>JAVJIX010000431.1:0-25000 GCA_036785185.1 Paratrypauchen microcephalus | reverse complement strand
CGCCCGTAGGACACCGCTGGGCAGGAGCGGTACCGCACCATCACCACGGCGTATTACCGCGGCGCCATGGGCTTCATCCTCATGTACGACATCACCAACGACGAGTCCTTCAACGCCGTGCAGGACTGGTACGTACGAGCTGCGCCTGAACGCAACACGAGCAAAAACACTCCAACAAACCTAAACACACTGGCCTTCCCGCTCGTCTCCATGGAGATGCTATTGCTCTGCCTGGAATGTTCCGCAGTATTGCCTCAGCTTCAGCGTTTGTTTGATCATGGGTGTTTTTATTGACTGGAAAAACGCAGTCCTGGTGTTACTTTAATGCCAGACCATGGAACATTTCATCTCCACGGCGACGAGCAGGTGTCAGACTTGGTCCTGATTTGTTTTAAAGGTGAGACGGGAAAGGGTGTGTTTGTTTTGTTCACCAGGTCCACTCAGATAAAGAGTGTGATAAAGAGTGTGTGTGTGTGAGGAAAGTCTAGTCCCGGTTTAGTCCTGGTTTAGTCCTGGTTTAGTCCTGGTTTAGTCCTAGTTTAGTCCCGGTTTAGTCCCAGTTTAGTCCTGGTTTAGTCCTGGTTTAGTCCTGGTTTAGTCCTGGTTTAGTCCCGGTTTAGTCCCGGTTTAGTCCCGGTTTAGTCCTGGTCTAGTCCTGGTCTAGTCCTGGTTTAGTCCTGGTTTAGTCCTGGTTTAGTCCTGGTTTAGTCCCGGTTTAGTCCTGGTTTAGTCCTGGTTTAGTCCTGGTCTAGTCCTGGTTTAGTCCTAGTTTAGTCCTGGTTTAGTCCTGGTTTAGTCCTGGTTTAGTCCTGGTCTAGTCCTGGTTTAGTCCTAGTTTAGTCCTGGTTTAGTCCCGGTTTAGTCCCGGTTTAGTCCCGGTTTAGTCCCGATTTAGTCCCGGTCTAGTCCCCGTCTAGTCCCGGTCTAGTCCCGGTTTAGTCCTAGTTTAGTCCCGGTTTAGTCCTAGTTTAGTCCTGGTTTAATCTTGGTTTAGTCCCGGTTTAGTCCTAGTTTAGTCCCGGTTTAGTCCTAGTTTAGTCCTGGTTTAGTCCCAGTTTAGTCCCGGTTTAGTCCCTGTTTAGTCCTGGTTTAGTCCTGAATTAGTCCTGGGGGGTATTCCACGAACGCGGCTAAGCTCAAAGCCCGGCTTTATTCGACAGTTGGTGCTAGTTTTAGTGAGAGTTCGGTTCCATGACGCTCGCTAACCTTAGTCCCCGCTGAGTTACTATGGCAACATGGTCGTCGGAGCTAGTCTGGTCGCGGCCAGGCTAAAGACGAGGCTTAATCAGGCCGTGTCACAGAGAATACGTACCTGACGTAAACAGAGTGTCAAAAAAACAGTTCCGCACACCTCCCGCATGACTATCTGTGTTGTCCGAAAACAACGGTGACAATATCAGCAAAAAAAAAAATCAACTTACGTTCTTGGTCAGTTTTGACTAATTTCCACTAATTTAAAATATTCTCTTAAACCGCTGTCTTTACGACATTATGTGGGAGTCCCGGGTTCGATTCCTGTTACTGACGTATTCATGCTCAAGTCAATTATGTGTTATATTTTCACAAATTTACATTTGCCACACATTACACAAATGTGAATGAATTTAACCTAAAATTATTCATATCATCATAGAACTTATATCAGCTGGGCCTAACGTCACTCTCACTTGACGACATTGACACTTTATATTTTGTGACATCTCTATCAAAGAATACAGTTACAGGTAAACCTTTACTTTTAAAACAAAATGTAGCCAAATAACAGGCACACTCCATGATGCAACATTTCAATGATTCAACAAATTTGCTTCAGAGATGCTGTGCAAGCCTCTTTAATGAAATCCTATTTATCAATTTCCATCAATAGGCATAAAACAACAAAAGACATTAGGTATGACATTCTGGTGTGAGGCCACTGCTGGAGGACTGCTGAGGGTCAGGCAAGGCACTGCTGGAGGACTGCTGAGGGTCAGGCAAGGCACTGCTGGAGGACTGCTGAGGGTCAGGCAAGACACTGCTGGAGGACTGCTGAGGGTCAGGCAAGGCACTGCTGGAGGACTGCTGAGGGTCAGGCAAGGCACTGCTGGAGGACTGCTGAGGGTCAGGCAAGGCACTGCTGGAGGACTGCTGAGGGTCAGGCAAGACACTGCTGGAGGACTGCTGAGGGTCAGGCAAGGCACTGCTGGAGGACTGCTGAGGGTCAGGCAAGACACTGCTGGAGGACTGCTGAGGAGGGTCCAAGTGTACGCCATCTTCAGTAACTAGAACACAAACATACTATTAAAATATACAAATGCTTGGATCACAGCTGAGGCAAGCATTAGCCTAGAGAATACCTTGAATATACTCTTCACGAGAACTCGCAGGAAGGATCTTTGATGGGGTCCCTCCTTCAGTTACCTCCACCTGTGGGCGACCCCGGTTTAGGGCCAGTGCCAGCTCCTCTGCAGGTGAAAGGTTTTGAGGGGGGCTCCCACCTCCTGTGGCTTGGTAGCTACTGTTCATTTTAAATTAAATTAAGGTACCATTTCAACAGTATTACTAATTTCACTGAATAATAATATTAATATTAGCCTACTTACCACTCTGCAAAATGTTTTTATGCTTTGTCTTTACCTGCAAAACAGTCCTCTTCACATTATTCCTGCTCAAAGACGAGATGACACAATTTAACGTATTAGTTGGAGCAAATACTTTTACACAGTAAAAATAATTTACAACTGACAAAACTGCTCTACAAATATATAATATTTATGACATCAACTGTTCTCCCTGAGAATCGAACTCACAATCTCCCACACGACAAACTGTAGCATATCCTCTCCCCCGCGGACTTGTGTTGACACCGATGGTAAAACAGACTTAAAAAACTCAACCTCCAGCACTGTTATAGGACTTAACTTACGCATTTAAGCGCTCGGCGATCTTCTGCCACGCCATGTCTCTCGCCTTGGTTATTGCAAATGTGTTGTAGAGTTCCAAAAGCAACTTCTGTTCTGATGCGCTGAAATAATCGGCCCGAATCTTCGACATGATGGCGTTTTCGACAGTCGCTTGTTCTGGGCTTCTTACGTTCCCCGTGTACGCGCCGAGGCCAGGACTGGATCGGCGCGGCTGAAGTTAGCGCTGATGAGGCGCAGCTGAAACGCGTTAGTGGAACCACTTCAGGCTTTAGTCTAAGTCGCCGCTACTTCAGGCGAGGACCACTTAGGCCCCGCTATGTTTAGTGACGTTCGTGGAATACCCCCCTGGTGTAGTCCTGTGTGTGTGTATTGATGTGTATTGATGGTTGATCGGGGTGCGTTTGTTCCGATCAGGTCCACTCAGATAAAGACGTACTCGTGTGTGTGTATTGATGTGTATTGATGGTTGATCGGGGTGCGTTTGTTCCGATCAGGTCCACTCAGATAAAGACGTACTCGTGGGATAACGCTCAGGTGCTGCTGGTGGGAAACAAATGTGACATGGAGGACGAGAGGATGGTGAGCGGAGACCGAGGACGACAACTGTCCGAACATCTGGGTGAGTCCCACAGGAGGACGGGACAGAGACAAGGACAGAGACAAGGACAGAGACAAGGACAGAGACGAAGACAAGGACAGAGACAAGGACAGAGACGGAGACAAAGACAGAGACGGACAGAGACGGAGACAAGGACAGAGACAAGGACAGGGACAGAGACAGACAAGGACAGAGACGGAGACAGACAATGACAGAGACGGACAGAGACAGACAAGGACAGAGACGGACAGAGACAGACAAGGACAGAGACGGACAGAGACAAGGACAGAGACAGAGACAAGGACAGAGACAGACAAGGACAGAGACGGACAGAGACAGACAAGGACAGAGACAGAGACAAGGACAGAGACAGACAAGGACAGAGACAGAGACAAGGACTTGGACAGAGATAAGGACAGAGACAAGGACACAGACAGACAAGGACAGAGACAAGGACAGAGACAGACAAGGACAGAGACAGAGACAAGGACTTGGACAGAGATAAGGACAGAGACAAGGACAGAGACAGAGACAAGGACAGAGACAGACAAGGACAGAGACAAGGACAGAGACAAGGACAGAGACAGAGACAAGGACTTGGACAGAGATAAGGACAGAGACAAGGACAGAGACAGAGACAAGGACAGAGACAGACAAGGACAGAGACAGAGACAAGGACAGAGACAGACAAGGACAGAGACAGAGACAAGGACAGAGACAGACAAGGACAGAGACAGAGACAAGGACAGAGACAGACAAGGACAGAGACAGAGACAAGGACAGAGACAGAGACAAGGACAGAGACAAGGACAGAGACAAGGACAGAGACAAGGACAGAGACAGAGACAAGGACAGAGACAAGGACAGAGACAAGGACAGAGACAGAGACAAGGACAGAGACAAGGACAGAGACAAGGACAGAGACAGAGACAAGGACAGAGACAGACAAGGACAGAGACAGAGACAAGGACAGGGACAGAGATAAGGACAGAGACAAGGACAGAGACAGAGACAAGGACAGAGACAAGGACAGAGACAAGAACAGAGACAAGGACAGAGACAGACAAGGACAGGGACAGAGATAAGGACAGAGACAGAGACAAGGACAGAGACAAGGACAGAGACAAGGACAGAGACAAGGACAGAGACAAGGACAGGGACAGAGACAAGGACAGAGACAAGGACAGAGACAAGGACAGAGACAGACAAGGACAGAGACAGACAAGGACAGGGACAGAGACAAGGACAGAGACAGACAAGGACAGGGACAGAGACAAGGACAGAGACAGAGACAAGGACAGAGACAAGGACAGAGACAAGGACAGGGACAGACAAGGACAGGGACAGAGACAAGGACAAGGACAGGGACAGAGACAAGGACAGAGACAAGGACAGAGACAAGGACAGGGACAGAGACAAGGACAGAGACAAGGACAGGGACAGAGACAAGGACAGAGACAGACAGGAGCAGGTTTGGTCTCCATGACGATATAAAGGTTTAATGCCACACTGTGAAACCTTCCAGACAGAATAACGTAGCCCCTCCCTCTCGTTCAGGGTTCGAGTTCTTCGAGGCGAGCGCTAAAGACAACATAAACGTGAAGCAGACGTTCGAGCGGCTGGTGGACATCATCTGTGAGAAGATGTCGGAGAGTCTGGACGCGGGCGACCCGGCGGTGACGGGCGCCAAACAGGGCCCCCAGCTGACGGAGCAGACCCCGCCCCCGAAGCCCGACTGCGCCTGTTAGCTCCGCCCGCCGCCGGACTGACGGAGCAGACCCCGCCCCCGAAGCCCGACTGCGCCTGTTAGCTCCGCCCGCCGCCGGACTGACGGAGCAGACCCCGCCCCCGAAGCCCGACTGCGCCTGTTAGCTCCGCCCGCCGCCGGACTGACGGAGCAGACCCCGCCCCCGAAGCCCGACTGCGCCCGTTAGCTCCGCCCGCCGCCGGACCGTGGCGATAGCCCCTCCCCCTGTGGCTCCGACGCTCCTGACGGTTTTTCAGACCGGTGTCCGCCTCCTCGGTCTGTTCGTGTGGGTTTAAAGACGCACCGCGGAACTTTTCTGCCTGCTCGTCTCCATGGAGACGTCGCTGATTTGTCCGGAATGCTCCGCAGTCTGGCATTAAACCGATGGATCTCCGTGGAGACAGCAGATCTGTGTTTAATGACATACTGTGGAACATTAAGGCAAAGCGGTGACATCTCCATGGAGACAAGCAGGTGGTGTGTCCTAAACCAGGAAAGTTCCACAGTGAAACTTTAAAGAAGGCCTCTGAGTGCCATCCAGACCCTCCCCATGTTTACGTCAGGTTTAGGCCACACTGTCCGAGTCCTGGTCTAGTCCTGGTCTAGTCCTGGTCTAGTCCTGGTCTAGTTCCAGTTCAGTCCTGGACTAGTCCTGGTCTAGTCCTACTTTAGTCCTGGTCTAGTCCTGGTCTAGTCCTGGTCTAGTTCCAGTTCAGTCCTGGTCTAGTCCTGGTCTAGTCCTACTTTAGTCCTGGTCTAGTCCTGGTCTAGTTCTGGGTTAATCCTGGTCTAGTCCTGGTCTAGTTCCAGTTCAGTCCTGGTCTAGTCCTGGTTTAATCCTGGTTCAGTCCTGGTCTAGTCCTGGTTTAATCCTGGTTCAGTCCTGGTCTAGTCCTGGTCTAGTTCCAGTTCAGTCCTGGTCTAGTCCTGGTCTAGTTCCAGTTCAGTCCTGGTCTAGTCCTGGTCTAGTTCCAGTTCAGTCCTGGTTTTGTGTCTGAGCCTGAGTCGGATTTTCCTTCAAACCCTGAATTAAAAATGAAAATAAATTTTAGAATATTTTAAGTTGTAGAATTTCAGAATAAGTTTTTTTTTGTCCAGTTTTAGTCTCGGTTTAGTCCCGGTTTAGTCCTGGTTTAGTTCTGGTTTAGTCTCGGTTTAGTCCCAGTTTAGTCCTGGTTTAGTCCCGGTTTAGTTCTGGTCTAATTCTGGTTTAGTCTCGGTTTAGTCCCAGTTTAGTTCTGGTTTAGTCCTGGTTTAGTTCTGGTTTAGTCCTGGTCTAATTCTGGTTTAGTTCTGGTTTAGTCCCGGTTTAGTCTTGGTTTAGTTCTGGTTTAGTCCTGGTTTAGTTCTGGTCTAATTCTGGTTTAGTTCTGGTTTAGTCCCGGTTTAGTCTTGGTTTAGTCCTGGTTTAGTCCTGGTTTAGTTCTGGTTTAGTCCTGGTTTAGTCTTGGTTTAGTCCTGGTTTAGTCCTGGTTTAGTTCCAGTTTAGTCCCGGTTTATTCCTGGTTTAGTCCTGGTTTAGTCCCGGTTTAGTTCTGGTCTAATTCTGGTTTAGTTCTGGTTTATTCCCGGTTTAGTCCTGGTTTAGTTCTGGTTTAGTCTTGGTTCAAATGAAACACAAACATTTTTTCCTTTTTCTAAAACTGTGACAAAATAATTCAGTAAAATAAAAAACCCTCTTGGTGATATATCGATATTATCACATTAAATTATAGGGATTATTAAATTATATGGATATTTGTTTAATATTTTTGCACAGCCCGACTGACCACTGACCATTTTCACGTTTCCTACAGAATTTATTTTTAAAAATTACACATATTTTTTCATTTTTTAATATTTAATTCAGGGTTTGACCGGGACACAGACTCTAGAACAACGTGTTTATTTTGATTTTTTAAAGCTGCACCGCGCAACTTTTCGGGCGGAACGGGCCGCTGACGCCTGCTCGTCTCCATGGAGATGTTATTGCTTTGCCTGGAATGTTCCGTGTTGTGACTTTAAACATACAATTTTTCCGTTACGGGCGTTTCTGTCGCTCAAAAATACAATAAATCCCCGTAATTCGTTTTAATCTGTTGTTTTAATCTACACTGGTCTAGTCCTTTTTTTAGTCCTGGTCTAGTCCTGGTCTAGTCCTGGTTTAGTCCTTTTTTAGTCCTGGTTTAGTCCTGGTCTAGTCCTGGTTTAGTCCTGGTTTAGTCCTGGTCTAGTCCTGGTTTAGTCCTAGTTTAGTCCTTTTTTAGTCCTGGTCTAGTCCTGGTCTAGTCCTGGTTTAGTTCTGGTCTAGTCCTGGTCTAGTCCTGGTCTAGTCCTAGTCTAGTCCTGGTTTTGTCCTGGTCTAGTCCTAGTTTAGTCCTGGTCTAGTCCTGGTTTGGTCCTGGTCTAGTCCTGGTTTAGTCCTGGTCTAGTTCTTTTTTAGTCCTGGTCTAGTCCTGGTTTAGTCCTGGTCTAGTCCTGGTTTGGTCCTGGTCTAGTCCTGGTTTAGTCTTGGTCTAGTCCTGGTCTAGTCCTGGTCTAGTCCTAGTTTAGTCCTGGTCTAGTCCTGGTTTGGTCCTGGTTTAGTCCTAGTTTAGTCCTGGTTTTGTCCTGGTCTAGTCCTAGTTTAGTCCTGGTCTAGTCCTAGTCTAGTCCTAGTTTTGTCCTGGTCTAGTCCTAGTTTAGTCCTGGTCTAGTCCTGGTTTGGTCCTGGTCTAGTCCTGGTTTAGTCCTGGTCTAGTCCTAGTTTAGTCCTGGTCTAGTTCTTTTTTAGTCCTGGTCTAGTCCTGGTTTAGTCCTGGTCTAGTCCTGGTTTGGTCCTGGTCTAGTCCTGGTTTAGTCCTGGTCTAGTCCTGGTTTGGTCCTGGTCTAGTCCTGGTTTAGTCTTGGTCTAGTCCTGGTCTAGTCCTAGTTTAGTCCTGGTCTAGTCCTGGTTTGGTCCTGGTTTAGTCCTAGTTTAGTCCTGGTCTAGTCCTGGTTTGGTCCTGGTCTAGTCCTGGTTTAGTCCTGGTCTAGTCCTGGTTTAGTCCTGGTCTAGTCCTGGTTTGGTCCTGGTCTAGTCCTGGTTTAGTCTTGGTCTAGTCCTGGTCTAGTCCTGGTCTAGTCCTAGTTTAGTCCTGGTCTAGTCCTGGTCTAGTCCTGGTTTAGTCCTGGTCTAGTCCTGGTTTAGTCCTGGTTTAGTCCTGGTTTAGTCCTGGTTTAGTCCTGGTCTAGTCCTGGTTTGGTCCTGGTCTAGTCCTGGTTTAGTCTTGGTCTAGTCCTGGTCTAGTCCTGGTCTAGTCCTAGTTTAGTCCTGGTCTAGTCCTGGTCTAGTCCTGGTTTAGTCCTGGTCTAGTCCTGGTTTAGTCCTGGTTTAGTCCTGGTTTAGTCCTGGTTTAGTCCTGGTGTAGTCCTACACTGCGGGGCATTCCAGACCGAGAAATAACGTTTCCATGGAGACCAGCAGGTAGCAGCAGAGCCCTCCACTAGAAATGTTACGCGGTGCAGCTTTAACAGTGGAACATGATCATTTTGTCCAGGTATTGGCGTCCGAACGTGTTTTTACGTTGTTTTTTCTCGATAAAAACACCGGGAGGACACATACAGAGACATATAGAAACCATAGTACAAATATTCAAATAGAAAACTTTATTTTATTTTATTTATTTCTACTGTGCAAATGTGTAAATGTTGTGAATTATCGAACTCCGGTATGCAGTCGGACCTGAAACTGTCGTGTGAGTTTGTGCGCGAGTGTTTTCGGTTGTCGCGCCATTTATTGTGAGTGAAATTTTTCGTTTTTGTCATGAAAACGCCGAATATTTGAGCGTGGCGTAGTTTTTCGTCCTTTAAAGGCGCTGTACCTGATTCTTCTGGTTTTTTAAAATGTTCGCGGTGGTCCGGAGTTCTCCACCGCGATGACTTTATGAGAACTTTTCAACTCTCAGAGAACAACTAGCATGCTAACACACACTTCCTAATATCGGACAATGAAAAACAGTTGGCGGCGGATTCACTGTGACCTCGAGAGAGTTTATACCGTTTATCTTTACCGCAGCACCGCAGACCGATTAAACAAGTGTTCCAAGAGAGTTTAGTCCTGGTCTAGTCCTGGTCTAGTCCTGGTTTAGTCCTGGTTTAGTCCTGGTTTAGTTCAGGTCTAGTCCTGGTCTAGTCCTGGTTTAGTTCTGGTTTAATCCTGGTTTAGTCCTGATCTTGTCCTGGTTTAGTTCTGGTTTAGTCCTGGTTTAATCCTGGTTTAGTCCTGATCTTGTCCTGGTTTAGTTCTGGTTTAGTTCTGGTTTAATCCTGGTTTAGTCCTGGTCTAGTCCTGGTTTGGTTCTGATCTTGTCCTGGTTTAGTTCTGGTGTAGTCTTGGTCTAGTCCTGGTCTAGTCCTGGTTTAGTCCTGATCTTGTCCTGGTTTAGTCCTGATTTAGTTCTGATCTTGTCCTGGTTTAGTCCTGGTTTAGTCCTGGTTTAGTCCTGATCTTGTCCTGGTTTAGTCCTGGTTTAGTTCTGATCTTGTCCTGGTTTAGTCCTGGTTTAGTTCTGATCTTGTCCTGGTTTAGTCCTGGTTTAGTCCTGGTTTAGTTCTGGTTTAGTCCAGGTTTAGTCCTGGTCTGTTATTAACGCTCATATCTTGATTTTCGGACGAAATAGCGAAATAAAAACCCCAGGATCACGTTGAGCGGCGAACACCGAGGAGCCCGACAGCAGCAGGTGCACAAAGAGGTGACGGGTTTTCAACAGAAAGTGAACTGGAGCCAGAGTGGATGGAGCCGGAAGCGCGCCCCCCCCCCATGCTCACTTCCAGTCGGGATAGAACATAAATATCGGATGTGATATAAACCGTCTGCGGGCTCAGATACCGCGGGAAAAATCAGGTACAGCGCCGTTAAACGATGGAACTGTCCGTTTCCTGTTTGGTTGGACATGTCCATAAATGGTCGCGTGTTGGTTTTGCGGTGTGTTTTGAAAAACCCGGAGTCCGTCTGAAATCTGTGACTCATTCTAAGTGTTTGTGTTTGTAAATGAAACGCTACGAGAATATTCTGAACCTGTTTGTTTGGATGTGGATTCTGCCGCAGAGACGAGGGAAACCCGAGCGCGTTTTTCCATCGGATTGTGTCACTTTTCTGGTCGAGGGTCCGTCAGACGCCGTTCTCCACGGAGATGTAGTTATGGCTTTGTCTGGAATGTTCCGCAGTATGGCTTTAAACCTTTCGATCTTCACGGAGACCAAACCGGACCTAGTTACAGGTCAGATCTGTGGAGAGGCGACCCCGCTCAGTCAGAATGTCTGTCTAGTCCTGGTCTAGTCCTGGTCTGGTCCTGGTCTAGTCCTGGTCTAGTTCTAGTTTAGTCCTGGTCTAGTCCTAGTCTAGTTCTGGTTTAGTCCTGGTCTAGTCCTGGTTTAATCCTGGTCTAGTCCTAGTCTAGTTCTGGTTTAGTCATGGTCTAGTCCTGGTTTAGTCCTGCTCTAGTCCTGGTCTAGTCCTGGTCTACTCCTGGTCTAGTCCTGGTTTAGTCCCTGGTTTAGTCCTGGTCTGGTCCTGGTTTAGTCCTGGTCTAGTCCTAGTTTAGTCCTGGTCTACTCCTGGTCTAGTCCTAGTGTAGTCCTGGTCTAGTCCTGTTTTAGTCCTGGTCTAGTTCTGGTCTAGTCCTAGTTTAGTCCTGGTCTAGTCCTGGTTTAGTCCTAGTTTAGTCCTAAATTCTTAAACCCACCTGTAATCGAATAAAAAATGTAAAGTAGAGCTGTTTAAAGTCAGACTGCGGAACATTCCAGGCAGAGTAATGACGTATCCATGGAAACAAGCAGGTGACGGACCCGTGCCTGCTTCTGGAGCTACATTTGTAAATAGCTTCTTACTTTAAAACTGTATTGTGTAACTTTTTGGTTGGGGGATCGTCATTTACTTGTTGCTATGGATACGACGCCATGGCTCTGTCTGGAATGTTCCACAGTGTGACTTTAAACAGCTCTACTTTACGTTTATTATTTGATTACAGGTGGGTTTAGAGCTCAAAAATACCTCGAAAAACAGACTGACGGACTGTGACCTGGAACTTGGTCCGGTTCAGTCTCCCTGAAGATCGAAAGGTTTAAAGCCATACTGCGAAACATTCCAGGCAAAGCAATAACATCTCCACGGAGAAAAAGGTTTGACGGACCCAACAGCAGAAAAGTTCCACAGTGCAGCTTGATTATGTCTGCCGTTTTCCTCGTCTCGGTGCAGAAGTCCCGTCCGTGGCCTCCAGACTGTTTTGAGTGAATTTTACCGTTGGAAACGCGTCTTCCTGTCGATGTAAAACCTGTACAGACGTTTGTGTATCGACTCAGGCCTGCAGCAAATACAAAAACACACAAAAAACAAAGAACATAAAGAAAACCCAACCCAGACTGTGTGCTGTGTCTTTTCTCCTCTAGTCCTGGTTTAGTCCTGGTTTAGTCCTGGTTTAGTCCTGGTTTAGACCTGGTTTAGTCCTGGTTTAGACCTGGTTTAGACCTGGTTTAGTCCTGGTTTAGACTTGGTTTAGTCCTGGTTTAGTCCTGGTTTAGACCTGGTTTAGTCCTGGTTTAGTCCTGGTTTAGTCCTGGTTTAGTCCTGGTTTAGTCCTGGTTTAGACCTGGTTTAGTCCTGGTTTAGACCTGGTTTAGACCTGGTTTAGTCCTGGTTTAGTCCTGGTTTAATCCTTGTCTAGTCCTGGTTTAGACCTGGTTTAGACCTGGTTTAGACTTGGTTTAGACTTGGTTTAGTCCTGGTTTAGACCTGGTTTAGTCCTGGTTTAGACCTGGTTTAGTCTCAGTTTAGTCCTGGTTTAGACCCAGTTTAGACCTGGTTTAGTTCCCGTTTAGTTCCAGTTTAGTTCTGGTCTAGACCTGGTTTAGACCCAGTTTAGACCTGGTTTAGTCCTGGTTTAGACCCAGTTTAGACCTGATTTAGTCCTGGTTTAGACCCAGTTTAGACCTGGTTTAGTCCCGGTTTAGACCCAGTTTAGACCGGATTTAGTCCTGGTCTAGTCCTGGTTTAATCCTTGTCTAGTCCTGGTTTAGACCTGGTTTAGTCCTGGTTTAGTTCTGGTTTAGACTTGGTTTAGTCCTGGTTTAGTCTTGGTTTAGTCCTGGTTTAGACTTGGTTTAATCCTGGTTTAGTCCTGGTTTAGTCTTGGTTTAGTCCTGTTTCAGACCTCATTTAGTCCTAGTTTAGACCTGGTTTAGTCCTGGTTTAGTCTTGGTTTAATCCTGGTTTAGATTTGGTTTAATCCTGGTTTAGTCCTGGTTTAGACTTGGTTTAATCATGGTTTAGTCCTGGTTTAGTCCTGGTTTACACCTGGTTTAGTCTTGGTTTACTCCTGGTTTAGTTCCAGTTTAGACCTGGTTTAGTCCCAGTTTAGACCTGGTTTAGTCCCGGTTTAGACCTGGTTTAGTCCCGGTTTAGTTCCAGTTTAGTCCTGGTTTAGTTCCAGTTTAGACCTGGTTTAGTCCCAGTTTAGACCTGGTTTAGTCCTGGTTTAGTCCCAGTTTAGACCTGGTTTAGTCTTGGTTTAGTCCTGGTTTAGTCCCAGTTTAGACCTGGTTTAGTCTTGGTTTAGTCCTGGTTTAGTTCCAGTTTAGTCCTGGTTTAGACCTGGTTTAGTTCCAGTTTAGTCCTGGTTTAGACCTGGTTTAATCTTGGTTTAGTCCTGGTTTAGACCTGGTTTAGTCTTGGTTTAGTCCTGGTTTAGTTTCAGTTTAGACTTGGTTTAGCCCTGGTTTAGTCCTGGTTTAGTCCTGGTTTAGTCCCAGTTTAGACCTGGTTTAGTCTTGGTTTAGTCCTGGTTTAGTCCCAGTTTAGACCTGGTTTAGTCCCAGTTTAGACCTGGTTTAGTCCTGGTTTAGTTCTGGTTTAGTCCCAGTTTAGACCTGGTTTAGTCTTGGTTTAGTCGTGGTTTAGTTCCAGTTTAGTCCTGGTTTAGACCTGGTTTAGTTCCAGTTTAGTCCTGGTTTAGTTCCAGTTTAGACCTGGTTTAGTCCCAGTTTAGACCTGGTTTAGTCCTGGTTTAGTCCCAGTTTAGACCTGGTTTAGTCCTGGTTTAGTCCCAGTTTAGACCTGGTTTAGTCTTGGTTGAGTCCTGGTTTAGTTCCAGTTTAGACCTGGTTTAGTCCCGGTTTAGTTCCAGTTTAGTCCTGGTTTAGTTCCAGTTTAGACCTGATTTAGTCCCAGTTTAGACCTGGTTTAGTCCTGGTTTAGTCCCAGTTTAGACCTGGTTTAGTCTTGGTTTAGTCCTGGTTTAGTCCCAGTTTAGACCTGGTTTAGTCTTGGTTTAGTTCCAGTTTAGTCCTGGTTTAGACCTGGTTTAGTTCCAGTTTAGTCCTGGTTTAGACCTGGTTTAGACCTGGTTTAGTCTTGGTTTAGTCCTGGTTTAGTTCCAGTTTAGACCTGGTTTAGTCCTAGTTTAGACCTGGTTTAGTCCCAGTTTAGACCTGGTTTAATCTTGGTTTAGTCCTGGTTTAGACCTGGTTTAGTCTTGGTTTAGTCCTGGTTTAGTTTCAGTTTAGACCTGGTTTAGTCCTGGTTTAGACCTGGTTTAGTCTTGGTTTAGTCCTGGTTTAGTTTCAGTTTAGACCTGGTTTAGCCCTGGTTTAGACCTGGTTTAGTCCTGGTTTAGTCTTGGTTTAGTCCTGGTTTAGTCCCAGTTTAGACCTGGTTTAGTCCTGGTTTAGTCCCAGTTTAGACCTGGTTTAGTCCTGGTTTAGTCCTGGTTTAGTTCCAGTTTAGACCTGGTTTAGTCCCGGTTTAGTTCCAGTTTAGTCCTGGTTTAGTTCCAGTTTAGACCTGGTTTAGTCCCAGTTTAGACCTGGTTTAGCCCTGGTTTAGTCCCAGTTTAGACCTGGTTTAGTATTGGTTTAGTCCTGGTTTAGTCCCAGTTTAGACCTGGTTTAGTCTTGGTTTAGTCCTGGTTTAGTTCCAGTTTAGTCCTGGTTTAGACCTGGTTTAGACCTGGTTTAGTCTTGGTTTAGTCCTGGTTTAGTCCCAGTTTAGACCTGGTTTAGTCCCAGTTTATACCTGGTTAAGTCCCAGTTTAGACCTGGTTTAATCTTGGTTTAGTCCTGGTTTAGACCTGGTTTAGTCTTGGTTTAGTCCTGGTTTAGTTTCAGTTTAGACCTGGTTTAGTCTTGGTTTAGTCCTGGTTTAGTTCCAGTTTAGACCTGGTTTAGTCCCAGTTTAGACCTGGTTTAGTCCTGGTTTAGTCCCAGTTTAGACCTGGTTTAGTCCTGGTTTAGTCCCAGTTTAGACCTGGTTTAGTCGTGGTTTAGTTCCAGTTTAGTCCTGGTTTAGACCTGGTTTAGACCTGGTTTAGACCTGGTTTAGTCTTGGTTTAGTCCTGGTTTAGTTCCAGTTTAGACCAGGTTTAGTCCCAGTTTAGACCTGGTTTAATCTTGGTTTAGACCTGGTTTAGTCTTGGTTTAGTCCTGGTTTAGTTCCAGTTTAGACCTGGTTTAGTTCCAGTTTAGACCTGGTTTAGTCTTGGTTTAGTCGTGGTTTAGTTCCAGTTTAGTCCTGGTTTAGACCTGGTTTAGACCTGGTTTAGTTTTGGTTTAGTCCTGGTTTAGACCTGGTTTAGACCTGGTTTAGTCTTGGTTTAGTCCTGGTTTAGTTCCAGTTTAGACCTGGTTTAGTCCCAGTTTAGACCTGGTTTAATCTTGGTTTAGACCTGGTTTAGTCTTGGTTTAGTCCTGGTTTAGTCCCAGTTTATACCTGGTTAAGTCCCAGTTTAGACCTGGTTTAATCTTGGTTTAGTCCTGGTTTAGACCTGGTTTAGTCTTGGTTTAGTCCTGGTTTAGTTTCAGTTTAGACCTGGTTTAGTCTTGGTTTAGTCCTGGTTTAGTTCCAGTTTAGACCTGGTTTAGTCCCAGTTTAGACCTGGTTTAGTCCTGGTTTAGTCCCAGTTTAGACCTGGTTTAGTCCTGGTTTAGTCCCAGTTTAGACCTGGTTTAGTCGTGGTTTAGTTCCAGTTTAGTCCTGGTTTAGACCTGGTTTAGACCTGGTTTAGACCTGGTTTAGTCTTGGTTTAGTCCTGGTTTAGTTCCAGTTTAGACCAGGTTTAGTCCCAGTTTAGACCTGGTTTAATCTTGGTTTAGACCTGGTTTAGTCTTGGTTTAGTCCTGGTTTAGTTCCAGTTTAGACCTGGTTTAGTTCCAGTTTAGACCTGGTTTAGTCTTGGTTTAGTCGTGGTTTAGTTCCAGTTTAGTCCTGGTTTAGACCTGGTTTAGACCTGGTTTAGTTTTGGTTTAGTCCTGGTTTAGACCTGGTTTAGACCTGGTTTAGTCTTGGTTTAGTCCTGGTTTAGTTCCAGTTTAGACCTGGTTTAGTCCCAGTTTAGACCTGGTTTAATCTTGGTTTAGACCTGGTTTAGACCTGGTTTAGTCCTGGTTTAGTCCCAGTTTAGACCTGGTTTAGTCTTGGTTTAGTCCTGGTTTAGTTCCAGTTTAGACCTGGTTTAGTCCCAGTTTAGACCTGGTTTAGTCTTGGTTTAGTCGTGGTTTAGTTCCAGTTTAGTCCTGGTTTAGACCTGGTTTAGTCCTGGTTTAGACCTGGTTTAGTTTTGGTTTAGTCCTGGTTTAGTTCCAGTTTAGACCTGGTTTAGTCCCGGTTTAGTTCCAGTTTAGTCCTGGTTTAGACCTGGTTTAGTCCCAGTTTAGTTCCAGTTTAGTCCTGGTTTAGACCTGGTTTAGTCCTGGTTTAGTCTCAGGGTAGACCTGGTCTGGCTCGGGCGTCTGTTCCGGATCCTCCGGATCCTCCTCCAGATCTGGTTTAGTCGTGGTTTAGTTCCAGTTTAGTCCTGGTTTAGTCTTGGTTTACTCCTGGTTTAGTTCCAGTTTAGACCTGGTTTAGTCCCAGTTTAGACCTGGTTTAGTCCCGGTTTAGACCTGGTTTAGTCCCGGTTTAGTTCCAGTTTAGTCCTGGTTTAGTTCCAGTTTAGACCTGGTTTAGTCCCAGTTTAGACCTGGTTTAGTCCTGGTTTAGTCCCAGTTTAGACCTGGTTTAGTCTTGGTTTAGTCCTGGTTTAGTCCCAGTTTAGACCTGGTTTAGTCTTGGTTTAGTCCTGGTTTAGTTCCAGTTTAGTCCTGGTTTAGACCTGGTTTAGTTCCAGTTTAGTCCTGGTTTAGACCTGGTTTAATCTTGGTTTAGTCCTGGTTTAGACCTGGTTTAGTCTTGGTTTAGTCCTGGTTTAGTTTCAGTTTAGACTTGGTTTAGCCCTGGTTTAGTCCTGGTTTAGTCCTGGTTTAGTCCCACTTTAGACCTGGTTTAGTCTTGGTTTAGTCCTGGTTTAGTCCCAGTTTAGACCTGGTTTAGTCCCAGTTTAGACCTGGTTTAGTCCTAGTTTAGTTCTGGTTTAGTCCCAGTTTAGACCTGGTTTAGTCTTGGTTTAGTCGTGGTTTAGTTCCAGTTTAGTCCTGGTTTAGTTCCAGTTTAGACCTGGTTTAGTCCCAGTTTAGACCTGGTTTAGTCCTGGTTTAGTCCCAGTTTAGACCTGGTTTAGTCCTGGTTTAGTCCCAGTTTAGACCTGGTTTAGTCTTGGTTGAGTCCTGGTTTAGTTCCAGTTTAGACCTGGTTTAGTCCCGGTTTAGTTCCAGTTTAGTCCTGGTTTAGTTCCAGTTTAGACCTGGTTTAGTCCCAGTTTAGACCTGGTTTAGTCCTGGTTTAGTCCCAGTTTAGACCTGGTTTAGTCTTGGTTTAGTCCTGGTTTAGTCCCAGTTTAGACCTGGTTTAGTCTTGGTTTAGTTCCAGTTTAGTCCTGGTTTAGACCTGGTTTAGTTCCAGTTTAGTCCTGGTTTAGACCTGGTTTAGACCTGGTTTAGTCTTGGTTTAGTCCTGGTTTAGTTCCAGTTTAGACCTGGTTTAGTCCTAGTTTAGACCTGGTTTAGTCCCAGTTTAGACCTGGTTTAATCTTGGTTTAGTCCTGGTTTAGACCTGGTTTAGTCTTGGTTTAGTCCTGGTTTAGTTTCAGTTTAGACCTGGTTTAGCCCTGGTTTAGTCCTGGTTTAGTCTTGGTTTAGTCCTGGTTTAGTCCCAGTTTAGACCTGGTTTAGTCCTGGTTTAGTCCCAGTTTAGACCTGGTTTAGTCCTGGTTTAGTCCTGGTTTAGTCCTGGTTTAGTTCCAGTTTAGACCTGGTTTAGTCCCGGTTTAGTTCCAGTTTAGTCCTGGTTTAGTTCCAGTTTAGACCTGGTTTAGTCCCAGTTTAGACCTGGTTTAGTCCTGGTTTAGTCCCAGTTTAGACCTGGTTTAGTCTTGGTTTAGTCCTGGTTTAGTCCCAGTTTAGACCTGGTTTAGTCTTGGTTTAGTTCCAGTTTAGTCCTGGTTTAGTCCTGGTTTAGTCTTGGTTTAGTCCTGGTTTAGTCTTGGTTTAGACCTGGTTTAGTCTTGGTTTAGTTCTGGTTTAGTTCCAGTTTAGACCTGGTTTAGTCCTAGTTTAGACTTTGTTTAGTTCCAGTTTAGTCTCGGTTTAGTCCTGGCTTCGTCCTGGTTTAGTCTTGGTTTAGTCCTGGTTTAGACTTTGTTTAGTTCCAGTTTAGACCTGGTTTAGTCCTGGTTTAGTCCTGGTTTAGTCTTGGTTTAGACCTGGTTTAGTCTTGGTTTAGTCCTGGTTTAGTTCCAGTTTAGACCTGGTTTAGTCCTGGTTTAGTCCCAGTTTAGACCTGGTTTAGTCCTGGTTTAGACCTGGTTTAGTTCCAGTTTAGTCCTGGTTTAGTCCCGGTTTAGTTCCAGTTTAGTCCTGGTTTAGTTCCAGTTTAGACCTGGTTTAGTCCCAGTTTAGACCTGGTTTAGCCCTGGTTTAGTCCCAGTTTAGACCTGGTTTAGTATTGGTTTAGTCCTGGTTTAGTCCCAGTTTAGACCTGGTTTAGTCTTGGTTTAGTCCTGGTTTAGTTCCAGTTTAGTCCTGGTTTAGACCTGGTTTAGACCTGGTTTAGTCTTGGTTTAGTCCTGGTTTAGTCCCAGTTTAGACCTGGTTTAGTCCCAGTTTATACCTGGTTAAGTCCCAGTTTAGACCTGGTTTAATCTTGGTTTAGTCCTGGTTTAGACCTGGTTTAGTCTTGGTTTAGTCCTGGTTTAGTTTCAGTTTAGACCTGGTTTAGTCTTGGTTTAGTCCTGGTTTAGTTCCAGTTTAGTCCTGGTTTAGTCCCAGTTTAGACCTGGTTTAGTCCTGGTTTAGTCCCAGTTTAGACCTGGTTTAGTCCTGGTTTAGTCCCAGTTTAGACCTGGTTTAGTCGTGGTTTAGTTCCAGTTTAGTCCTGGTTTAGACCTGGTTTAGACCTGGTTTAGACCTGGTTTAGTCTTGGTTTAGTCCTGGTTTAGTTCCAGTTTAGACCAGGTTTAGTCCCAGTTTAGACCTGGTTTAATCTTGGTTTAGACCTGGTTTAGTCTTGGTTTAGACCTGGTTTAGTTCCAGTTTAGACCTGGTTTAGTTCCAGTTTAGACCTGGTTTAGTCTTGGTTTAGTCGTGGTTTAGTTCCAGTTTAGTCCTGGTTTAGACCTGGTTTAGTCCTGGTTTAGACCTGGTTTAGTTTTGGTTTAGTCCTGGTTTAGACCTGGTTTAGACCTGGTTTAGTCTTGGTTTAGTCCTGGTTTAGTTCCAGTTTAGACCTGGTTTAGTCCCAGTTTAGACCTGGTTTAATCTTGGTTTAGACCTGGTTTAGTCTTGGTTTAGTCCTGGTTTAGTTTCAGTTTAGTCCTGGTTTAGACCTGGTTTAGTCCTGGTTTAGTCCCAGTTTAGACCTGGTTTAGTCTTGGTTTAGTCCTGGTTTAGTTCCAGTTTAGACCTGGTTTAGTCCCAGTTTAGACCTGGTTTAGTCTTGGTTTAGTCGTGGTTTAGTTCCAGTTTAGTCCTGGTTTAGACCTGGTTTAGTCCTGGTTTAGACCTGGTTTAGTTTTGGTTTAGTCCTGGTTTAGTTCCAGTTTAGACCTGGTTTAGTCCCGGTTTAGTTCCAGTTTAGTCCTGGTTTAGACCTGGTTTAGTCCTAGTTTAGTTCCAGTTTAGTCCTGGTTTAGACCTGGTTTAGTCCTGGTTTAGTCCCAGTTTAGACCTGGTTTAGTCTTGGTTTAGTCCTGGTTTAGTTCCAGTTTAGACCTGGTTTAGTCCCAGTTTAGACCTGGTTTAGTCTTGGTTTAGTCGTGGTTTAGTTCCAGTTTAGTCCTGGTTTAGACCTGGTTTAGTCCTGGTTTAGACCTGGTTTAGTTTTGGTTTAGTCCTGGTTTAGTTCCAGTTTAGACCTGGTTTAGTCCCGGTTTAGTTCCAGTTTAGTCCTGGTTTAGACCTGGTTTAGTCCCAGTTTAGTTCCAGTTTAGTCCTGGTTTAGACCTGGTTTAGTCCTGGTTTAGTCTCAGGGTAGACCTGGTCTGGCTCGGGCGTCTGTTCCGGATCCTCCGGATCCTCCTCCAGATCTGGTTTAGTCGTGGTTTAGTTCCAGTTTAGTCCTGGTTTAGACCTGGTTTAGTCCTGGTTTAGTTTTGGTTTAGTCCTGGTTTAGTTCCAGTTTAGACCTGGTTTAGTCCCGGTTTAGTTCCAGTTTAGTCCTGGTTTAGTTCCAGTTTAGACCTGGTTTAGTCCCAGTTTAGACCTGGTTTAGTCCCAGTTTAGACCTGGTTTAGTCTTGGTTTAGTCCTGGTTTAGTCCCAGTTTAGACCTGGTTTAGTCTTGGTTTAGTCCTGGTTTAGTTCCAGTTTAGTCCTGGTTTAGACCTGGTTTAGTTCCAGTTTAGTCCTGGTTTAGACCTGGTTTAGACCTGGTTTAATCTTGGTTTAGTCCTGGTTTAGACCTGGTTTAGTCTTGGTTTAGTCCTGGTTTAGTTTCAGTTTAGACCTGGTTTAGCCCTGGTTTAGTCCTGGTTTAGACCTGGTTTAGTCCTGGTTTAGTCCCAGTTTAGACCTGGTTTAGTCTTGGTTTAGTCCTGGTTTAGTTCCAGTTTAGACCTGGTTTAGTCCCAGTTTAGACCTGGTTTAGTCCTGGTTTAGTCCCAGTTTAGACCTGGTTTAGTCTTGGTTTAGTCGTGGTTTAGTTCCAGTTTAGTCCTGGTTTAGACCTGGTTTAGTTCCAGTTTAGTCCTGGTTTAGACCTGGTTTAATCTTGGTTTAGTCCTGGTTTAGACCTGGTTTAGTCTTGGTTTAGTCCTGGTTTAGTTTCAGTTTAGACCTGGTTTAGCCCTGGTTTAGTCCTGGTTTAGACCTGGTTTAGTCCTGGTTTAGTCCCAGTTTAGACCTGGTTTAGTCTTGGTTTAGTCCTGGTTTAGTTCCAGTTTAGACCTGGTTTAGTCCCAGTTTAGACCTGGTTTAGTCCTGGTTTAGTCCCAGTTTAGACCTGGTTTAGTCTTGGTTTAGTCGTGGTTTAGTTCCAGTTTAGTCCTGGTTTAGACCTGGTTTAGTCCTGGTTTAGACCTGGTTTAGTTTTGGTTTAGTCCTGGTTTAGACCTGGTTTAGCCCTGGTTTAGTCCTGGTTTAGACCTGGTTTAGTCCTGGTTTAGTCCCAGTTTAGACCTGGTTTAGTCTTGGTTTAGTCGTGGTTTAGTTCCAGTTTAGTCCTGGTTTAGACCTGGTTTAGTCCTGGTTTAGACCTGGTTTAGTTTTGGTTTAGTCCTGGTTTAGACCTGGTTTAGACCTGGTTTAGTCTTGGTTTAGTCCTGGTTTAGTTCCAGTTTAGACCTGGTTTAGTCCCAGTTTAGACCTGGTTTAATCTTGGTTTAGACCTGGTTTAGTCTTGGTTTAGTCCTGGTTTAGTTTCAGTTTAGACCTGGTTTAGCCCTGGTTTAATCCTGGTTTAGACCTGGTTTAGTCCTGGTTTAGTCCCAGTTTAGACCTGGTTTAGTCTTGGTTTAGTCGTGGTTTAGTTCCAGTTTAGTCCTGGTTTAGTCCTGGTTTAGACCTGGTTTAGTCCCAGGTTAGACCTGGTTTAGTCCTGGTTTAGACCTGGTTTAGTCCCAGGTTAGACCTGGTTTAGTCCTGGTTTAGACCTGGTTTAGTCTCAGGTTAGACCTGGTCTGGCTCGGGTGTCTGTTCCAGATCCTCCTGGACTCCTCCTTCAGGAGGTGTTCACGTTCCACCGGGAGGAGGCCCCGGGGAAGACCCAGGACACTCTGGAGGGACTATGTCTCTCGGCTGGCCTGGGAACACCTTGGGGTCCCCCCGGAGGAGCTGGAGGAAGTGTCCGGGGTGAAGGAAGTCTGGGAGTCCCTGTTTAGACCCGACCCGGATGAGAGGAAGAACATGGACGATGGAATGAAAGAAAAATGTAAATAGATCAAATTATTTTGAAGTAAATAATCATGTTAACATAAAGAATGCATTTCAACTAAATATTAAATCAAATATGGTTCAGATCCTGCAGGTTTTTAAAGATTTCTAGAAGTTTCCTCGTTGAAAAGACGCTGGACAGAGGACAGATCTGGACACCAGACTGGACCATGAGGACAGATCTGGACACCAGACTGGACCATGAGGACAGATCTGGACATAAACATCATAAAGAACAGAACAGTGGAGCAGGGGGACCTCTGGGTTTGTCAGTTTGTTTGTTTGGGGTTTTTTGGCTTGAGTATTTTTTCCTTTTGCATTTAATGAATGAATGAATGAATCCTTTTATCATAACTGCAGGTTTAAGTTGTGTATAAGAGGAGGAGGAGAGGGAGAGGAGGAGAAGGAGAGAAGAAGAAGAGGAGAGGAATCCACTTCAGGGACGGTGGGAAATCAGATTATTTTCACCTCAAAAATCACAAAAAAGTGTGAGAGAGAAGAGGAGGAGGAGAAGAGAAATAGAGGAGGAGAGGAGGAGGAGAAGAGGAGAATAGGAGGAGGAGCAGAAGAGAAAGAGAGGAGGAGAGGAGGAGGAGAAGAGAAGGAGAGGAGAAGGAGAAGAGAAGGAGAGGAGAAGGAGCAGAAGAGAAGGAGAGAAGGAGAGGACAAGAGGAGAGAAGAGGAGAAGGAGAGGAGAAGAGGAGAGGAGGAGAAGAGGAGGAGGAGAGGAGGAGGAGCAGAAGACTACAGTGAGTTAAAGGGCTCATATGACCCGAGGATCTGAGGTAGAAGGAGCTGTGGAAAACTCCCCCCTGATGACATCACGAGGTGGAACAGACGAATAATAAAGAGTTCCTCAAACGTGAGAATGAAACAAACACGACTCCAGGTGTTTGAGGAGGAAACTCGTCTCCATGGAGATAGAGAAGTTTAATGCCATGCTGTGGAACATTTCAGGCAAAGCAACGTCGTCTCCATGGAGACAAGGAGCAGAAGAGAGGAAGAGGAGGAGGAGGAGGATCTGTTGTTTTTGGTGGAAGACGCGATACTTGGAGTGACCACAGGGAGGCGGTGTAGGACCGCGAATCCCGCAGGAGGCCCGCACGCGCGCACGTGAGAGCAGCTCTGGGCGCGTGCTCGTGTGTCACGTGACGACACTGACCGTAGAATAAATGTGGAGTCTGGAGACTAAATGTTTTTAGGGCCAGAAATAATTCACTTTTATTGAGTTTTTTCACTGAGGCAAATCTAATAAATATAATAATAAACTCAGAGACGCAGAGTTCAACAAGAGAAGTGTTTATTCACACACAATCTGCATCTGTGACACACACGGACCCAACTGACCGCACTGACCGCACACACGGACCCAACTGACCGCACTGACCGCACACTGACCGCACACACGGACCCAACTGACCACACACACTCCACACAGTGAGACACTCGGTCCCACAGAACAGCGCCCCCTTCCGTCTGTCCTGGTGCGGCCCACGTGCGGCGCACGGCCCGTTACGCACGAGGCCGTGGCGCGATAAGCGTCCACAAACAAATGCGTGAAGAATCCCTCAGTCCTCCAGGTAGAATCCATGATAAAAGGAGAAATGAACCAGAACTGACGAAGCAGCTCGGATGAGCTGCGAAACGTTTTCGACCAAATAAACTTTGTCCAGTTGACAAATTGAATTTCTCCTTTTACCATCCACAAACACACACACAAACACACACGCACACACACACAAACACGCGCACACACACACACACGCGCGCGCGCGCACACACACACACACACACACACAAACACGCACAGATGCGGAACACCGGAGCAGTTGGATCAGTGAGTCTTAAACCCGCGGCCCACACGGTCCCGGTCCTCCCGGGGCCTGAGCGCGTCCCTCTGCCCCGGGCACAGTTCTGCCCCGGGCACAGCTCTGCCCCGGGCACAGCTCTGCCCCGGGCTCAGCTCTGCCCCGGGCACAGCTCTGCCCCGGGCACAGCTCTGCCCCGGGCTCAGCTCTGCCCCGGGCTCAGCTCTGCCCCTCCTGGGGTCACGGATCTGGAATAAAACTCCCACGGGGTCATCAGTGACGTCATGCGTAAACGCGGGATTCTGTCCCAAAGCAGAAAAGTCCATGAAGTCCTGACGGCCCCGGGAGACATGCACGGCCACAGAGTCCACGGCCAGACCTGGTCCCGGTCCTGGTCCCGGTCCCGGTCCGGTCCGGACTCAGTGCACCTGCACCTCGTGCGGCAGCAGCTCACAGCCGCTGTTCACGTGCGTGAGGACCTTCTGTTTGAGCTGCTCCACCTGGTCCCGCAGGACGGACGCGGTGGACGCCAGGTCGGTGTTCTGGGTCTTCAGGCTCTTCACTTTGTCCTCCAGCCGCGAGATGCGCTCCAGTTTGCGGCGGCGGCACTTGGACGCGGCGATGCGGTTGCGCAGGCGCTTCCTCTCGGCCTTGATGCGCTCCTGAGAGTCCATGTCGATGGGGGACAGCGGGGGACTGTCCCCGAAGCTCTGCACGTCCGGGACGGTCTGCGGCTCCTCCTTCAGCGGCGCCGGGCCCAGGTGATGCGGCGGGGGCGGGAAGGGCACGGTGTCGGTGGTGTAGTTGACGGAGGTGCCCAGCGGCCCCGCGCCCCCGCCGTACGTGTTCAGGTTCGTGTAAACCGGGAGCTCCGGCTGCACCGTCACCGGGGCGAGGTTCACCCCCAGCTCCAGAGTCCCGGCGCTCTGGGTCGGTCCGCTGAGCTGGTTCTGCTTATGGAGGTCCTCCAGCGCCTTCACGAAGCCCTCCGCGAACTCCTGCTCGTCCGTCACCGTCTTCGGGTAGACGAACTGCGGCGCGGTGGGGGTGGTGGTCACCATCCCGTTGGACTGGATGATGAGGCGCTCCAGCTCCGGGGAGGCCAGTTTGAGCAGCCCGAGGTCCGGGGAGCTCAGCAGACTCTCGGCCTCGCGCAGAGGCTTCAGCTCCTCCTCCTCCTCCAGGCTCAGGGTCATGTCCTTCTTCATCATGGTTCTGCTGCTTCTGCTGCTTCAGAGGAGCGCGCGGCCCATTCCCGTGAGGTCCGGAACGTCTGCTCCTCCTCCGGTCTGCTCCTCCTCCGGTCTGCTCCTCCTCCGGTCTGCTGCTCCTCCGGTCTGCTCCTCCGGTCTGCTCCTCCTCCGGTCTGCTCCTCCGGTCTGCTCCTCCTCCGGTCTGCTCCTCCTCCGGTCTAATCCTCCGGTCTGCTCCTCCTCCGGTCTAATCCTCCGGTCTGCTCCTCAGATCTCCTCCTCAGATCTCCTTATCTCCTCTGTGTTCTCCTTCTCGCTTCTGTCAGACTGAGGCAGGACGTTCCTCTGCTCCTCGGGTTCTGGTTCCTCTGGTGTCGGTTCTGGTTCTGCGCTCGCGCCGCCGCCTCTCGCTTTTCTAGCCGCGCACGTTCCATTATGTCACGAGCGAGCGCGCGCATTGGACAGACGTGACGCGCACCAGGGGAAAAAAGAAAAGAAAAAAAGAAAAGTGATCAGAGAGAG
>JAVJIX010000427.1:130000-180740 GCA_036785185.1 Paratrypauchen microcephalus | reverse complement strand
TAGTTCAGTCGAGATCCACAACTCCAGGACTGAAATGATCCAAGTGACAAACCCAGGTCTAACCAGGTCTAAACTAGTTCTAAACCAGGACTAAACCAGGACTAAACCAGGACTAAACCAGGACTAAACCAGGTCTAACCAGGTCTAAACTAGTTCTAAACCAGGACTAAACCAGGACTAAACCAGGACTAAACCAGGTCTAAACCAGGTCTAACCAGGTCTAAACTAGTTCTAAACCAGGACTAAACCAGGACTAAACCAGGACTAAACCAGGACTAAACCAGGACTAAACCAGGTCTAAACCAGGACTAAACCAGGACTAAACCAGGTCTAAACCAGGACTAAACCAGGACTAAACCAGGTCTATAAACCAGGTCTAAACTAGTTCTAAACCAGGACTAAACCAGGACTAAACCAGGACTAAACCAGGACTAAACTAGGTCTAAACCAGGTCTAAACCAGGACTAAACCAGGACTAAACCAGGTCTAAACCAGGACTAAACCAGGTCTAAACCAGGACTATAAACCAGGTCTAAACCAGGTCTAAACCAGGTCTAAACCAGGTCTAAACCAGGACTAAACCAGGTCTAAACCAGGACTAAACCAGGTCTAAACCAGGACTAAACCAGGTCTAAACCAGGACTATAAACCAGGACTAAACCAGGTCTAAACCAGGTCTAAACCAGGTCTAAACCAGGACTAAACCAGGACTAAACCAGGACTAAACCAGGACTAAACCAGGTCTAAACCAGGACTAAACCAGGACTAAACCAGGACTAAACCAGGTCTAAACCAGGACTAAACCAGGACTAAACCAGGTCTATAAACCAGGTCTAAACTAGTTCTAAACCAGGACTAAACCAGGACTAAACCAGGACTAAACTAGGTCTAAACCAGGTCTAAACCAGGACTAAACCAGGACTAAACCAGGTCTAAACCAGGACTAAACCAGGTCTAAACCAGGACTATAAACCAGGTCTAAACCAGGTCTAAACCAGGTCTAAACCAGGACTAAACCAGGTCTAAACCAGGACTAAACCAGGTCTAAACCAGGACTATAAACCAGGACTAAACCAGGTCTAAACCAGGTCTAAACCAGGTCTAAACCAGGACTAAACCAGGACTAAACCAGGTCTAAACCAGGACTAAACCAGGTCTAAACCAGGACTAAACCAGGTCTAAACCAGGTCTAAACCAGGTCTAAACCAGGACTAAACCAGGACTAAACCAGGTCTAAACCAGGTCTAAACCAGGTCTAAACCAGGTCTAAACCAGGACTAAACCAGGACTATAAACCAGGTCTAAACCAGGTCTAAACCAGGACTATAAACCAGGTCTAAACCAGGTCTAAACCAGGTCTAAACCAGGACTATAAACTAGGTCTAAACCAGGTCTAAACCAGGTCTAAACCAGGTCTAAACCAGGACTAAACCAGGTCTAAACCAGGACTATAAACCAGGTCTATAAACCAGGTCTAAACCAGGTCTAAACCAGGACTAAACCAAGTCTAAACCAAGACTAAACCAGGACTAAACCAGGTCTAAACCAGGTCTAAACCAAGTCTAAACCAAGACTAAACCAGGACTAAACCAGGTCTAAACCAGGTCTAAACCAGGACTAAACCAGGACTAAACCAGGACTGAACCAGGACTGAACCAGGACTAAACCAGGTCTAAACCAGGTCTAAACTAGGTCTAAACTAGGTCTAAACCAGGTCTAAACCAGGACTGAACCAGGACTAAACCAGGTCTAAACCAGGTCTAAACTAGGTCTAAACTAGGTCTAAACCAGGTCTAAACCAGGACTGAACCAGGTCTAAACCAGGACTAAACCAGGTCTAAACCAGGACTATAAACCAGGTCTATAAACCAGGTCTAAACCAGGTCTAAACCAGGACTAAACCAAGTCTAAACCAAGACTAAACCAGGACTAAACCAGGTCTAAACCAGGTCTAAACCAAGTCTAAACCAAGACTAAACCAGGACTAAACCAGGTCTAAACCAGGTCTAAACCAGGACTAAACCAGGACTAAACCAGGACTGAACCAGGACTGAACCAGGACTAAACCAGGTCTAAACCAGGTCTAAACTAGGTCTAAACTAGGTCTAAACCAGGTCTAAACCAGGACTGAACCAGGACTAAACCAGGTCTAAACCAGGTCTAAACTAGGTCTAAACTAGGTCTAAACCAGGTCTAAACCAGGACTGAACCAGGACTAAACCAGGTCTAAACTAGGTCTAAACCAGGACTGAACCAGGTCTAAACCAGGAATAAACCAGGAATAAACCAGGACTAAACCAGGTCTAAACCAGGACTAAACTAGGTCTAAACCAGGTCTAAACCAGGTCTAAACCAGGACTGAACCAGGACTAAACCAGGTCTAAACTAGGTCTAAACCAGGACTGAACCAGGTCTAAACCAGGTCTAAACCAGGACTAAACTAGGTCTAAACCTCGTGATGTCATCAAGTGGGAGTTTAAGTGAACAGCTCCTTTTACTGCATCATTAAAATGACAAACCTGATGAATCTGGTGAAATACTGTTGTTTTTGTGTCTGTTTCTCAGAATAAACTCCGTGAAAGAGTCAAACTTTGAGACAGAGAGGTAAAAAATCGAGTCATATTTGAATGAAAACCTTGTGTCCTTTTGTCTTCCCACAGATCGACACTTCCTTCAGAGACAGACGTGTCCTCAGAGTCTCCTCTCAGACCTGAGGAGCCGGACTGTGGCAGGTCCGACCACGAGGAGAATGAACTTCTAATCTTCACAACAACGTCTACAGAACAACACCTGACCTCTGCACCAAACCAGGACCTGAATCAGGACTCAACTCAAGACCTAAACCAGGATCCAGACCAGAAGATGGACAAACCTCTGGACCTGAAGGATTTAAACCGGTCTAAGGACAAACACCAAGACCAAGAACCAAACCAGGACTTAAACCAGTATCTGTGTGCGGACTCAAACCAGGATTCAGACCAGGACCTGAGCGGCTACACTGAGCTGGTGCCTCAGAGCTTCGTGGAGCGTCTGCACGTCTCAGACAAGCTAAAGGCTAAAAACGTGAGCTTCAGCGCGCCCGAGTCCACGTCCTGCTTCAGTCCCAGGGTGGAGGTCACTTCCTGTTTCCGCCCGCTGTCGTACCGGGCGGCGTTGATGCCCCCGGAGACCCGCCCCCTCGACGCCGGCGTCCTGCGGCGGGTCAAGCAGCTCCTGGCTCAGGTCCACCCCAAGACGGCCGCCCTGCACATCACCAAGGCCGACTGTGAGGTGAGTCTGCATGTGTCTGTGTGGAGTCCTTCTCTTGGTCCTTCTCGTGGTCCTTCTCTTGGTCCTTCTCGTGGTCTAACCCTGGTCCTTCTCGTGGTCCTTCTCTTGGTCCTTCTCGTGGTCTAACCCTGGGCTTTCTCTTGGTCTAACCCTAGTTCTTCTTGTGGTCCTTCTCGTGGTCTAACCCTGGTCCTTCTCGTGGTCCTTATCTTGGTCCTTCTTGTGGTCTAACCTTGGTCCTTCTCTTGGACCTTCTTGTGGCCTAACTCTGGTCCTTCTCTTGGTCCTTCTCGTGGTCTCACCCTGGTCCTTCTCTTGGTCCTTATCTTGGTCCTTCTTGTGGTCTAACCTTGGTCCTTCTCTTGGACCTTCTTGTGGCCTAACTCTGGTCCTTCTCGTGGTCCTTCTCTTGGTCCTTCTCGTGGGCTAACCCTGGTCCTTCTCGTGGTCCTTCTCGTGGTCCTTCTCTTGGTCCTTCTCGTGGTCTAACCCTGGTCCTTCTCGTGGTCCTTCTCTTGGTCCTTCTCGTGGTCTAACCCTGGGCTTTCTATTGGTCTAACCCTAGTTCTTCTTGTGGTCCTTCTCGTGGTCTAAACCTGGTCCATCTCGTGGTCTTTCTCGTGGTCTAACCCTGGTCCTTCTCCTGGTCCTTCTCTTGGTCCTTCTCGTGGTCTAACCCTGGTCCTTCTTGTGGTCCTTCTCCTGGTCCTTCTTGTGGTCTAACCCTGGTCCTTCTCGTGGTCCTTCTCGTGGGCTAACCCTGGTCCTTCTCCTGGTCCTTCTCTTGGTCCTTCTCGTGGTCTAACCCTGGTCCTTCTTGTGGTCCTTCTCCTGGTCCTTCTTGTGGTCTAACCCTGGTCCTTCTCGTGGTCCTTCTTGTGGTCTAACCCTGGTCCTTCTCGTGGTCCTTCTCGTGGGCTAACCCTGGTCCTTCTCCTGGTCCTTCTTGTGGTCTAACCCTGGTCCTTCTCGTGGTCCTTCTTGTGGTCTAACCCTGGTCCTTCTCTTGGTCCTTCTCGTGGTCTAACCCTGGTCCATCTCGTGGTCCTTCTCGTGGGCTAACCCTGGTCCTTCTCGTGGTCCTTCTCTTGGTCCTTCTCGTGGTCTAACCCTGGTCCTTCTCGTGGTCCCTCTCCTGGTCCTTCTCGTGGTCTCACCCTGGTCCTTCTCTTGGTCCTTCTCGTGGTCCTTCTCATGGTCCTTCTCGTGGTCTCACCCTGGTCCTTCTCTTGGTCCTTCTCGTGGTCCTTCTCATGGTCCTTCTCGTGGTCTCACCCTGGTCCTTCTCTTGGTCCTTCTCGTGGTCCTTCTCATGGTCCTTCTCGTGGTCTCACCCTGGTCCTTCTCTTGGTCCTTCTCGTGGTCCTTCTCTTGGTCCTTCTCGTGGTCTAATCCTGGTCCCTCTCACCCTGGTCCTTCTCTTGGACCTTCTTGTGGTCTAACTCTGGTCCGTCTTTTGGTCCTTCTCGTGGTCTAACCCTGGTCCTTCTCGTGGTCCTTATCTTGGTCCTTCTCGTGGTCTAACCTTGGTCCTTCTCTTGGACCTTCTTGTGGCCTAACTCTGGTCCTTCTCTTGGACCTTCTCGTGGTCTAACCCTGGTCCTTCTCGTGGTCCTTCTCTTGGTCCTTCTCGTGGTCCTTCTCTTGGTCCTTCTCGTGGGCTAACCCTGGTCCTTCTCGTGGTCCTTCTCGTGGTCCTTCTCTTGGTCCTTCTCGTGGTCTAACCCTGGTCCTTCTCGTGGTCCTTCTCTTGGTCCTTCTCGTGGTCTAACCCTGGGCTTTCTCTTGGTCTAACCCTAGTTCTTCTTGTGGTCCTTCTCGTGGTCTAAACCTGGTCCATCTCGTGGTCTTTCTCGTGGTCTAACCCTGGTCCTTCTCCTGGTCCTTCTCTTGGTCCTTCTCGTGGTCTAACCCTGGTCCTTCTTGTGGTCCTTCTCCTGGTCCTTCTCGTGGTCTAACCCTGGTCCTTCTCCTGGTCTCACCCTGGTCCTTCTCGTGGTCCTTCTCGTGGGCTAACCCTGGTCCTTCTCCTGGTCCTTCTCGTGGTCCTTCTCGTGGGCTAACCCTGGTCCTTCTCGTGGTCCTTCTCTTGGTCCTTCTCGTGGTCTAACCCTGGTCCTTCTCGTGGTCCCTCTCCTGGTCCTTCTCGTGGTCTCACCCTGGTCCTTCTCTTGGTCCTTCTCGTGGTCCTTCTCATGGTCCTTCTCGTGGGCTAACCCTGGTCCTTCTCCTGGTCCTTCTCGTGGTCCTTCTCGTGGGCTAACCCTGGTCCTTCTCCTGGTCCTTCTCGTGGTCCTTCTCGTGGGCTAACCCTGGTCCTTCTCGTGGTCCTTCTCGTGGTCTCACCCTGGTCCTTCTCTTGGTCCTTCTCGTGGTCCTTCTCATGGTCCTTCTCGTGGTCTCACCCTGGTCCTTCTCTTGGTCCTTCTCGTGGTCCTTGGTGTCCGGTCCTTCTCGTGGTCTCACCCTGGTCCTTCTCGTGGTCCTTCTCGTGGTCTCACCCTGGTCCTTCTCTTGGTCCTTCTCGTGGTCCTTCTCATGGTCCTTCTCGTGGTCTCACCCTGGTCCTTCTCTTGGTCCTTCTCGTGGTCCTTCTCATGGTCCTTCTCGTGGTCTCACCCTGGTCCTTCTCTTGGTCCTTCTCGTGGTCCTTCTCTTGGTCCTTCTCGTGGTCTAATCCTGGCTCTCGTGGTCTCACCCTGGTCCTTCTCGTGGACCTCTTGTGGTCTAACTCTGGTCCGTCTTTTGGTCCTTCTTGTGGTCTAACCCTGGTCCTTCTCGTGGTCCTTATCATGGTCCTACTTGTGGTCTAACCTTGGTCCTTCTCTTGGACCTTCTTGTGGGTCCTAACTCTGGTCCCCATGGTCCTTCTCGTGGTCTCACCCTGGTCCTTCTCTTGGTCCTTCTCGTGGTCCTTCTCTTGGTCCTTCTCGTGGGCTAACCCTGGTCCTTCTCGTGGTCCTTCTCAGGTCTCACCTCTTGGTCCTTCTCGTGGTCTAACCCTGGTCCTTCTCGTGGTCCTTCTCTTGGTCCTTCTCGTGGTCTAATCCCTGGGCTTTCTCTTGGTCTCACCCTGGTTCCTTCTCTGGACCTTCTTGTGGTCTAAACTCTGGTCCATCTCGTGGTCTTTTGGTCCTACTTGTGGTCTAACCCTTGGTCCTTCTCCTGGTCCTTCTCTTGGACCTTCTCGTGGTCTAACCCTGGTCCTTCTTGTGGTCCTTCTCTTGGTCCTTCTCGTGGTCTCACCCTGGTCCTTCTCTTGGTCCTTCTCGTGGTCCTTCTCTTGGTCCTTCTCGTGGGCTAACCCTGGTCCTTCTCCTGGTCCTTCTCGTGGTCCTTCTCGTGGGCTAACCCTGGTCCTTCTCGTGGTCCTTCTCTTGGTCCTTCTCGTGGTCTAACCCTGGTCCTTCTCGTGGTCCCTCTCCTGGTCCTTCTCGTGGGTCTCACTCCTTGGTCCTTCTCTTGGTCCTTCTCGTGGTCCTTCTCATGGTCCTTCTCGTGGTCTCACCCTGGTCCTTCTCTTGGTCCTTCTCGTGGTCCTTCTCATGGTCCTTCTCGTGGTCTCACCCTGGTCCTTCTCGTGGTCCTTCTCATGGTCCTTCTCGTGGTCTCACCCTGGTCCTTCTCTTGGTCCTTCTCGTGGTCCTTCTCTTGGTCCTTCTCGTGGTCTAATCCTGGTCCCTCTCACCCTGGTCCTTCTCTTGGACCTTCTTGTGGTCTAACTCTGGTCCGTCTTTTGGTCCTTCTTGTGGTCTAACCCTGGTCCTTCTCGTGGTCCTTATCTTGGTCCTACTTGTGGTCTAACCTTGGTCCTTCTCTTGGACCTTCTTGTGGCCTAACTCTGGTCCTTCTCTTGGTCCTTCTCGTGGTCTCACCCTGGTCCTTCTCTTGGTCCTTCTCGTGGTCCTTCTCTTGGTCCTTCTCGTGGGCTAACCCTGGTCCTTCTCGTGGTCCTTCTCGTGGTCCTTCTCTTGGTCCTTCTCGTGGTCTAACCCTGGTCCTTCTCGTGGTCCTTCTCTTGGTCCTTCTCGTGGTCTAACCCTGGGCTTTCTCTTGGTCTAACCCTAGTTCTTCTTGTGGTCCTTCTCGTGGTCTAAACCTGGTCCATCTCGTGGTCTTTCTCGTGGTCTAACCCTGGTCCTTCTCCTGGTCCTTCTCTTGGTCCTTCTCGTGGTCTAACCCTGGTCCTTCTTGTGGTCCTTCTCCTGGTCCTTCTCGTGGTCTAACCCTGGTCCTTCTCCTGGTCTCACCCTGGTCCTTCTCGTGGTCCTTCTCGTGGGCTAACCCTGGTCCTTCTCCTGGTCCTTCTCGTGGTCCTTCTCGTGGGCTAACCCTGGTCCTTCTCGTGGTCCTTCTCTTGGTCCTTCTCGTGGTCTAACCCTGGTCCTTCTCGTGGTCCCTCTCCTGGTCCTTCTCGTGGTCTCACCCTGGTCCTTCTCTTGGTCCTTCTCGTGGTCCTTCTCATGGTCCTTCTCGTGGTCTCACCCTGGTCCTTCTCTTGGTCCTTCTCGTGGTCCTTCTCATGGTCCTTCTCGTGGTCTCACCCTGGTCCTTCTCGTGGTCCTTCTCGTGGTCTCACCCTGGTCCTTCTCTTGGTCCTTCTCGTGGTCCTTCTCTTGGTCCTTCTCGTGGTCTAACCCTGGTCCTTCTTGTGGTCCTTCTCCTGGTCCTTCTCGTGGTCTAACCCTGGTCCTTCTCCTGGTCTCACCCTGGTCCTTCTCGTGGTCCTTCTCGTGGGCTAACCCTGGTCCTTCTCCTGGTCCTTCTCGTGGTCCTTCTCGTGGGCTAACACTGGTCCTTCTCGTGGTCCTTCTCTTGGTCCTTCTCGTGGTCTAACCCTGGTCCTTCTCATGGTCCCTCTCCTGGTCCTTCTCGTGGTCTCACCCTGGTCCTTCTCTTGGTCCATCTCGTGGTCCTTCTCATGGTCCTTCTCGTGGTCTCACCCTGGTCCTTCTCTTGGTCCTTCTCGTGGTCCTTCTCATGGTCCTTCTCGTGGTCTCACCCTGGTCCTTCTCGTGGTCCTTCTCGTGGTCCTTCTCGTGGTCTCACCCTGGTCCTTCTCTTGGTCCTTCTCGTGGTCCTTCTCTTGGTCCTTCTCGTGGTCTAACCCTGGTCCCTCTCACCCTGGTCCTTCTCTTGGACCTTCTTGTGGTCTAACTCTGGTCCGTCTTTTGGTCCTTCTCGTGGTCTAACCCTGGTCCTTCTCGTGGTCCTTATCTTGGTCCTTCTCGTGGTCTAACCTTGGTCCTTCTCTTGGACCTTCTTGTGGCCTAACTCTGGTCCTTCTCTTGGACCTTCTCGTGGTCTAACCCTGGTCCTTCTCGTGGTCCTTCTCTTGGTCCTTCTCGTGGGCTAACCCTGGTCCTTCTCGTGGTCCTTCTCGTGGTCCTTCTCTTGGTCCTTCTCGTGGTCTAACCCTGGTCCTTCTCGTGGTCCTTCTCTTGGTCCTTCTCGTGGTCTAACCCTGGGCTTTCTCTTGGTCTAACCCTAGTTCTTCTTGTGGTCCTTCTCGTGGTCTAAACCTGGTCCATCTCGTGGTCTTTCTCGTGGTCTAACCCTGGTCCTTCTCCTGGTCCTTCTCTTGGTCCTTCTCGTGGTCTAACCCTGGTCCTTCTTGTGGTCCTTCTCCTGGTCCTTCTCGTGGTCTAACCCTGGTCCTTCTCCTGGTCTCACCCTGGTCCTTCTCGTGGTCCTTCTCGTGGGCTAACCCTGGTCCTTCTCCTGGTCCTTCTCGTGGTCCTTCTCGTGGGCTAACCCTGGTCCTTCTCGTGGTCCTTCTCTTGGTCCTTCTCGTGGTCTAACCCTGGTCCTTCTCGTGGTCCCTCTCCTGGTCCTTCTCGTGGTCTCACCCTGGTCCTTCTCTTGGTCCTTCTCGTGGTCCTTCTCATGGTCCTTCTCGTGGTCTCACCCTGGTCCTTCTCTTGGTCCTTCTCGTGGTCCTTCTCATGGTCCATCTCGTGGTCTCACCCTGGTCCTTCTCGTGGTCCTTCTCGTGGTCTCACCCTGGTCCTTCTCTTGGTCCTTCTCGTGGTCCTTCTCGTGGTCCTTCTCTTGGTCCTTCTCGTGGTCTAACCCTGGTCCTTCTTGTGGTCCTTCTCCTGGTCCTTCTCGTGGTCTAACCCTGGTCCTTCTCCTGGTCTCACTCTGGTCCTTCTCGTGGTCCTTCTCGTGGGCTAACCCTGGTCCTTCTCCTGGTCCTTCTCGTGGTCTTTCTCGTGGGCTAACCCTGGTCCTTCTCGTGGTCCTTCTCTTGGTCCTTCTCGTGGTCTAACCCTGGTCCTTCTCATGGTCCCTCTCCTGGTCCTTCTCGTGGTCTCACCCTGGTCCTTCTCTTGGTCCTTCTCGTGGTCCTTCTCATGGTCCTTCTCGTGGTCTCACCCTGGTCCTTCTCTTGGTCCTTCTCGTGGTCCTTCTCATGGTCCTTCTCGTGGTCTCACCCTGGTCCTTCTCGTGGTCCTTCTCGTGGTCCTTCTCGTGGTCTCACCCTGGTCCTTCTCTTGGTCCTTCTCGTGGTCCTTCTCTTGGTCCTTCTCGTGGTCTAACCCTGGTCCCTCTCACCCTGGTCCTTCTCTTGGACCTTCTTGTGGTCTAACTCTGGTCCGTCTTTTGGTCCTTCTCGTGGTCTAACCCTGGTCCTTCTCGTGGTCCTTATCTTGGTCCTTCTCGTGGTCTAACCTTGGTCCTTCTCTTGGACCTTCTTGTGGCCTGACTCTGGTCCTTCTCTTGGACCTTCTCGTGGTCTAACCCTGGTCCTTCTCGTGGTCCTTCTCGTGGTCCTTCTCGTGGTCCTTCTCTTGGTCCTTCTCGTGGGCTAACCCTGGTCCTTCTCGTGGTCCTTCTCGTGGTCCTTCTCTTGGTCCTTCTCGTGGTCTAACCCTGGTCCTTCTCGTGGTCCTTCTCTTGGTCCTTCTCGTGGTCTAACCCTGGGCTTTCTCTTGGTCTAACCCTAGTTCTTCTTGTGGTCCTTCTCGTGGTCTAAACCTGGTCCATCTCGTGGTCTTTCTCGTGGTCTAACCCTGGTCCTTCTCCTGGTCCTTCTCTTGGTCCTTCTCGTGGTCTAACCCTGGTCCTTCTTGTGGTCCTTCTCCTGGTCCTTCTCGTGGTCTAACCCTGGTCCTTCTCCTGGTCTCACCCTGGTCCTTCTCGTGGTCCTTCTCGTGGGCTAACCCTGGTCCTTCTCCTGGTCCTTCTCGTGGTCCTTCTCGTGGGCTAACCCTGGTCCTTCTCGTGGTCCTTCTCTTGGTCCTTCTCGTGGTCTAACCCTGGTCCTTCTCGTGGTCCCTCTCCTGGTCCTTCTCGTGGTCTCACCCTGGTCCTTCTCTTGGTCCTTCTCGTGGTCCTTCTCATGGTCCTTCTCGTGGTCTCACCCTGGTCCTTCTCTTGGTCCTTCTCGTGGTCCTTCTCATGGTCCTTCTCGTGGTCTCACCCTGGTCCTTCTCGTGGTCCTTCTCGTGGTCCTTCTCGTGGTCTCACCCTGGTCCTTCTCTTGGTCCTTCTCGTGGTCCTTCTCTTGGTCCTTCTCGTGGTCTAACCCTGGTCCTTCTCGTGGTCCTTCTCTTGGTCCTTCTCGTGGTCTAACCCTGTGCTTTCTCTTGGTCTAACCCTAATTCGAATATGTTCGGACGTAAGGTTAGAATAACGGCAGACCTCCGTGCCTGGAGGGGGGGCGCTCACCCAGAGCCCAAGGCCCAGGAAGGTGCTCCTCACCTGGGCATGACTGGTGGCTCTGCCCCTGTGGTTCTCTGGATGTATGGAGCTCCGTGCCTGGAGGGGGGCTCACCCAGAGGCCAAGGCCCAGGAAGGTGCCTCTCCTCTGGGCATAGGAGCTGGGAGTGCCCCTATGGTCCTCTGGACGTATGGGGCTCCGTGCCTGAAAGGGCCCTGACCCACAGCCCAAGGCTGGGAAATCTGTATCTCTCCGGTTATGAAAATTGGTCAAAGTGTTATAAAATAGTACCAGGGTAAGGTCAGAGACTTTGGGGGGCTAAGTGCATGGAGGGCCTTAGGACCAAAGACCCAATGCTGGAGAAGGTGCTCCTCACCTGGGCTGGGGTTGTACAAATGTCCCCTCTCATCTCTGGAAGTCTGTGTCTGACTACCAGAGGGGGGTCTGTACCATAATATTTTGACCGGGAAAGGTGCTTCTCACCTGGGCTGGGGTTGTACAAATGTCCCCCCTTGTGTCTGGAAGTCTGTGGCAGACTACCAGAGGGGGGTCTGTACCATAATATTTTGACCGGGAAAGGTGCTTCTCACCTGGGCTGGAGTTGTACAAATGCCCCCTCTCATCTCTGGAAGTCTGTGGCAGACTACCAGGGGGGGCCCTGTACCATAATATTTTGACCGGGAAAGGTGCTTCTCACCTGGGCTGGGGTTGTACAAATGTCCCCTCTCATCTCTGGAAGTCTGTGGCAGACTACCAGAGGGGGGTCTGTACCATAATATTTTGACCGGGAAAGGTGCTTCTCACCTGGGCTGGGGTTGTACAAATGTCCCCCCTTGTCTCTGGAAGTCTGTGTCTGACTACCAGAGGGGGGTCTGTACCATAATATTTTGACCGGGAAAGGTGCTTCTCACCTGGGCTGGGGTTGTACAAATGTCCCCCCTTGTGTCTGGAAGTCTGTGGCAGACTACCAGAGGGGGGTCTGTACCATAATATTTTGACCGGGAAAGGTGCTTCTCACCTGGGCTGGGGTTGTACAAATGTCCCCCCTTGTGTCTGGAAGTCTGTGGCAGACTACCAGAGGGGGGTCTGTACCATAATATTTTGACCGGGAAAGGTGCTTCTCACCTGGGCTGGGGTTGTACAAATGTCCCCCCTTGTGTCTGGAAGTCTGTGGCAGACTACCAGAGGGGGGTCTGTACCATAATATTTTGACCGGGAAAGGTGCTTCTCACCTGGGCTGGGGTTGTACAAATGTCCCCCCTCACCTCTGGAAGTCTGTATCTGACTACCAGGGGGGGCCCTGTACCATAATATTTTGACCGGGAAAGGTGCTTCTCACCTGGGCTGGAGTTGTACAAATGTCCCCCCTCACCTCTGGAAGTCTGTGGCAGACTACCAGGGGGGGCCCTGTACCATAATATTTTGACCGGGAAAGGTGCTTCTCACCTGGGCTGGGGTTGTACAAATGTCCCCCCTTGTGTCTGGAAGTCTGTGGCAGACTACCAGAGGGGGGTCTGTACCATAATATTTTGACCGGGAAAGGTGCTTCTCACCTGGGCTGGGGTTGTACAAATGTCCCCCCTCACCTCTGGAAGTCTGTATCTGACTACCAGGGGGGGCCCTGTACCATAATATTTTGACCGGGAAAGGTGCTTCTCACCTGGGCTGGGGTTGTATAAATGTCCCCCCTCACCTCTGGAAGTCTGTGGCAGACTACCAGAGGGGGGTCTGTACCATAATATTTTGACCGGGAAAGGTGCTTCTCACCTGGGCTGGGGTTGTACAAATGTCCCCCCTCACCTCTGGAAGTCTGTATCTGACTACCAGGGGGGGCCCTGTACCATAATATTTTGACCGGGAAAGGTGCTTCTCACCTGGGCTGGGGTTGTCCAAATGTCCCCCCTCACCTCTGGAAGTCTGTATCTGACTACCAGGGGGGGCCCTGTACCATAATATTTTGACCGGGAAAGGTGCTTCTCACCTGGGCTGGGGTTGTACAAATGTCCCCCCTCACCTCTGGAAGTCTGTATCTGACTACCAGGGGGGGCCCTGTACCATAATATTTTGACCGGGAAAGGTGCTTCTCACCTGGGCTGGGGTTGTATAAATGTCCCCCCTCACCTCTGGAAGTCTGTGGCAGACTACCAGGGGGGGCCCTGTACCATAATATTTTGACCGGGAAAGGTGCTTCTCACCTGGGCTGGGGTTGTATAAATGTCCCCCCTCACCTCTGGAAGTCTGTGGCAGACTACCAGAGGGGGGTCTGTACCATAATATTTTGACCGGGAAAGGTGCTTCTCACCTGGGCTGGGGTTGTACAAATGTCCCCCCTTGTCTCTGGAAGTCTGTGTCTGACTACCAGAGGGGGGTCTGTACCATAATATTTTGACCGGGAAAGGTGCTTCTCACCTGGGCTGGGGTTGTCCAAATGTCCCCCCTCACCTCTGGAAGTCTGTATCTGACTACCAGGGGGGGCCCTGTACCATAATATTTTGACCGGGAAAGGTGCTTCTCACCTGGGCTGGGGTTGTCCAAATGTCCCCCCTCACCTCTGGAAGTCTGTATCTGACTACCAGGGGGGGCCCTGTACCATAATATTTTGACCAGGAAAGGTGCTTCTCACCTGGGCTGGGGTTGTACAAATGTCCCCCCTCTGTCTCTGGAACTCTGGGCTCCATGCTCAGAAGGGCCCTGGAGCCAGAAAATAAGGCCGGGAATAGTAGCTCTTCCCGGGCATTAAAATCAGTCAAAGTGCCCAAACATATTACCAGGTGCCTTTCAACACTTAGACAGTTGAAAATAAGTGAAAAATTTCTAAGTGTTTTTGCCGTAAAATCAGCCCGGGAGTCCCGGGCTGATTTTACGCCGCTCAAATTTGCAAAAAGCAGACACTCCCAAGGGACCATCATCATATATATAGTGGCAGCATATGGCAGAGGCTGAGGTCCCGGTTCTCCTGAGGCCGGGCAGAGGGGCACATAAGGCGGACAAGACAGAGGGGTCTTGCCCTTACAAAAGTCTGGAAGTCTGAAAATTTGAACTATGCCAATTTTCACCAGATTTGAACAGGCTGGAGTCCTGGTTCTCCGGTGGCCGGCGACAGAGCCTCATGAGCGGGGAGAAGCCGCGGGGTTTCCCCTTACAAAAGTCTGGAAGTCTGAAAAATTGAACTATGGTTAATACTCACGGTAGTAGAGTGGCAGGGCTCTATTCGCTACCTCGATGTATGTCCGATGGACTTCCAGACTGAGAACTGCGGCAGATTTAGCCCTTCTGACGGCCTGTTGGCAACTGACAACATCTTTGGCGTTGTTCCTCTGATGAGCGGACACGGCATCCCTCACACCGGCGATGGCTCTTGCTGATAGCCGGACCCCTGATGGAGCGGCAGCCTCCAGCCATTTGAGAAATACGGTGACATCGATCAGCTTTTTTTTGAGCGTGGTGGGCGCTAAACTCCGGGCTTTCCAAGCCGTGACTGCACTGTGAAAGATAGGATGGAATTAGTAATACCCACGGGTAACTTTAAACGGTGTCCTGACTTACTCTGAAATACGATCGTGTTCCCGCAGGAAGAGCAGGTCTTGGCGGGGAAAGTCACCCCTGGCAGCAGCCCGGAGGAACTCACGTACTGTCTGGACTCTTTGCTGCACATTGGAGAGATCTTTACTGGAAGCATTTTGGGTAGTGATTCGCTGCGCAAAGAGTCTTAGGATTCGCTCGCAACCAGGGACAGTACGTGTTTCCTCGGGAATTGCAATTGGCTGCGGCTCCGGCTCCGGTTCTTGGGTCACGGTCGGCGGCGGCGGCGGCGGTGGTGGTTGCCCGGGAGTTGCCTCCGGCTCCGGGCCCGGGTCCGGTTCTTGGGTCACGGTCGGTGGCGGTTGCTTGGGAGTTGCGACCAGGGTATGACCAGGGTCGGTGCCCGGTACCGGGTCCGGTTCTTGGGGTACGGTGGGTGGTTCCGCGGGGGTTGCTGTCAGCTGTGGCTGTGAGACTGGTTCTAAATGCAGTGCGGAGACCATTGGAGCATCCGGGTTCGATTCCCACAATGCTTTGAGCCGGATAATTACCCATCTTTTGCGTGCCAGGCGTAGGTAATGCTCCAATTCATCCGGGCCATATGAATGTGCAGCCCTAAAATGCTTATCCAACCGGCTGTAGGCATGGTCGCAAATGTGGCAATTGAGATGACCGAAGTTTCCACTATAAAGAGAAAAAGGGCAGTGAATCCCAAATGTTATGCCCAAAAAAAGAGTCTGTCTGTGGGCTAGAGAGTTGGAGTTTTCCCCCCTGTATCTCTGGAAGTGTCCTGGGTGAATATTGGCCAGTAAATCCCTAATGTTATGCCCAAAATACAGTCTGTCTGTCGGACTAGACAGTTTGAATTGTCCCCCTGAATCTCTGTAAGTGTTCTCGGGGACATGTCAGATCTAACCGGTCCACGTGGCGGATCTAATGTGTCAGAGAACCCGATTTTGGAATAATCTACTCACCGAAGGCTGCTGAACTGAATGAGCAGGGTTAGCTCCATCGTGTTGACTACGCGATGTGTTTTCAGAAGGTGCCTTTTAAGATGGGGATATTTCTCCTTGCAAAGCCCACATTCTAGCGACGCCATTTTGAGTCCAGGGCCCCCCAGTTTCCGGTCCTATTTATACCCAGGTTCCAACTTCCAACTTCCAACTTCCAATCCGATCAATGGTTGTGACGGGTTGTGTATACATGCATGAGATTTCAATGACCGGTATATGGTAAGAACCGTGCTTCCCCCCGGGTCCCGCCTAACCCTAGTTCTTCTTGTGGTCCTTCTCGTGGTCTAAACCTGGTCCATCTCGTGGTCTTTCTCGTGGTCTAACCCTGGTCCTTCTCCTAGTCCTTCTCTTGGTCCTTCTCGTGGTCTAACCCTGGTCCTTCTTGTGGTCCTACTCCTGGTCCTTCTCGTGGTCTAACCCTGGTCCTTCTCCTGGTCTCACCCTGGTCCTTCTCGTGGTCCTTCTCGTGGGCTAACCCTGGTCCTTCTCCTGGTCCTTCTCGTGGTCCTTCTCGTGGGCTAACCCTGGTCCTTCTCGTGGTCCTTCTCTTGGTCCTTCTCGTGGTCTAACCCTGGTCCTTCTCGTGGTCCCTCTCCTGGTCCTTCTCGTGGTCTCACCCTGGTCCTTCTCTTGGTCCTTCTCGTGGTCCTTCTCATGGTCCTTCTCGTGGTCTCACCCTGGTCCTTCTCTTGGTCCTTCTCGTGGGCTATCCCTGGTCCTTCTCCTGGTCCTTCTCGTGGTCCTTCTCGTGGGCTAACCCTGGTCCTTCTCGTGGTCCTTCTCTTGGTCCTTCTCGTGGTCTAACCCTGGTCCTTCTCGTGGTCCCTCTCCTGGTCCTTCTCGTGGTCTCACCCTGGTCCTTCTCTTGGTCCTTCTCGTGGTCCTTCTCTTGGTCCTTCTCGTGGTCTAGCCCTGGTCCCTCTCACCCTGGTCCTTCTCTTGGACCTTCTTGTGGTCTAACTCTGGTCCGTCTTTTGGTCCTTCTCGTGGTCTCACCCTGGTCCTTCTCTTGGACCTTCTTGTGGTCTAACTCTGGTCCGTCTTTTGGTCCTTCTCGTGGTCTAACCTTGGTCCTTCTCTTGGACCTTCTTGTGGTCTCACCCTGGTCCTTCTCGTGGTCCTTCTCTTGGTCCTTCTCGTGGTCCTTCTCTTGGTCCTTCTCGTGGGCTAACCCTGGTCCTTCTCGTGGTCCTTCTCGTGGTCCTTCTCTTGGTCCTTCTCGTGGTCTAACCCTGGTCCTTCTCGTGGTCCTTCTCTTGGTCCTTCTCGTGGTCTAACCCTGGGCTTTCTCTTGGTCTAACCCTAGTTCTTCTTGTGGTCCTTCTCGTGGTCTAAACCTGGTCCATCTCGTGGTCTTTCTCGTGGTCTAACCCTGGTCCTTCTCCTGGTCCTTCTCTTGGTCCTTCTCGTGGTCTAACCCTGGTCCTTCTTGTGGTCCTTTTCCTGGTCCTTCTCGTGGTCTAACCCTGGTCCTTCTCCTGGTCTCACCCTGGTCCTTCTCGTGGTCCTTCTCGTGGGCTAACCCTGGTCCTTCTCCTGGTCCTTCTCGTGGTCCTTCTCGTGGGCTAACCCTGGTCCTTCTCGTGGTCCTTCTCTTGGTCCTTCTCGTGGTCTAACCCTGGTCCTTCTCGTGGTCCCTCTCCTGGTCCTTCTCGTGGTCTCACCCTGGTCCTTCTCTTGGTCCTTCTCGTGGTCCTTCTCATGGTCCTTCTCGTGGTCTCACCCTGGTCCTTCTCTTGGTCCTTCTCGTGGTCCTTCTCATGGTCCTTCTCGTGGTCTCACCCTGGTCCTTCTCGTTGTCCGTCTCGTGGTCTCACCCTGGTCCTTCTCTTGGTCCTTCTCGTGGTCCTTCTCTTGGTCCTTCTCGTGGTCTAACCCTGGTCCTTCTTGTGGTCCTTCTCCTGGACCTTCTTGTGGTCTAACCCTGGTCCTTCTCCTGGTCTCACCCTGGTCCTTCTCGTGGTCCTTCTCGTGGGCTAACCCTGGTCCTTCTCCTGGTCCTTCTCGTGGTCCTTCTCGTGGTCTCACCCTGGTCCTTCTCTTGGTCCTTCTCGTGGTCCTTCTCATGGTCCTTCTCGTGGTCTCACCCTGGTCCTTCTCGTGGTCCTTCTCGTGGTCTCACCCTGGTCCTTCTCTTGGTCCTTCTCGTGGTCCTTCTCTTGGTCCTTCTCGTGGTCTAACCCTGGTCCCTCTCACCCTGGTCCTTCTCTTGGACCTTCTTGTGGTCTAACTCTGGTCCGTCTTTTGGTCCTTCTCGTGGTCTAACCCTGGTCCTTCTCGTGGTCCTTATCTTGGTCCTTCTCGTGGTCTAACCTTGGTCCTTCTCTTGGACCTTCTTGTGGCCTAACTCTGGTCCTTCTCTTGGACCTTCTCGTGGTCTAACCCTGGTCCTTCTCGTGGTCCTTCTCATGGTCCTTCTCGTGGTCTCACACTGGTCCTTCTCGTGGTCCTTCTCGTGGTCTCACCCTGGTCCTTCTCTTGGTCCTTCTCGTGGTCCTTCTCTTGGTCCTTCTCGTGGTCTAACCCTGGTCCCTATCACCCTGGTCCTTCTCTTGGACCTTCTTGTGGTCTAACTCTGGTCCGTCTTTTGGTCCTTCTCGTGGTCTAACCCTGGTCCTTCTCGTGGTCCTTATCTTGGTCCTTCTCGTGGTCTAACCTTGGTCCTTCTCTTGGACCTTCTTGTGGCCTAACTCTGGTCCTTCTCTTGGACCTTCTCGTGGTCTAACCCTGGTCCTTCTCGTGGTCCTTCTCTTGGTCCTTCTCGTGGTCCTTCTCTTGGTCCTTCTCGTGGGCTAACCCTGGTCCTTCTCGTGGTCCTTCTCGTGGTCCTTCTTGTGGTCTAACTCTGGTCCGTCTTTTGGTCCTTCTCGTGGTCTAACCCTGGTCCTTCTCGTGGTCCTTATCTTGGTCCTTCTCGTGGTCTAACCTTGGTCCTTCTCTTGGACCTTCTTGTGGCCTAACTCTGGTCCTTCTCTTGGACCTTCTCGTGGTCTAACCCTGGTCCTTCTCGTGGTCCTTCTCTTGGTCCTTCTCGTGGTCCTTCTCTTGGTCCTTCTCGTGGGCTAACCCTGGTCCTTCTCGTGGTCCTTCTCGTGGTCCTTATCTTGGTCCTTCTCGTGGTCTAACCTTGGTCCTTCTCTTGGACCTTCTTGTGGCCTAACTCTGGTCCTTCTCTTGGACCTTCTCGTGGTCTAACCCTGGTCCTTCTCGTGGTCCTTCTCATGGTCCTTCTCGTGGTCTCACACTGGTCCTTCTCGTGGTCCTTCTCGTGGTCTCACCCTGGTCCTTCTCTTGGTCCTTCTCGTGGTCCTTCTCTTGGTCCTTCTCGTGGTCTAACCCTGGTCCCTCTCACCCTGGTCCTTCTCTTGGACCTTCTTGTGGTCTAACTCTGGTCCGTCTTTTGGTCCTTCTCGTGGTCTAACCCTGGTCCTTCTCGTGGTCCTTATCTTGGTCCTTCTCATGGTCCTTCTCGTGGTCTCACCCTGGTCCTTCTCGTGGTCCTTCTCGTGGTCTCACCCTGGTCCTTCTCTTGGTCCTTCTCGTGGTCCTTCTCTTGGTCCTTCTCGTGGTCTCACCCTGGTCCCTCTCACCCTGGTCCTTCTCTTGGATCTTCTTGTGGTCTAACTCTGGTCCGTCTTTTGGTCCTTCTCGTGGTCTAACCCTGGTCCTTCTCGTGGTCCTTATCTTGGTCCTTCTCGTGGTCTAACCTTGGTCCTTCTCTTGGACCTTCTTGTGGCCTAACTCTGGTCCTTCTCTTGGACCTTCTCGTGGTCTAACCCTGGTCCTTCTCGTGGTCCTTCTCTTGGTCCTTCTCGTGGTCCTTCTCTTGGTCCTTCTCGTGGGCTAACCCTGGTCCTTCTCGTGGTCCTTCTCGTGGTCCTTCTCTTGGTCCTTCTCGTGGTCTAACCCTGGTCCTTCTCGTGGTCCTTCTCTTGGTCCTTCTCGTGGTCTAACCCTGGGCTTTCTCTTGGTCTAACCCTAGTTCTTCTTGTGGTCCTTCTCGTGGTCTAAACCTGGTCCATCTCGTGGTCTTTCTCGTGGTCTAACCCTGGTCCTTCTCCTGGTCCTTCTCTTGGTCCTTCTCGTGGTCTAACCCTGGTCCTTCTTGTGGTCCTTCTCCTGGTCCTTCTCGTGGTCTAACCCTGGTCCTTCTCCTGGTCTCACCCTGGTCCTTCTCGTGGTCCTTCTCGTGGGCTAACCCTGGTCCTTCTCCTGGTCCTTCTCGTGGTCCTTCTCGTGGGCTAACCCTGGTCCTTCTCGTGGTCCTTCTCTTGGTCCTTCTCGTGGTCTAACCCTGGTCCTTCTCGTGGTCCCTCTCCTGGTCTTTCTCGTGGTCTCACCCTGGTCCTTCTCTTGGTCCTTCTCGTGGTCCTTCTCATGGTCCTTCTCGTGGTCTCACCCTGGTCCTTCTCTTGGTCCTTCTCGTGGTCCTTCTCATGGTCCTTCTCGTGGTCTCACCCTGGTCCTTCTCGTGGTCCTTCTCGTGGTCCTTCTCGTGGTCTCACCCTGGTCCTTCTCTTGGTCCTTCTCGTGGTCCTTCTCTTGGTCCTTCTCGTGGTCTAACCCTGGTCCTTCTCGTGGTCCTTCTCTTGGTCCTTCTCGTGGTCTAAACCTGGTCCATCTCGTGGTCTTTCTCGTGGTCTAACCCTGGTCCTTCTCCTGGTCCTTCTCTTGGTCCTTCTCGTGGTCTAACCCTGGTCCTTCTTGTGGTCCTTCTCCTGGTCCTTCTCGTGGTCTAACCCTGGTCCTTCTCCTGGTCTCACCCTGGTCCTTCTCGTGGTCCTTCTCGTGGGCTAACCCTGGTCCTTCTCCTGGTCCTTCTCGTGGTCCTTCTCGTGGGCTAACCCTGGTCCTTCTCGTGGTCCTTCTCTTGGTCCTTCTCGTGGTCTAACCCTGGTCCTTCTCGTGGTCCCTCTCCTGGTCCTTCTCGTGGTCTCACCCTGGTCCTTCTCTTGGTCCTTCTCGTGGTCCTTCTCATGGTCCTTCTCGTGGTCTCACCCTGGTCCTTCTCTTGGTCCTTCTCGTGGTCCTTCTCATGGTCCTTCTCGTGGTCTCACCCTGGTCCTTCTCGTGGTCCTTCTCGTGGTCCTTCTCGTGGTCTCACCCTGGTCCTTCTCTTGGTCCTTCTCGTGGTCCTTCTCTTGGTCCTTCTCGTGGTCTAACCCTGGTCCCTCTCACCCTGGTCCTTCTCTTGGACCTTCTTGTGGTCTAACTCTGGTCCGTCTTTTGGTCCTTCTCGTGGTCTAACCTTGGTCCTTCTCTTGGACCTTCTTGTGGCCTAACTCTGGTCCTTCTCTTGGACCTTCTCGTGGTCTAACCCTGGTCCTTCTCGTGGTCCTTCTCTTGGTCCTTCTCGTGGTCTAACCCTGGTCCTTCTCGTGGTCCTTCTTGTGGTCCTTCTCTTGGTCCTTCTCGTGGTCTAACCCTGGTCCTTCTCATGGTCCTTCTCTTGGTCCTTCTCGTGGTCTAACCCTGGGCTTTCTCTTGGTCTAACCCTAGTTCTTCTTGTGGTCCTTCTCGTGGTCTAAACCTGGTCCATCTCGTGGTCCTTCTCGTGGGCTAACCCTGGTCCTTCTCCTGGTCCTTCTCGTGGTCTTTCTCGTGGTCTCACCCTGGTCCTTCTCGTGGTCCTTCTCGTGGTCCTTCTCGTGGTCTCACCCTGGTCCTTCTCTTGGTCCTTCTCGTGGTCCTTCTCTTGGTCCTTCTCGTGGTCTAACCCTGGTCCCTCTCACCCTGGTCCTTCTCTTGGACCTTCTTGTGGTCTAACTCTGGTCCGTCATTTGGTCCTTCTCGTGGTCTAACCTTGGTCCTTCTCTTGGACCTTCTTGTGGCCTAACTCTGGTCCTTCTCTTGGACCTTCTCGTGGTCTAACCCTGGTCCTTCTCGTGGTCCTTCTCTTGGTCCTTCTCGTGGTCTAACCCTGGTCCTTCTCGTGGTCCTTCTTGTGGTCCTTCTCTTGGTCCTTCTCGTGGTCTAACCCTGGTCCTTCTCATGGTCCTTCTCTTGGTCCTTCTCGTGGTCTAACCCTGGGCTTTCTCTTGGTCTAACCCTAGTTCTTCTTATGGTCCTTCTCGTGGTCTAAACCTGGTCCATCTCGTGGTCCTTCTCGTGGGCTAACCCTGGTCCTTCTCCTGGTCCTTCTCGTGGTCCTTCTCGTGGTCTCACCCTGGTCCTTCTCGTGGTCCTTCTCGTGGTCCTTCTCGTGGTCTCACCCTGGTCCTTCTCTTGGTCCTTCTCGTGGTCCTTCTCTTGGTCCTTCTCGTGGTCTAACCCTGGTCCCTCTCACCCTGGTCCTTCTCTTGGACCTTCTTGTGGTCTAACTCTGGTCCGTCTTTTGGTCCTTCTCGTGGTCTAACCCTGGTCCTTCTCGTGGTCCTTATCTTGGTCCTTCTCGTGGTCTAACCTTGGTCCTTCTCTTGGACCTTCTTGTGGCCTAACTCTGGTCCTTCTCTTGGACCTTCTCGTGGTCTAACCCTGGTCCTTCTCGTGGTCCTTCTCTTGGTCCTTCTCGTGGGCTAACCCTGGTCCTTCTCGTGGTCCTTCTCATGGTCCTTCTCATGGTCCTTCTCGTGGTCTCACCCTGGTCCTTCTCGTGGTCCTTCTCGTGGTCCTTCTCGTGGTCTCACCCTGGTCCTTCTCTTGGTCCTTCTCGTGGTCCTTCTCTTGGTCCTTCTCGTGGTCTAACCCTGGTCCTTCTCGTGGTCCTTCTCTTGGTCCTTCTCGTGGTCTAACCCTGTGCTTTCTCTTGGTCTAACCCTAGTTCTTCTTGTGGTCCTTCTCGTGGTCTAAACCTGGTCCATCTCGTGGTCTTTCTCGTGGTCTAACCCTGGTCCTTCTCCTGGTCCTTCTCTTGGTCCTTCTCGTGGTCTAACCCTGGTCCTTCTTGTGGTCCTTCTCCTGGTCCTTCTCGTGGTCTAACCCTGGTCCTTCTCCTGGTCTCACCCTGGTCCTTCTCGTGGTCCTTCTCGTGGGCTAACCCTGGTCCTTCTCCTGGTCCTTCTCGTGGTCCTTCTCGTGGGCTAACCCTGGTCCTTCTCGTGGTCCTTCTCTTGGTCCTTCTCGTGGTCTAACCCTGGTCCTTCTCGTGGTCCCTCTCCTGGTCCTTCTCGTGGTCTCACCCTGGTCCTTCTCTTGGTCCTTCTCGTGGTCCTTCTCATGGTCCTTCTCGTGGTCTCACCCTGGTCCTTCTCTTGGTCCTTCTCGTGGTCCTTCTCATGGTCCTTCTCGTGGTCTCACCCTGGTCCTTCTCGTGGTCCTTCTCGTGGTCCTTCTCGTGGTCTCACCCTGGTCCTTCTCGTGGTCCTTCTCGTGGTCCTTCTCGTGGTCTCACCCTGGTCCTTCTCTTGGTCCTTCTCGTGGTCCTTCTCTTGGTCCTTCTCGTGGTCTAACCCTGGTCCCTCTCACCCTGGTCCTTCTCTTGGACCTTCTTGTGGTCTAACTCTGGTCCGTCTTTTGGTCCTTCTCATGGTCTAACCTTGGTCCTTCTCTTGGACCTTCTTGTGGCCTAACTCTGGTCCTTCTCTTGGACCTTCTCGTGGTCTAACCCTGGTCCTTCTCGTGGTCCTTCTCTTGGTCCTTCTCGTGGTCTAACCCTGGTCCTTCTCGTGGTCCTTCTCGTGGTCCTTCTCTTGGTCCTTCTCGTGGTCTAACCCTGGTCCTTCTCATGGTCCTTCTCTTGGTCCTTCTCGTGGTCTAACCCTGGGCTTTCTCTTGGTCTAACCCTAGTTCTTCTTGTGGTCCTTCTCGTGGTTTAAACCTGGTCCATCTCGTGGTCCTTCTCGTGGGCTAACCCTGGTCCTTCTCCTGGTCCTTCTCGTGGTCCTTCTCGTGGTCTCACCCTGGTCCTTCTCGTGGTCCTTCTCGTGGTCCTTCTCGTGGTCTCACCCTGGTCCTTCTCTTGGTCCTTCTCGTGGTCCTTCTCTTGGTCCTTCTCGTGGTCTAACCCTGGTCCCTCTCACCCTGGTCCTTCTCTTGGACCTTCTTGTGGTCTAACTCTGGTCCGTCTTTTGGTCCTTCTCGTGGTCTAACCCTGGTCCTTCTCGTGGTCCTTATCTTGGTCCTTCTCGTGGTCTAACCTTGGTCCTTCTCTTGGACCTTCTTGTGGCCTAACTCTGGTCCTTCTCTTGGACCTTCTCGTGGTCTAACCCTGGTCCTTCTCGTGGTCCTTCTCGTGGTCCTTCTCTTGGTCCTTCTCGTGGTCTCACCCTGGTCCTTCTCTTGGTCCTTCTCGTGGTCCTTCTCATGGTCCTTCTCGTGGTCTCACCCTGGTCCTTCTCGTGGTCCTTCTCGTGGTCTCACCCTGGTCCTTCTCTTGGTCCTTCTCGTGGTCCTTCTCTTGGTCCTTCTCGTGGTCCTTCTCGTGGTCTAACCCTGGTCCTTCTCGTGGTCCTTCTCGTGGTCCTTCTCTTGGTCCTTCTCGTGGTCTAACCCTGGTCCTTCTCGTGGTCCTTCTCTTGGTCCTTCTCGTGGTCTAACCCTGTGCTTTCTCTTGGTCTAACCCTAGTTCTTCTTGTGGTCCTTCTCGTGGTCTAAACCTGGTCCATCTCGTGGTCTTTCTCGTGGTCTAACCCTGGTCCTTCTCCTGGTCCTTCTCTTTGTCCTTCTCGTGGTCTAACCCTGGTCCTTCTTGTGGTCCTTCTCCTGGTCCTTCTCGTGGTCTAACCCTGGTCCTTCTCCTGGTCTCACCCTGGTCCTTCTCGTGGTCCTTCTCGTGGGCTAACCCTGGTCCTTCTCCTGGTCCTTCTCGTGGTCCTTCTCGTGGGCTAACCCTGGTCCTTCTCGTGGTCCTTCTCTTGGTCCTTCTCGTGGTCTAACCCTGGTCCTTCTCGTGGTCCCTCTCCTGGTCCTTCTCGTGGTCTCACCCTGGTCCTTCTCTTGGTCCTTCTCGTGGTCCTTCTCATGGTCCTTCTCGTGGTCTCACCCTGGTCCTTCTCTTGGTCCTTCTCGTGGTCCTTCTCATGGTCCTTCTCGTGGTCTCACCCTGGTCCTTCTCGTGGTCCTTCTCGTGGTCCTTCTCGTGGTCTCACCCTGGTCCTTCTCTTGGTCCTTCTCGTGGTCCTTCTCTTGGTCCTTCTCGTGGTCTAACCCTGGTCCCTCTCACCCTGGTCCTTCTCTTGGACCTTCTTGTGGTCTAACTCTGGTCCGTCTTTTGGTCCTTCTCGTGGTCTAACCTTGGTCCTTCTCTTGGACCTTCTTGTGGCCTAACTCTGGTCCTTCTCTTGGACCTTCTCGTGGTCTAACCCTGGTCCTTCTCGTGGTCCTTCTCTTGGTCCTTCTCGTGGTCTAACCCTGGTCCTTCTCGTGGTCCTTCTCTTGGTCCTTCTCGTGGTCTAACCCTGGTCCTTCTCATGGTCCTTCTCTTGGTCCTTCTCGTGGTCTAACCCTGGGCTTTCTCTTGGTCTAACCCTAGTTCTTCTTGTGGTCCTTCTCGTGGTCTAAACCTGGTCCATCTCGTGGTCATTCTCGTGGGCTAACCCTGGTCCTTCTCCTGGTCCTTCTCGTGGTCCTTCTCGTGGTCTCACCCTGGTCCTTCTCGTGGTCCTTCTCGTGGTCCTTCTCGTGGTCTCACCCTGGTCCTTCTCTTGGTCCTTCTCGTGGTCCTTCTCTTGGTCCTTCTCGTGGTCTAACCCTGGTCCCTCTCACCCTGGTCCTTCTCTTGGACCTTCTTGTGGTCTAACTCTGGTCCGTCTTTTGGTCCTTCTCGTGGTCTAACCCTGGTCCTTCTCGTGGTCCTTATCTTGGTCCTTCTCGTGGTCTAACCTTGGTCCTTCTCTTGGACCTTCTTGTGGCCTAACTCTGGTCCTTCTCTTGGACCTTCTCGTGGTCTAACCCTGGTCCTTCTCGTGGTCCTTCTCTTGGTCCTTCTCGTGGGCTAACCCTGGTCCTTCTCGTGGTCCTTCTCGTGGTCCTTCTCTTGGTCCTTCTCGTGGTCTAACCCTGGTCCTTCTCCTGGTCTCACCCTGGTCCTTCTCGTGGTCCTTCTCGTGGTCTAACCCTGGTCCTTCTCGTGGTCCTTCTCGTGGTCCTTCTCTTGGTCCTTCTCTTGGTCTAACCCTAGTTCTTCTTGTGGTCCTTCTCGTGGTCTAAACCTGGTCCATCTCGTGGTCTTTCTCGTGGTCTAACCCTGGTCCTTCTCCTGGTCCTTCTCGTGGTCCTTCTCGTGGGCTAACCCTGGTCCCTCTCGTGGTCCTTCTCCTGGTCCTTCTTGTGGTCCTTCTCTTGGTCCTTCTCCTGGTCTCACCCTGGTCCTTCTCTTGGACCTTCTCGTGGTCCTTCTCTTGGTCCTTCTCGTGGTCTAACCCTGGTCCTTCTCCTGGTCTCACCCTGGTCCTTCTCGTGGTCCTTCTCTTGGTCCTTCTCGTTGTCTAACCCTGGTCCTTCTCGTGGTCTAACCCTGGTCCTTCTCGTGGTCCTTCTCTTGGTCCTTCTCATGATCTAACTCTGTCTGTGTGGAGTCTGCATGTTCTCCCTGTGTCCCTCCTGACCTCTAGACTAAGATCTGGAGATGGTCCCACTGCTCCTGACAGGTGTAACCCAGACACACTGAAGGACGAGTCAAATGCAGAGGACACGTTTCCCCGTGAGGACAATAATAAACTCATCCTCTGTCTCGTCAGGTGGGCCGGATCGTCCAGGTGAGTCCACAGCAGCAGAAGATCATGGGAGCTCAGTCTGGGGTGGAGCTTCTCACTCTGCCCCACGGACACCAGCTCAGATTGGACCTTCTCGAGCGGTAGGTCCCAGTGTCAGTTTAGACCTGGATCATGTCCATGTTTAGCTTTTATTAGGGACAGAACAATACTCGACATAATAATGGAGTGTCCGACCTTCTCAGATACACCAGAAAACAGCTCCATAAAGGCCTGGTGTGGGGGTCAGGGAAGAACATGTTCCATCAAAAGAAACTGAGGCCTAAAATGTAGTGAAATTTGTGTCACCCTGGTCCTTCTCCTGGTCCTTCTCTTGGCCCTTCTCCTGGTCTCACCCTGGTCCTTCTCTTGGTCTAAACCTGGTCCTTCTCTTGGTCCTTCTCTTGGTCCATCTCATGGTCTAAACCTGGTCCTTCTCTTGGTCCTTCTCTTGGTCCATCTCATGGTCTAAACCTGGTCCTTCTCTTGGTCCTTCTCATGGTCTAACTCTGGTCCTTCTCTTGGTCCTTCTCCTGGTCTCACCCTGGTCCTTCTCCTGGTCCTTCTCCTGGTCTAACTCTGGTCCTTCTCTTGGTCTAACTCTGGTCCTTCTCGTGGTCTAACCCCGGTCCTTCTCTTGGTCCTTCTCCTGGTCTCACCCTGGTCCTTCTCTTGGTCCTTCTCTTGGTCTAACTCTGGTCCTTCTCCTGGCCTCACCCCGGTCCTTCTCATGGTCTAACCCCGGTCCTTCTCGTGGTCTAACCCCGGTCCTTCTCTTGGTCACTCCTCAGGTTGGAGACCCTGGCCCTGGCTCTGGCCGTGCAGGTTCTGGGCTGCACCGGGTCCCCGGAGGAGCGGGCGTCTCTGGTGAACAGGCTCATCCTCATGGCCTCAGAGCTCCGCAGCTCCGTGGGGAACCTGTTTGGGTTTGGAGCCGTGATGAGAGCGCTGCAGCTGCCCCAGGTCAGAACCTCTCAGGCCAAAGGTCAGAACCTCTCAGCAGCAGGTGCAGCAGGTGAGGCAGGTGCGGCATGTGAGGGAGGTGCAGCAGGTGAGGCAGGTGCAGCAGGTGCAGCAGGTGTAGCAGGTGAGGCAGGTGCAGCAGACCAAACGTTTAGTGCATCGCATCGATCTTGTCTTCGGCTGTAAAGGCGTCTGTGGGTCACAGTCCCTCAGGAAGCTTCTTTGTCCTCTGTGTTCTGTCCCGGTTTGTTTAACCAAGTTCACCTGTCATCTCACCTGTCGTCTCTTCACCTGTCGTTTCACCTATCATCTCTTCACCTGTCGTCTCACCTGTCATCTCACCTGTCGTCTCTTAACCTGTCATCTTACCTGTCATCTCATCACCTGTCATCTCTTCACCTGTTGTCTCACCTGTCGTCTCACCTGTCTTCTCTTCACCTGTCATCTCTTCACCTGTCGTCTCCCCTGTCGTCTCTTCACCTATCATCTCACCTGTCGTCTCACCTGTCATCTCTTCACCTGTCATACCTTCACCTGTCATCTCTTCACCTGTCGTCTCACCTGTCGTCTCTTCACCTGTCATCTCTTCACCTGTCGTCTCACCTGTCGTCTCTTCACCTGTTGTCTCACCTGTCGTCTCACCTGTCATCTCTTAACCTGTCGTCTCTTCACCTGTCATCTCTTCAGCTGTCATCTCTTCACCTGTCATCTCTTCACCTGTCATCTCTTCACCTGTCGTCTCACCTGTCGTCTCACCTGTCGTCTCACCTGTCGTCTCTTCACCTGTCGTCTGACCTGTCGTCTCTTCACCTGTCGTCTCACCTGTCGTCTCTTCACCTGTCGTCTGACCTGTCGTCTCTTCACCTGTCGTCTCACCTGTCATCTCTTAACCTGTCGTCTCTTCACCTGTCATCTCTTCAGCTGTCATCTCTTCAGCTGTCATCTCTTCACCTGTCATCTCTTCACCTGTCGTCTCACCTGTCGTCTCACCTGTCGTCTCACCTGTCGTCTCTTCACCTGTCGTCTCACATGACTCTGCAGGTGTCTCGTCTGGATCAGACGTGGGCGACGTTACGTCAGCGACACACAGAGGGCGCTGTTCTCTTTGAAAAAACCCTCAGACCCTTTATGAAGAATCTGAACGAGGGACGAGGTGAGTCTAAACCAGGACTAGACCAAGTCTAAACCAGGTCTAAACCAGGTCTAAACCAGGACTAAACCAGGACTAAACCAGGACTAAACCAGGTCTAAACCAGGTCTAAACCAGGACTAAACCAGGTCTAAACCAGGACTAAACCAGGTCTAAACCAGGTCTAAACCAGGTCTAAACCAGGACTAGACCAAGTCTAAACCAGGTCTAAACCAGGTCTAAACCAGGTCTAAACCAGGACTAAACCAGGTCTAAACCAGGACTAAACCAGGTCTAAACCAGGTCTAAACCAGGTCTAAACCAGGACTAGACCAAGTCTAAACCAGGTCTAAACCAGGTCTAAACCAGGTCTAAACCAGGACTAAACCAGGTCTAAACCAGGACTAAACCAGGTCTAAACCAGGTCTAAACCAGGTCTAAACCAGGTCTAAACCAGGACTAGACCAGGTCTAAACCAGGACTAAACCAGGTCTAAACCAGGACTAAACCAGGTTTAAACCAGGTCTAAACCAGGTCTAAACCAGGTCTAAACCAGGACTAAACCAGGTCTAAACCAGGTCTAAACCAGGTCTAAACCAGGTCTAAACCAGGACTAGACCAGGTCTAAACCAGGACTAAACCAGGTCTAAACCAGGACTAAACCAGGTCTAAACCAGGACTAAACCAGGTCTAAACCAGGTCTAAACCAGGTCTAAACCAGGTCTAAACCAGGACTAGACCAGGTCTAAACCAGGACTAAACCAGGTCTAAACCAGGACTAAACCAGGTTTAAACCAGGTCTAAACCAGGTCTAAACCAGGTCTAAACCAGGACTAAACCAGGTCTAAACCAGGACTAAAACAGGTCTAAACCAGGTCTAAACCAGGTCTAAACCAGGACTAGACCAGGTCTAAACCAGGACTAAACCAGGTCTAAACCAGGACTAAACCAGGTTTAAACCAGGTCTAAACCAGGTCTAAACCAGGTCTAAACCAGGACTAAACCAGGTTTAAACCAGGTCTAAACCAGGTCTAAACCAGGTCTAAACCAGGACTAGACCAGGTCTAAACCAGGACTAAACCAGGTCTAAACCAGGACTAAACCAGGTCTAAACCAGGTCTAAACCAGGACTAAACCAGGTCTAAACCAGGTCTAAACCAGGACTAAACCAGGTCTAAACCAGGACTAAACCAGGTTTAAACCAGGTCTAAACCAGGTCTAAACCAGGTCTAAACCAGGACTAAACCATGTCTAAACCAGGTCTAAACCAGGTTTAAACCAGGTCTAAACCAGGTCTAAACCAGGTCTAAACCAGGACCAAACCAGGTCTAAACCAGGTCTAAACCAGGACTAGACCAAGTCTAAACCAGGTCTAAACCAGGTCTAAACCAGGTCTAAACCAGGACTAAACCAGGTCTAAACCAGGACTAAACCAGGTCTAAACCAGGTCTAAACCAGGTCTAAACCAGGTCTAAACCAGGACTAGACCAGGTCTAAACCAGGACTAAACCAGGTCTAAACCAGGACTAAACCAGGTTTAAACCAGGTCTAAACCAGGTCTAAACCAGGTCTAAACCAGGACTAAACCAGGTCTAAACCAGGTCTAAACCAGGTCTAAACCAGGACTAGACCAGGTCTAAACCAGGACTAAACCAGGTCTAAACCAGGACTAAACCAGGTCTAAACCAGGACTAAACCAGGTCTAAACCAGGACTAAACCAGGTCTAAACCAGGTCTAAACCAGGTCTAAACCAGGTCTAAACCAGGACTAGACCAGGTCTAAACCAGGACTAAACCAGGTCTAAACCAGGACTAAACCAGGTTTAAACCAGGTCTAAACCAGGTCTAAACCAGGTCTAAACCAGGACTAAACCAGGTCTAAACCAGGACTAAACCAGGTCTAAACCAGGTCTAAACCAGGTCTAAACCAGGTCTAAACCAGGACTAGACCAGGTCTAAACCAGGACTAAACCAGGTCTAAACCAGGACTAAACCAGGTTTAAACCAGGTCTAAACCAGGTCTAAACCAGGTCTAAACCAGGACTAAACCAGGTTTAAACCAGGTCTAAACCAGGTCTAAACCAGGTCTAAACCAGGACTAGACCAGGTCTAAACCAGGACTAAACCAGGTCTAAACCAGGACTAAACCAGGTCTAAACCAGGTCTAAACCAGGACTAAACCAGGTCTAAACCAGGTCTAAACCAGGACTAAACCAGGTCTAAACCAGGACTAAACCAGGTTTAAACCAGGTCTAAACCAGGTCTAAACCAGGTCTAAACCAGGTCTAAACCAGGACTAAACCATGTCTAAACCAGGTCTAAACCAGGTTTAAACCAGGTCTAAACCAGGTCTAAACCAGGTCTAAACCAGGACCAAACCAGGTCTAAACCAGGTCTAAACCAGGACTAAACCAGGTCTAAACCAGGACCAAACCAGGTTTAAACCAGGTCTAAACCAGGTCTAAACCAGGACTAAACCAGGTCTAAACCAGGACTAAACCAGGTTTAAACCAGGTCTAAACCAGGTCTAAACCAGGACTAAACCAGATCTAAACCAGGATTAAACCAGGTCTAAACCAGGTCTAAACCAGGACTAAACCAGGTCTAAACCAGGTCTAAACCAGAACTAAACCATGTCTAAACCAGGACTAAACAAGGTCTAAACCAGGTCTAAACCAGGACTAAACCAGGACTAAACCAGGTCTAAACCAGGACTAAACCAGGTCTAAACCAGGTCTAAACCAGGACTAAACCAGGTCTAAACCAGGTCTAAACCAGGACTAAACCAGGTCTAAACCAGGTTTAAACCAGGTCTAAACCAGGTCTAAACCAGGACTAAACCAGGTCTAAACCAGGTCTAAACCAGGACTAAACCAGGTCTAAACCAGGTTTAAACCAGGTCTAAGCCAGGTCTAAACCAGGTCTAAACCAGGACTAAACCAGGACTAAACCAGGTCTAAACCAGGTCTAAACCAGGACTAAACCAGGTCTAAACCAGGACTAAACCAGGTTTAAACCAGGACTAAACCAGGTCTAAACCAGGACTAAACCACGTTTGAACCAGGTCTAAACCAGGTCTAAACCTGGTTTAAACCAGGTCTAAACCAGGTCTAAACCTGGTTTAAACCAGGTCTAAACCAGGTCTAAACCAGGACTAAACCAGGTCTAAACCAGGACTAAACCAGCTTTAAACCAGGTCTAAACCAGGTCTAAACCCGGTTTAAACCCGGTTTAAACCAGGTCTAAACCAGGTCTAAACCAGGTCTAAACCAGGACTAAACCAGGACTAAACCAGGTCTAAACAAGGTCTAAACCAGGTCTAAACTAGGACTAAACCAGGACTAAACCAGGACTAAACCAGGTCTAAACCAGGACTAAACCAGGTCTAAACCAGGTCTAAACCAGGTCTAAACCAGGACTAAACCTGGTCTAAACCAGAACTAAACCAGGTCTAAACCAGGTCTAAACTAGGACTAAACCCGGTTTAAACCAGGTCTAAACCAGGTCTAAACCAGGTTTAAACCAGGTCTAAACCAGGTCTAAACCAGGACTAAACTAGGTCTAAACCAGGACTAAACCTGGTCTAAACCAGAACTAAACCAGGTCTAAACCAGGTCTAAACTAGGACTAAACCAGGTCTAAACCAGGTCTAAACCAGGTCTAAACCAGGACTAAACCAGGTCTAAACCAGGACTAAACCAGGACTAAACCAGGTCTAAACCAGGTCTAAACCAGGACTAAACCAGGTCTAAACCAGGTCTAAACTAGGACTAAACCAGGTCTAAACCAGGTCTAAACCAGGACTAAACCAGGTCTAAACCAGGACTAAACCAGGACTAAACCAGGTCTAAACCAGGTCTAAACCAGGACTAAACCAGGTCTAAACCAGGTCTAAACTAGGACTAAACCAGGTCTAAACCAGGTCTAAACCAGGACTAAACCAGGTCTAAACCAGGACTAAACCAGGACTAAACCAGGTCTAAACCAGGTCTAAACCAGGACTAAACTCTGGTCCCCTGCAGAGGCGTGTCCGCTCTCTGGGACGTGTTTCCCTCATGTTCTGCCTCTGCTGGTGCTGATGGAGAGAGGAGCTCCAGGGCAGACAGGGGGCGCTCCGGCAGACGTACCCCAGCTGTGGGACTCCGATCTGGGGGTGGACGTGCTCATGTTCCACCTGTCTGCAGCCAGAACCATGGCCCAGCTCGGCAACGTCTACAAGAGCAACGCCACCAGCAAACTACAGGGTCAGAACCAGGACCGGACCGGGACTGAACCGGGACCAGACCAGGAACAGGACCAGGACCAGACCAGGACCGGACCGGACCAGGACTAAACCAGGACTAGACCAGGGGTGTATTCCACAAACGTCACTAAACATAGCGGCGTCTAAGTGGTTCGTCCTCGTCTGAAGAAGCGTCACCTTAGACTAAAGCCTGAAGTCGTTCCTCTAACACATTTGAGCTGCACCTCAGCAGCGCTAACTTCAGCCGCGCCGATCCTGTCCTGGCCTAGACGCGTGCACGGGGAACGTAAGAAGCCCTGAACAAGCGACTGTCGAAAACGAGATCATGTCGAAGATTCAGGCCGATTGTTTCAGCGCATCAGAACAGAAGTTGCTTTTGGAACTCTACAACACATTTGTAATAACCAAGGCCAGAGACATGGCGTGGCAGAAGATCGCCGAGCGCTTAAATACGTAAGTTAAGTCCTATAACAGTGATGAATGTTGAGTTTTTTAAGTATGTTTTTCACCGTTGGTGTCAAGACAAGTCCGTAGGGGAGAGGATAGGTTACGGTTTGGTGTACGGGAGATGTGAGTTTGATTCTCAGGGAGAACAGTTGATGTCATAAATATTATATATTTGTAGAGCAGTCTTGTCAGTTGTAATTTATTTTTACTGTGTAAAAGTATTTGGTCCAACTAATACGTTAAATTGTGTTATCTTGTCTTTGAGCAGGAATAATGTGAAGAGGACTGTTTTACAGGTAAAGACAAAGCATAAAAACATTTTGCAGAGTGGTAAGTAGGCTAATATTAATATTATTATTCAGTGAAATTAGTAATACTGTTGAAATGGTACCTTAATTTAATTTAAAATGAACAGTAGCTACCAAGCCACAGGAGGTGGTGCCTTGCCTGACCCTCAGCGGTCCTCCAGCAGTGTCTTGCCTGACCCTCAGCAGTCCTCCAGCAGTGCCTTGCCTGACCCTCAGCAGTCCTCCAGCAGTGCCTTGCCTGACCCTCAGCAGTCCTCCAGCAGTGCCTTGCCTGACCCTCAGCAGTCCTCCAGCAGTGCCTTGCCTGACCCTCAGCAGTCCTCCAGCAGTGCCTTGCCTGACCCTCAGCGGTCCTCCAGCAGTGTCTTGCCTGACCCTCAGCGGTCCTCCAGCAGTGACTTGCCTGACCCTCAGCGGTCCTCCAGCAGTGCCTTGCCTGACCCTCAGCAGTCCTCCAGCAGTGCCTTGCCTGACCCTCAGCAGTCCTCCAGCAGTGCCTTGCCTGACCCTCAGCAGTCCTCCAGCAGTGGCCTCACACCAGAATGTCATACCTAATGTCTTTTATTGTTTTATGCCTATTGATGGAAATTGATAAATAGGATTTCATTAAAGAGGCTTGCACAGCATCTCTGAAGCAAATTTGTTGAATCATTGAAATGTTGCATCATGGAGTGTGCCTGTTATTTGGCTACATTTTGTTTTAAAAGTAAAGGTTTACCTGTAACTGTATTCTTTGATAGAGATGTCACATAAAATATAAAGTGTCAATGTCGTCAAGTGAGAGTGATGTTAGGACTAACTGATATAAGTTCTATGATGATATAAATAATTTTAGGTTAAATTCATTCACATTTGTGTAATGTGTGGCAAATGTAAATTCGTGAAAATATAACACATAATTGACTTGAGCATAAATACGTCAGTAACAGGAATCAAACCCGGGACGCCCACGTGAAAGACGCAGGACTTAACCACTTGACCAAAGTGTTTCTCTGTGACGGTTCTGGAATTCTTCTATCTGATAATGTCGTAAAGACAGCGGTTCAAAAGAATATTTTTAAATTACCGGAGATTTGTCAAGAACCAAGAACGTAAGGCAATTTATTTTTTTGCTGAAATTGTTTTCAGACAACACAGATATTCATGCGGGAGGTGTGCGGAACTGTTTTTTGACACTCTGTTTACTTCCGGTACGTATTCTCTGCGACACGGCCTGTTTAAGCCTGATCGATAACCTGATCGATAACCTGCCCCGGACCAGGCTAGCTCCGAGGACCATGTTGCCCCGGTAACTCAGTGGGGACTAAGGTTAGTGAGAGTCATGGAACCGAACTCTCACTAAAACTAGCGCAAACTGTCGAATAAAGCCGGGCTTTGTGCTTAGCCGCATTTGTGGAATACCCCCCAGGACTAAACCAGAACTAAACCAGAACTAAACCTTGAGTTCTCTTCTGTTGTCATGTGTTCAGGTCTGGATCTGGACTCGGGGCTCGAGGAGATCTTCTCCACAGAGTTCCAGATGCGTCTGCTCTGGGGAACCTCAGGAGCCTCTGCTCCACAACATCTCAGATACCACAAGTTCTACCAAGTCCTGACCGCCCTGTCCCACAGACTAGAGCCTCCGAGAACCAGGACCAAGAACTGAACCAGGACTAAACCAAGGACTAAGAACTGAACCAGGACTAAACCAGGACTGAACCAGGACTTTTTTTTTTTTTAACTAAAACTAGACTAAAAGTACAAAAATAACCCAAACTAAACGAGGATAAAGTGACAGTTTTAGTGGCTGCTGTTTGAAAGTGTTTAATAAAGACTTATTCAGGAACATTACTCTGTAGTTTTAACTTAATTTATTAAAATGTAACCCTTACATTTGATAAAAATATGAAAATTGTAAATGTTTTCGAAGGCTTTTTAATATTTAATAAAGAGTTTTGTGTTTATTTCAGTGAATTCTCTGAGTCGTGTTTGTAATCTGAACCTCCGTCGTTATGGAAACGTATTTACACCAAACACAAAGCTTCTGTCAGGCTGAAACACGGCTGAAAGGAAACAGAAGAGAGAGTCTCCCGCCCTCGGCCTAAAGCGCTGTCACAGGATCCACAACCTCAGTGTGAATGGAACCAGGACTGAACCAGGACTAATCCTCTTTTTATCCTGCTGTCGTGTGTTCAGGTCTGGACACAGTGAGCTTCACACAGGTCTCAAAACAAAATCTCCTCTTCTGCATAAAAACTGTTCTCACTGTAGTTTCGACCTGTACAAACATGTTCTGAAACCCCTGAAGCCAATACGAAGCCACACAAGTGTCCATCAAATGTGGCAAATACCGAAGAGACACTGTCCCCACTGCTGTTCTGCAAAGGTCTGAACCCCTCAGCCAAATCATCGAAAGCTACGGATACCGACTCAGAAACGAGTCCACCATCAGCCACCTCCTCTACATGGATGACATCAAGCTGTACGCTAAGAGTGAGCGAGACATCGACTCACTGATCCACACCACCAGGATCTACAGCACAGACACTGGAATGTCATTCGGGCTTGAGAAATGTAGTAGGATGGTGACCAAGAGAGGGAAGGTAGTCCACACAGAGGGGGTCTCACTCCCAGAGGGAACAATAACAGACACTGAGGACAGTTACAAGTACCTTGGTATCCCACAAGCAAATGGCAACCTTGAAGAGGCAACAAGGAAAGCGGCTACGGCCAAATACCTGCAACGAGTAAGTCCTAAGAAGTCAGCTCAATGGCAAGAACAAGGCCCAGGCAATAAACAGCTACGCCCTGCCAGTGATCAGATACCCAGCAGGAATCATAATCTGGCCAAAGGAGGAGATACAGACCACAGACGTTAAGACACGAAAGCTCCTGACCATGCATGGAGGGTTCCATCCCAAATCCAGCACCCTGAGACTGTACACGAGCCGGAAGGAAGGAGGCCGAGGACTAGTGAGTGTGGGGACCACTGTCCAGGATGAAACATCTAAAATCCATAAGTACATCAAGGACAAGGCCCCGACAGATGATGTGCTCAAGGAATGCCTCAGACAGTGGAGTGCAGAGGAAGAGGTGCTGGAGGGACCATCATGGCAGGACAAACCCCTACATGGGGCGTACCACCGAAACATAACTGATCAGACAAGTGCTGTTAGGCGATTTTAAAAAATAATCTAATTAATTACAGGATTTGTAATTAATTAATGTAAATAATCGTGTTTTAAGTGTGACAGAGAGATTGAGAATGAGCGAACGAACGAACAAACCCACTTTGAGATTGAGTTTGTCAGTTTTCATGTGGTCACTTTGCTCGTTTGTTTCTCAAATTCTGCGAGTGTGTTTCGTTGGTTTGTTGGTTTGGTGGTTTGGTGAAGTGCGCTCACGCTCGCTCTATCACCGGTAACGATGGAACTTGTCCGGACGTGTTTATCGTTCAATTGATCCGTCAGGCTGTAGCAGCTTCGGTGATCGGAAAATTCTTTTTGACAAATCTCCAAATCTCGGCGTTCTTGTTGATCGTCCCGTCTTCATTCTTTTTATAAATAAACTCGCCGTTCAAAGGCCCTGGCAGCGATTCGCTCGCCGCACGCCAAATTTAAAATGCGCATTGAATTGCCGCTCATAATTAATTGTGTTATTTTTTATAACGCATTAATTTGCAGTGTAATTAATTAATCTAATTAACGCGTTAAACTACAGCTCTAGTGTGTGTGTATATACTATATACACAGAATACAGCATCACGGAAACCATCCCTGGATCGTGAGATTTCATTGTGGAGACAAACGATGATGTCACATCATTGTGGTGACATCATCATTTGGATGGTTGCCATGGCAACAATAAGAGATACTGTATTCTGTGTGTATATATACATATCAAAGATCAAAGCTAGCATCAATCAATTTGTGATTGATCTGGCTTCTAGATCTACATTGATCTTCAAAGCTCAAAGCATCTGTTGAAATGTGTGTTTGGGTTCATAAATATAAGAATGATCTTCTTTGTGTTACAGTTTTGTATGAAAAGCGCTTTATAAATAATGTTTGATTGATTGATTCTATAATTAGATATCTAATATAATCCGATAATTATACTTTGGATTGTTGGTCATGGACAACAGCATGGATCTGTGCAATATCCATCTGCAGAAACTAAAGCGCAGGTGGCAGTTGGTAGAACAGCAGCATGATACCATAGAGGCCCTGTGGGTCCTGAAAGAGCGACTGTGGCTCTCCCGCCAAACTGACCGATACGATGAAGGTGCCATGGGTCAGACAGACCTGCCGTGGGCCGAGGCCGAGCGGGACTGGCTGGGGAAGGAGGGACCCTACAGAAAGCAGGTTGAGGAGCTCTTAAGGTCAGTTGAGGGAAAGCTGGACAGCGGGTCCTGCGAGTTCCTGGACCTCCTCGACATAGAGCGGCAGTATTTCAAGCGATGCAGGCACCTGGATGCCCGAAAAACCCTGTGGCTCCAAAAAGAGGCCTGGCACCAGGCCTGGAACAAAAGCCGGAGAATGCAATTCCAGGAACATAAACTGGCATCGTCGGAGAAAAGCACTGACCTAGCTAAAGAAAATTTTAAATTGAAGAACACGAAGTTCCAAATGCGCTGGAGGGATGAAAGCAGCCAGTCCAACAACGCGAACGCCTCTTCAGAAAAGGAATGCACAATGCAAATGAGACAGGAAGCGCTATTTGAAGAAAACCTAGCACTAACATTCACAAACAAATGCTTGGAAGAAAGATGCGCTGAGTTGGAAACCAGACTGGACCAAGAGAAAAAACAGCAGCTGCAAAACAAAGTGGAGAAGACCAAAGTGACAAACGAACTGGAAGAGATGAAAAAACAATTTGAACATGAAAAGAACCAGTGGCTGCTTAAGGAGAATGAAAAGACAAAATTACACCAAGGGCACGACCATATTGAAGTGATGGAAAAGCTCCAGAACAAGGAAAGAGGAGCCAGACTGAAGGAGAAACAGAAAAAACGGGAAGAAATGGAAAAGCTCTGGTCTGAGGCAAGATTAGCCAGACTGAAGGAGAGACAGGAAGAACGAAGGTATGCACAAATGGAGAAAAACATGCTGCTGAAGTTCGCTAAATGTGAATTGGAACAGAAAAGACGAAATGAGGCCTTAGCCCAAAAGAACAGGATTTACTTTGCAGAAGATTTTTATGGTCCTCATCTTCCAAGAAAAACTCTCTGGACATGGTTACGCAAAAAGATTCCACGTGCATTAAGTGATCGTTGGAGGAGATTTTCTACAACATACCAGAGAGTCAAGGGAATCAGAAGTTTAAAACTCCACAGGGCAGCAGTGTAGACTGTCAGAATGTGTGAGGCTTCCTTTTGTGTGTCATGGTGGTATCAAATGCTGAGGTTGCTGTTGAGCATTACGTCTTTCTTTGATGTTGTAGCCTGGTATCTTCCATCCATCCATTTTCTTCACACAGCACACCGTATTTACTGTCCTCTCACCCTTCCTCTTCACCATCTACACCTCGGACTTCACCTACAACACGGGCAGCGCCATCTCCAGAAGTTCTCTGACGACTGGGCCATTGTGGGCTGTGTGTCAGAGGGGAACGAGCTGGAGTACCGCTCGGTCATCAGTGACTTTGTGGACTGGTGTGGGCGCAACCACCTGAGCCTGAACACCAGTAAGACAAAGGAGCTGGTGATGGACTTCAGGAGGAGACCACTACCTCACTCACCGGTGAACATCCAGGGGCAGGACATAGAGACTGTGGACAGTTTCAAGTACCTGGGTGTTCACCTCAACAATAAACTGGACTGGTCCCACAACACCGACGCCCTGTACAAGAAGGGCCAAAGTCGCCTCCACCTCCTGAGGAGACTGAGGTCCTTTGGAGTGTGCAGGCCTCTGCTCAAGACTTTTTATGACTCTGTGGTGGCCTCTGCTCTCCTCTACGCTGTCGTCTGCTGGGCCCCGAGCAGCACAGAGCGGGACAGGAAGAGACTTAATAAGCTGGTCAGGAGGGCCAGTTCTGTCCTGGGCTGTCCTCTGGACTCTGTAGAGGAGGTGGCTGAGAGGAGGGTACTGGACAAACACCTCTCACCCTCTGGACTGTAGAGGAGCTGAGCAGCTCCTTCAGCAGCCGACTGAGGCACCCCCAGTGCAAGAAGGAGCGCTACCGCAGATCCTTCATCCCCACCACCATCAGACTGTATCACTCCACTGTAGAGTCCAGACGGGAAATATCTTACAATACTCCCATACTCTCCTAGTTACTGTTTGTATTATTATTATTACTTACTTACTTTATGCCATTCTTGCCTGCATGCACTTTTTTCATTCTTGTCCAAATGTCCTGGAGCTAATGTGGCAAGTAAATTTCTCCTGTGTGAGATCAATAAAGTCTTATCTTATCTTATCTTATTTGAACACCCGAGAAAATCAATGTTAATATTTGGTACAGGAGCCTTTGTTTGCAGTTACAGAGGTCAAACGTTTCCTGTAGTTTTTCACCAGGTCTGCACACACTGCACACACTCCTCCACACAGATCTTCTCTAGATCAGTCAGGTTTCTGGGCTGTCACTGAGAAACACAGAGTTTGATCTCCCTCCAAAGTTTTTCTATTGGGTTTAGGTCTGGAGACTGGCTAGGCCACTCCAGAACCTTGACATGCTTCTTACGGAGCTACTCCTTTCTTAGGATCGCTGAGACCCCACGAGGTGAGATCTTGCATGGGGCCCCAGTCCGAGGGAGACTGACAGTCATGTTTAGCTTCTTCCATTTTCTAATTGCTCCAACAGTGGATCTGTTCTCACCAAGCTGCTTGGCAATTGCCCCGGAACAGTTTTGTCTCTGGTGTCTTTGGACAGCTCTTTGGTCTTGGCCATGTTAGTAGTTGGAGTCTTACTGATTGTATGGGGTGTGCAGGTTTTTTATGCAGCTAACCACCTCAAACAGGTGCTTCTAATTTAAGATAATAAGTGGAGTGGAGGTGGACTTTTTAAAGACGACTAACAGGTCTTTGAGGGTCACAGTTCTGGCTGATAGACAGGTGTTCAAATACTTAGTTTCCCACTATAACGCCAACTTGCACACCCTTCTAACACCCATGCTCCCCTCAAAACTAGATCTGTTTCCTTCTCCCGCTCTGCACCTTGGTTCACCCCCACACACCGACAACTCAAAGCTAAAGGACGAAAGACTCTACAATAAAACTGGACTCTATTCACAAAGAAATGTACAATAACCATGTAATGTTATACAAGGACAGTCTATCTTCAGCCAAAACCGCATACTACTCTGGACTAATTCACTCAAATCAAAATAACACCAGGACCCTGTTCTCAATCCTTAACAACATTACCAAACCCCCGACTCACTCCCTTACCACTTACAATCCACTGACTTCTGTAACTCACTCATGTCCTTCTTTACATCTAAGATCACTAATATCCACCAACAGCTGATTTCATGCGGAGCTGCAGTTTCTACAGTTTACTTTACCCCTGCCTCATACCCCGGTACCCAATTTTCCAGCTTTACCCTCCCTTCTGTCATGGACATCAGAGAACTTATTAAAAAATCCAAATCCTCCACCTGTCCCCTTGACCCACTCCCCACTGCCCTTGTTAAAACCTGCCTCCCTGTACTAGCTCCCCTCATCACCAGTATTATCCACTCTTCTCTCACCTCTGGTACTGTCCCCTCATCACTCAAAACCGCCACAGTCACTCCAATTCTTAAAAAACCTGGAATAGACCCCAACGATTTCAATAACCTCCGCCCCATTTCCAACCTACCCTTCATCTCCTGTTGCCTCTCAACTCCACACCCACCTCAGTAATAACAATCTGTATGAACTGTTCCAATCAGGCTTTCCACCCCTCCACAGAAACTGCACTAATAAAAACCACCAATGACCTCCTTATAGCAGCTGATACTGGTTCACTTTCCATCCTCATCCTCCTTGATCTTACCGCAGCCTTCGACACCATCTCCCACAGCACCCTCCTCCATAGACTATCTTCAATCGGCATTACTGACACCCCCCCTCACCTGGTTTACCTCATACCTCACCAACCGCACACATCCAACACCTTTCCTGTCTGCGCGGGGGTGCCCCAGGGCTCTGTCCTGGGGCCCCTCCTCTTTATCATCTACATCAGGGGGTGTCAAACATGTGGCCCGGGGGCCTGATCCGGCCCTCCAAGACCTTTGATCTGGCCCTCGGATGATTTTCTATTAAAATTTCAATTATATTTTAATTAGGGGCCACATTGCCTAGCGACGTTGCCTAGCAACCCTTTGATCTTTCCTTTGATGTGTCTGGTCTCCTGATTCTTATTATTTATTCTTCTCAACATGGGAGTCTATAGCAACCCCTAGAACCGTCTGGTAAAAAGTTGTGAAATTTGGCATGCACATTCCAGCCAGTCTCCTCATTAGCCACAGCGATTTATAGGCCCCCAGCCCCAACCGTCTAGTGCCACCAGCAGCTCAAATTTGCAGGAATTTTCAGGAATTGCCAAGCAACGCACCTAGCAGGTGCGTTAAACCTTGTTCAATCAATCAATCAATCAATCAAATATTTATAAGGCGCTTTTCATACAAAATTGTAGCACAAAGCGCCTTACAGTGGTCAAGGATTAGAAGATTGACCTTTATTGATCTCGCACAGGAGAAGTTGTTTCTATATTTGACCCGGGGACCATCCCCATGATTTTGTTTTGTTATTTATGCTTTGGTCAGGCCCTAAGCTGGAGGATTTTACCTATGGCGCATGTTTAGGTTGGTGGGGGAAAGCGGAGTACCCGGAGGAAACCCACCCAAACACGGGGAGAACATGCAGTCTCCACACAGAAAGGCCCGGGCAACCCGAACCTTCTTGCTGTGAAGCATGAGTGCTAGCCACTCAGCCACCGTGCCACCAGGGGGAAAAAAAATAAATAAAAAAAATAAAAGAACAGGAACAGGAACAGCAGCAACAACAGCAACAACAACAGCAACAACAGCAGCAACAGCAACAGCGTCAACAACAACAGCAGCAACAGCAGCAGCAGCAACAACAGCAGCAGCAACAGGAACAGCAGCAACAACAACAACAACAGGAACATCAGCAACAACAACAACAGCAGCAACAACGACAGAAACAACAGCAACAACAACAGCAACAACAACAACAACAGCAGCAGCAACAACAACAACAGCAGCAACAACAACAGCAACAACAGCAACAGGAACAGCAGCAGCAACAGCAACAGGAACAGCAGCAACAACAGCAATAGCAACAACAGCAACAGGAACAACAGCAGCAACAACAGCAGCAACAACAGCAGCAACAATGACAGAAACAACAGCAACAACAGCAGCAGAATCAACAACAGCAGCAACAACAGCAACAGCAGCAACAACAGCAACACCAACATCAACAGCAACAACATCAACAGCAACAACAACAGCAACAACAGCAACAACGACAGCAACAACGACAGCAACAGCAATGACAGCAACAACAACAGCAACAACAACAACGGCAACAACAGCAACAACAACAGCAACAACAGGAACAGCAACAACAACAAAAGCAACAACAGCAACAACAACAGGAACAGCAACAACAACAACAGAACCACAGCGACAACAAAACAACAACAGCAATAACAGGAAAAACAAAAACAAGAACAACAACAACAGCAACAACAAAAGCAACGAAAGCAACAGCAACAACAAAAGCAGCAACAACAGCAACAACAATAGCAACAACAAAACAACAACAGGAACAACAGCAGCAGCAACAACAGGAACAGCAACAACAAACAAAAGAACAAATAAAAGACAAGCAAACAGACGACCGAAGTCAGTCAAAGGCCAAGCTAAACAGGTGAGTCTTGAGCCCACTCTTAAAAACATTAGACTCTGTTAGACCCTGTCAGACCCTGTCAGATTCTGTTAGACCCTGTCAGTCCTTGTTAGACCCTGTTAGACCCTGTCAGACCTTGTTAGACCCTGTCAGACCCTGTTAAACCCTGTCAGACTCTGTTAGACCCTGTCAGACTCTGTTAGACCCTGTCAGACTCTGTTAGACCCTGTCAGACCCTGTCGGACTCTGTTAGACCCTGTCAGACCCTGTTAAACCCTGTTAGACCCTGTCAGACTCTGTTAGACCCTGTCAGACCCTGTTAAACCCTGTTAGACCCTGCCAGACTCTGTTAGACCCTTCAGACCCTGTCAGACTCTGTTAGACCCTGTCAGACCCTGTCAGACCCTGTTAGACCCTGTTAGACCCTGTCAGACTCTGTTAGACCCTGTTAGACCCTGTCAGACTCTGTTAGACCCTGTCAGACTCTGTTAGACCCTGTTAGACCCTGTCAGACTCTGTTAGACCCTGTCAGACTCTGTTAGACCCTGTTAGACCCTGTCAGACTCTGTTAGACCCTGTCAGACTCTGTTAGACCCTGTCAGACTCTGTTAGACCCTGTTAGACCCTGTCAGACTCTGTTAGACCCTGTCAGACTCTGTTAGACCCTGTTAGACCCTGTCAGACTCTGTTAGACCCTGTCAGACTCTGTTAGACCCTGTTAGACCCTGTCAGACTCTGTTAGACCCTGTCAGACTCTGTTAGACCCTGTCAGACTCTGTTAGACCCTGTCAGACCCTGTCGGACTCTGTTAGACCCTGTCAGACCCTGTTAAACCCTGTTAGACCCTGTCAGACTCTGTTAGACCCTGTCAGACCCTGTTAAACCCTGTTAGACCCTGCCAGACTCTGTTAGACCCTTCAGACCCTGTCAGACTCTGTTAGACCCTGTCAGACCCTGTCAGACCCTGTTAGACCCTGTTAGACCCTGTCAGACTCTGTTAGACCCTGTTAGACCCTGTCAGACTCTGTTAGACCCTGTCAGACTCTGTTAGACCCTGTTAGACCCTGTCAGACTCTGTTAGACCCTGTCAGACTCTGTTAGACCCTGTCAGACTCTGTTAGACCCTGTTAGACCCTGTCAGACTCTGTTAGACCCTGTCAGACTCTGTTAGACCCTGTTAGACCCTGTCAGACTCTGTTAGACCCTGTCAGACCCTGTTAGACCCTGTTAGACCCTGTTAGACCCTGTTAGACCCTGTCAGACTCTGTTAGACCCTGTCAGACTCTGTTAGACCCTGTTAGACCCTGTCAGACTCTGTTAGACCCTGTTAGACCCTGTCAGACTCTGTTAGACCCTGTCAGACTCTGTTAGACCCTGTTAGACCCTGTCAGACTCTGTTAGACCCTGTCAGACTCTGTTAGACCCTGTTAGACCCTGTCAGACTCTGTTAGACCCTGTCAGACTCTGTTAGACCCTGTTAGACCCTGTCAGACTCTGTTAGACCCTGTTAGACCCTGTCAGACTCTGTTAGACCCTGTCAGACTCTGTTAGACCCTGTTAGACCCTGTCAGACTCTGTTAGACCCTGTCAGACCCTGTTAGACCCTGTTAGACCCTGTTAGACCCTGTCAGACTCTGTTAGACCCTGTTAGACCCTGTCAGACTCTGTTAGACCCTGTCAGACCCTGTCAGACCCTGCATGCGGCCTACATGCTGAGGCCTACATGCACCTTCGGTGCTTGGCCCCACATTGCTGCTTGCAGCTATATTTATATTTTAATTTTCTATTAAAATACAGTATTGGTAAATTTCTGTGCAGCTGAGCATATCAGCGTGTCCAGCGCATGTGTGTGGCCCCTCCCAGTAGAGCAGCACAAATGAAGACTTGCCTCTTTCCAAACGCTTTGCATGTGCCTACCTTTGTGAGCAGGTTTTCTCAGAAGAAGAAGAAGAAGATATCCTTTATTTATCCAAGAGGGAAATCATTTCTCTGCATTTGACCCATCCTTTCAGGAGCAGCGTGTAATGAAAACTAATAAGACAAAGCAGCACTCAAAGCGAACACACAAGCACTTGAATGACATTCTGAAGTGGGCGGCTCCTCAGGACACGGTACTGATACTGATGCACTTGTGCAGCTAAAAGATCCAAGTTTCAGGAGCAAAAAGAAAGCACGACTAAATTCTGTGAAATGCAAACGAGTTCATGTTAAAATTAAACATTGTGTTGAAATTACATTTTTCTTAAAGTTTCAGGTTCATAATATTAGAATATTTTGTAAAAGAAAGAGTTCATCAAAATAAAAAAGTCTTCTCTAATAGATTTGTGTTTCTCTGCACAAATATTTGGACTTATTGCTATTTTTGGGGTATATTTGCCGTGAGTTTTCTGATCCGGCCCTTTTGGAATCAAAGTAGGTTGGATACGGCCCCCGGACCAGAATGAGTTTGACACTCCTGATCTACATACTCTTGGCCATATCTTCCGTAAGCACAATATTCATTTTCACTGCTACGCGGATGACACCCAGCTCTACCTTTCCTCCAAACCCTCCTCATCACTCCCACCATCCTCCCTTACCCTCTGCCTACAGGAAATCAACTCTTGGTTCTCCTCCAACTTCCTTGAACTCGACTTGGACTCGACTTGGACTCGACTTGAACTCGACTTGGACTCGACTTGAACTCGACTTGGACTCGACTTGGACTCGACTTGAACTCGACTTGGACTCGACTTGAACTCGACTTGAACTCGACTTGGACTCGACTTGGACTCGACTTGGACTCGACTTGGACTCGACTTGGACTCGACTTGAACTCGACTTGAACTCGACTTGAACTCGACTTGGACTCGACTTGGACTCGACTTGGACTCGACTTGGACTCGACTTGGACTCGACTTGGACTCGACTTGGACTCGACTTGGACTCGACTTGGACTCGACTTGGACTCGACTTGGACTCGACTTGAACTCGACTTGAACTCGACTTGGACTCGACTTGGACTCGACTTGGACTCGACTTGGACTCGACTTGGACTCGACTTGGACTCGACTTGCACTCGACTTGGACTCGACTTGGACTCGACTTGGACTCGACTTGGACTCGACTTGAACTCGACTTGAACTCGACTTGGACTCGACTTGGACTCGACTTGGACTCGACTTGGACTCGACTTGGACTCGACTTGGACTCGACTTGGACTCGACTTGGACTTGTGGACCACTGACTTGGGACTTGATTCGGACTTGAGGCCAAAGCCAATGAATATGGCGACTCATTGCATGTGAAGAAGATGCATAAACCAGGACTAATTTTGTCCAAAGTTTCCAAACTTTTAGATTTAAAATGCTCAATAGTTCCAAAACAGAAGTCCTCCTAGTAGCACTCCATCCACACTCTCCAAATCTAACAGCTTCTCCATGAACATTAACAACTCAACTGTCCATCCCTCTCCTCAGGTCAAGAGTCTGGGTGTTATCCTCGACAGCACACTTTCATTTCACTCTCACATCAATAATGTCACCCGGTCTGCATACTTCCACTTACGCTACATCTCTCAACATTCTCGCACCACTGCCGTCCTAGTCCACAGCCTTCAGAAACTGCAGCTCCTACAGAACTCTGCAGCCCGGATCATCACTCGGACCCCCACTATCCATCATATCACCCCCGTACTACAACAACTCCACTGGCTCCCCATAAAACAGCCAATTCACTTCAAAATACACAACCGAGCCCCACCATACATATCTGACCTCGTCCACATCGCCACTCCATCTCGCACCCTCACCTCTTCCTCCTCTCTTCAGCTCTCTGTCCCCTCTGCCCGTCTCGTCACCATGAGGAGCAGAACCTTCAGCCTCGTCACCATGGGGGGCAGAACCTTCAGCCGCTCTCTCCCTCCTGACCTCCGGAACATAGACTCAGAACCTGTTCAGACTGTCCGACCTCACAGAGCCAATCACTCCACTCTGATTTTGTTTTTATTTACTTTTTTATGTTTTATTGTATTCGGAAAAAGTCCCTCAGTCGTCCAGGTAGAATCCATGATAAAAGGAGAAGTTCAATTTGTCAACTGGACAAAGTTTGTTTGGTCGAAAACGTTTTGCCGCTCATCCGAGAGGCTTCGTCAGTTCTGGTTCTAGTGCTGGTTAGACCCTGTTTATATCTCGCTGCAGGGAGGAGCTACCTACCCTGAAATAGCTCTGAAACTATCTCAACTCATTTGTTCCTTTTTGTTATTCGAATTTCTCTGGCGTCTCGTTTAGCATCTGTATTCAGACTAACAACCGTCTCCACCCCTCTGTCCCTGACTTGGAGACGGTCGTTAGTCTGAATAGAGATGCTAAACTATACGCCAGAGAAATTCGAAAAACAAAAGATACAGATTAGTTGAGATAGTTTCAGAACGATTTCAGTGTAGGGAGCTCCTCCCTGCAGCTAGATATAAACAGGGTCTAACCAGCACTAGAACCAGAGCTGACGAAGCCTCTCGGATGAGCGGCGAAACGTTTTCAACCAAACAAACTTTGTCCAGTTGACAAATTGAACTTCTCCTTTTATCACGTTTTATTGTATTGTTTGTTTGTGCTTTTTATTCGTTTTTACCTTGTGCAGTGTCCTTGGGTGTTCTGAAAGGCGCTTTTAAATAAAATGCATTATTATTATTATTATTATGACTTATTTGCAGCAGTATCATACAAATAAATTGTTAAAAAATGATACACTGTGATTTCTGGATTTTTACTGTTACTGTTAATATGTCATTCAACTTTATCTACACTACAATATTCTGTACTCGAGAGTCTATTTTTGGTCTATTTTAAAATTATTTTAAGCCATTATTCATTATCTTGTTTTATTGCTACATTTTCCTGCTGTTCTTGATCTGACACTCGACTTGGACTCGACTTGGACTCGACTTGGACTCGACTTGGACTCGACTTGAACTCGACTTGAACTCGACTTGGACTCGACTTGAACTCGACTTGAACTCGACTTGGACTCGACTTGGACTCGACTTGGACTCGACTTGAACTCGGCTTGAACTCGACTTGGACTCGACTTGAACTCGACTTGAACTCGACTTGGACTCGACTTGGACTCGACTTGGACTCGACTTGGACTCGACTTGGACTCGACTTGAACTCGACTTGGACTCGACTTGGACTCGACTTGGACTCGACTTGGACTCGACTTGAACTCGACTTGGACTCGACTTGAACTCGACTTGGACTCGACTTGGAGTTGACTTGGACTCGACTTGGACTCGACTTGGATTCGACTTGGACTCGACTTGGACTCGACTTGGACTCGACTTGGACTCGACTTGAACTCGACTTGAACTCGACTTGGACTCGACTTGGACTCGACTTGAACTCGACTTGAACTCGACTTGGACTCGACTTGGATTCGATTTGGACTCGACTTGAACTCGACTTGAACTCGACTTGGACTTGTGGACCACTGACTTGGGACTTGATTCGGACTTGAGGCCAAAGCCAATGAATATGGCGACTCATTGCACGTGAAGAAGATGCATAAACCAGGACTAATTCTGTCCAAAGTTTCAAAACTTTTAGGTTTAAAATGTTGTACACTGGGCCAAAACTCCTCTAATGTGCACAGATGATTGGATTGATCTGATTGGTTGGTTTTGGTTTGTCGGTTTGGTGGTTTGGTGAAGTGACGCTCTATCACCGGCATCGGTAGAACTTGTACGGACGTCTTGAGAAAAGCTCCAAATCTCGGCGTTCTTGTCGATCTTCTTCGTTCTTTTTATAAATAAACTCGCCGTTCAAAGGCCCTGGCAGCGATTCGCTCGCCGCACGCCAAATTTGAAGTGCGCATTGAATTGCCGCTCATAATTAAATGTTTTCATTTTTATAACGCATTAATTTGCAGTATAATTAATTAATCAAATTAACGCGTTAAACTACAGCTCTATATACTGTATGTGTGTAAAAATAAAAATGAAATGAAATATATTATATTCAGGAGCATGTTATATTTTTATTCATGGAAATCAATATTTACATCGAAATGAAATGAAATATCCACCTGAATTCACCATGGAGACCAAAAATGACTAAACTATGATGAAATGTCCCATAATCCTCTGCTCTGTCTCAGACTGAAAACACTCAAACACCACTCCAGGTGTGTGAGGAGGAACATCACAGATCTGTGCTCTTCTGTCTGCACATTCTGCTCCAACATCTGCTTTGGGTTCAGTCTGTTTTGGATTTGCTTGTGGAGAACAGCGCCCCCCACAGGACTCTGAGTGTCTTTGTGCAGACGTACAGACTGAGAGCAGCTAACGCCAGCAGGAACGTGGCAACGTCCAGGCTGTAGTACTGGAGCTTGGAGAGTTTGTAGGACTCTGAGACCAGATGTTTGGCTCCTCCATGTCTCATCACAAACTCGATCCAGAACATGGCTTTGTCCAGAGGTTTGAGCGGCTGGTCTCGGTGCAGGTCCGACAGACGCTTCATGTTCTCTCTGTATTTCGGCTCGTACAGAACCTCCTTCAGAGCCTCCAGGAACACCTCTCTGTTCACCGTGGAAATATCTAACACTTTGGCCACTCCTCGCACCTGCATCCTGAAGAAGTTGTCCTGCTGGTCGAACATGAGCGGCAGCCCCACCAGAGGCACGCCGTGGTGGATGGCTTCTTGGAGACCGTTGGTTCCTCCGTGGGCCACGAAGAAACCAACGGTCTGCGGATGGGCGAGGAGGTCCGTCTGCGGGAGCCAGTCCACCAGCAGAGTGTTGTTCCCCAGAGTGGAAGGTCTCCTGCCTTTGTGTCTCCAGACGATCTTCTGCGGCAGCTGAGCGAACGCCGCTGCCACCTCCTCGGTGATGTCATGGGGCAGTTCAGCCACGAGCGTCCCCAACGTCATGATGATGACACCATGTTCTCCGGCGCTCTGCATAAACGCCTCCAGCTCCGGGGACAGGGCTTTGGGCTCTTTGCACTGGAACCCCGACATGTAGACCACGTTGGGCATGGTCGGCCGAGGGAACTCAAAGGTGAAGTCGTTCCTCATGAGCCAGATGTCGGCCGACTGGAACAGCTCCATGTAGTGGACCTCAGGCCCAAAGTGTTTGTGCACGAAGGGCTTGTAGTGTGGGTCGGTCACATACCAGATCTGAACGCGCGTGAAGAAGAACATCAGCATGTTCTGGAAGCGCTGGAGGAAGTTCATGCGGTCGGTGAGTTGGTTCATGGGGAGGGGCACGTAGGACAGCGGCGAGGGCGCGATGGCGAGGTGCCCCTCCCCCTGTATGGTCCAGCGTACGTTTAGCACCAGCGGCAGCTTTAGCTTGTGCGCTAGCAGCACTCCTCCCCCGATGCCCGGGTCCGTCAGCATCAGGTCATAGCGCGCATCCCTCAGCTCCTGCATCAGCGTCTGGTTCTCAAACACTTTGTCCAACATCACCACGATCTGACGGTTCATCTCATAAAACGACTGCACGATCTCCATCTCCAGCGCCATGCGTATCCACACGGAGGCGCCCTCGCGCCGCAGACGCAACAGCTTGGTAGCGAAGGAGCCAAACTCTTCCTCACTGAAGCCGGCGGAGGCGTTTATGGTGATGGAGCGGTAGAACGAACTCTGCGCCTTTACGTACCAGGTGTCCAGTGGGCGGAGCACCGTGACCTCATGACCTCGAGCGTGAAGCTCCTCCAGAAGAACCCTCATGTT
>JAVJIX010000427.1:105000-115000 GCA_036785185.1 Paratrypauchen microcephalus | reverse complement strand
CACAACTGCAGCGAGTTTGCCATGAATGCCCTTAGAACATGCAAACTTTGCATGTTCTCCCCGTGTCTGGGTGGGTTTCCTCCACCAACCCAAAACCGAAGCAGGAAGATGATGGAGATGGTCCCCGGGCGCAGTCGTGTGCTGGACGGGTTAAATGCAGAAGAATTTCTCCAGTGTGAGATCAATAAAGTCACTTCTTCTTCTTCGAGTCTTATTGATATTGTACAGCTCCACTCAGTGATCCATGTGTGGCATTGATCAGAGGCGTTCTTCTAATCAATCCAGGCAGTGCACAGGTTGGTCTGACGGGTTCTGCCGTCACGGGCGACTGTTCGGTCGCTCATGTATTGATCCATGTGCCCACTTATCTTATATCCGCCATGATGCAGGTGGAGTCCTGGTTTAGTCCTGGTTTAGTCCTGGTTCAGTCCTGGTTTAGACCTGGTTCGGTCCTGGTTTAGTCCTGGTTCAGTCCTGGTTCAGTCCTAGTTTAGTCCTGGTTTAGTCCTGGTTCAGTCCTAGTTTAGTCCTGGTTCAGTCCTAGTTTAGTCCTGGTTTAGTCCTGGTTCAGTCCTAGTTTAGTCCTGGTTCAGACCTGGTTCAGTCCTAGTTTAGTCCTGGTTGAGTCCTGGTTTAGTCCTGGTTTAGTCCTGGTTCAGTCCTGGTTCAGTCCTAGTTCGGTCCTGGTTCGGTCCTGGTTTAGACCTGGTTTAGACCTAGTTTAGTCCTGGTTCAGTCCTGGTTCAGTCCTGGTTTGGTCCTGGTTTAGACCTGGTTCAGTCCTAGTTCAGTCCTGGTTCAGTCCTAGTTTAGTCCTGGTTTAGTCCTGGTTTAGTCCTGGTTTAGTCCTGGTTTAGTCCTGGTTTAGTCCTGGTTCAGTCCTAGTTTAGACCTGGTTCAGACCTGGTTTAGTCCTGGTTCAGTCCTGGTTTAGTCCTGGTTTAGTCCTAGTTTAGTCCTGGTTCAGTCCTGGTTTAGTCCTGGTTCAGTCCTAGTTTAGACCTGGTTCAGTCCTGGTTCAGTCCTAGTTTAGACCTGGTTTAGTCCTAGTTTAGTCCTGGTTCAGACCTGGTTTAGTCCTGGTTCAGTCCTAGTTTAGACCTGGTTTAGTCCTAGTTTAGTCCTGGTTCAGACCTGGTTTAGTCCTGGTTCAGTCCTGGTTTAGTCCTGGTTTAGTCCTAGTTTAGTCCTGGTTCAGTCCTAGTTTAGTCCTAGTTTAGACCTGGTTTAGTCCTAGTTTAGTCCTGGTTCAGACCTGGTTTAGTCCTGGTTCAGTCCTGGTTCAGACCTGGTTTAGTCCTAGTTTAGTCCTGGTTCAGACCTGGTTTAGTCCTGGTTCAGTCCTAGTTTAGACCTGGTTTAGTCCTAGTTTAGTCCTGGTTCAGACCTGGTTTAGTCCTGGTTCAGTCCTAGTTCAGACCTGGTTTAGTCCTGGTTCAGACCTGGTTTAGTCCTGGTTTAGTCCTGGTTCAGTCCTGGTTTAGTCCTGGTTTAGTCCTGGTTCAGACCTGGTTTAGTCCTGGTTTAGTCCTAGTTTAGTCCTGGTTTAGTCCTAGTTTAGTCCTGGTTCAGTCCTAGTTTAGTCCTGGTTCAGACCTGGTTCAGTCCTGGTTTAGTCCTGGTTTAGTCCTGGTTTAGTCCTGGTTCAGACCTGGTTTAGTCCTGGTTTAGTCCTGGTTCAGACCTGGTTTAGTCCTGGTTTAGTCCTAGTTTAGTCCTAGTTTAGTCCTGGTTTAGTCCTGGTTCAGTCCTAGTTTAGTCCTGGTTCAGTCCTGGTTTAGTCCTGGTTTAGTCCTGGTTTAGTCCTGGTTCAGTCCTGGTTCAGGTCCTGGTTTAGTCCTGGTTTAGTCCTGGTTCAGACCTGGTTTAGTCCTGGTTTAGTCCTAGTTTAGTCCTAGTTTAGTCCTGGTTTAGTCCTGGTTCAGTCCTAGTTTAGTCCTGGTTCAGTCCTGGTTTAGTCCTGGTTTAGTCCTGGTTCAGTCCTGGTTCAGTCCTAGTTTAGTCCTGGTTCAGTCCTGGTTTAGTCCTGGTTTAGTCCTGGTTTAGTCCTGGTTCAGTCCTGGTTCAGGTCCTGGTTCAGACCTGGTTTAGTCCTGGTTTAGTCCTAGTTTAGTCCTGGTTTAGTCCTGGTTTAGTCCTGGTTCAGACCTGGTTTAGTCCTGGTTTAGTCCTGGTTCAGACCTGGTTTAGTCCTGGTTTAGTCCTAGTTTAGTCCTGGTTTAGTCCTGGTTCAGTCCTAGTTTAGTCCTGGTTCAGTCCTGGTTTAGTCCTGGTTTAGTCCTGGTTCAGTCCTGGTTCAGGTCCTGGTTTAGTCCTGGTTTAGTCCTGGTTTAGTCCTAGTTTAGTCCTGGTTCAGTCCTAGTTTAGTCCTAGTTTAGACCTGGTTTAGTCCTAGTTTAGTCCTGGTTCAGACCTGGTTTAGTCCTGGTTTAGTCCTGGTTCAGACCTGGTTTAGTCCTGGTTTAGTCCTGGTTTAGTCCTGGTTTAGTCCTAGTTTAGTCCTGGTTTAGTCCTGGTTCAGTCCTAGTTTAGTCCTAGTTTAGTCCTAGTTTAGTCCTGGTTCAGACCTGGTTTAGTCCTGGTTTAGTCCTAGTTTAGTCCTGGTTTAGTCCTGGTTTAGTCCTAGTTTAGTCCTGGTTTAGTCCTGGTTTAGTCCTGGTTTAGTCCTGGTTTAGTCCTGGTTTAGTCCTGGTTGATGATGCCTGACATGAGCGTCCATGGTTATTGGCCGATAGTTGGATGGGACTGTACCTTCGAGGATCCTTCAGGATCAGGATCGTACGGGTTAGCAGAGTGGTTAACCCTCTGGCAGAGTGGTTAACCCGTCTCCTCGTTTAATAAAATGAAATCAGCACATTCAGATGTTCTGATGTTCTACATCGGACGTAAACACCTGAACAGGAGTTTGTGGGTGTTAACCTCAAACATCATTTATGCACTTTTATTGTTTATTGTTCAGTTTTGTCTCATGTTTTTGTATTTTTAGGGAGGATTGGAGTGTAGAACCTCTTCATTCCTCCGTCAGAACGTCTAAACACGAGGGAGGGCGTCAAATCATTTGGACCAATCTGAGGTGATTTATATTTTTATTTTAAAAAATCCTTCAAGTTTCAGGAGTTCAGCCTCTAAAGAAAAGAGAAAACAAAGAGAAAACCAATACAAATAATAATCAATGGGACTGTAGTAGTTCAGTCGATTGATCGGTCGATGAGCTGAACATTGGGGATTTTTCTGTAAAAATTCAACTCAAATTCTTTATTTAAATCTTTTTTCTGCAGGAGTTTTAGACGAGCGCCTCCTGCAGGTGGAGTCTGGGACTGCAGTTTGGCATCTTTTTCCATCTCCTCCTCCTCCTCCTCCTCCTCCTCCTCCACCTCCTCCACCACGTCCACGTCCACCTCTTCCTCCTCCTCCTCCTCCTCCTCCTCCTCCACCTCCTCCTCCTCCTCCTCCTCCATCTCCTCCTCCTCCTCCTCCTCCTCCTCCTCCTCAGTCCTGGTTCAGTCCTGGTTCAGTCCTGGTTTAGTCCTGGTTCAGTCCTGGTTTAGTCCTGGTTTAGTCCTGGTTCAGTCCTGGCTGCAGGTGGTGCTGTTTCTATTTGTGAAATCGGTGGAAAAACAGCGGAGTCGTCGAAGAGCGGATTCTTCACCTCCATCTCCCCGGTCTGAGAGACACAAAACAAGTCAGACGTCCTCCCCGTGTCCTCCCCGTGTCCTCCCCTGTCCTCCCCGTGTCCTCCCCCGTGTCCTCCCCGTGTCCTCCCCTGTCCTCCCCGTGTCCTCCCCCGTGTCCTCCCCGTGTCCTCCCCCGTGTCCTCCCCGTGTCCTCCCCCGTGTCCTCCCCGTGTCCTCCCCCTGTCATCCCCGTGTCCTCCCCGTGTCCTCCCCTGTCCTCCCCGTGTCCTCCCCCGTGTCCTCCCCGTGTCCTCCCCGTGTCCTCCCCGTGTCCTCCCCGTGTCCTCCCCGTGTCTCAGATGTCCTCCCCGTGTCTCAGATGTCCTCCCTGTGTCCTCCCTGTGTCTCAGATGTCCTCCCCGTGTCCTCCCCGTGTCTCAGATGTCCTCCCGTGTCTCAGATGTCCTCCCTGTGTCCTCCCCGTGTCTCAGATGTCCTCCCCGTGTCCTCCCCGTGTCTCAGATGTCCTCCCGTGTCTCAGATGTCCTCCCTGTGTCTCAGATGTCCTCCCTGTGTCTCAGATGTCCTCCCCGTGTCCTCCCCGTGTCTCAGATGTCCTCCCCGTGTCTCAGATGTCCTCCCTGTGTCCTCCCCGTGTCTCAGATGTCCTCCCCGTGTCCTCCCCGTGTCTCAGATGTCCTCCCCGTGTCTCAGATGTCCTCCCCGTGTCTCAGATGTCCTCCCGTGTCTCAGATGTCCTCCCCGTGTCCTCCCCGTGTCTCAGATGTCCTCCCCGTGTCTCAGATGTCCTCCCGTGTCTCAGATGTCCTCCCGGTCCTCAGGTGTCTCACCGGAGCGAGTCCTGGACACTCGTAGACGGTGAAGTCTCCGTCGTCCTCGTCGTCGTCGGAGGCCCCGGAGTCGGGCGCTTTGGGACTCTCACTGTGTCTGTGTGAACAGGAGGAAAAGCTCCAGAGTGAGGCTTTAAACATCACCAGTCTGGGCTGTTGTGACGCTAACTGCAGGCACTGCTCTGTCTGAACTTAATCTGAGCTTTATTTGAACACATCCTGAGCTCCACCAGGTGAACTTTCTTGGCTGTATTTGCTAATGTGTGCATTTTGTGTCTCCATGGTAACTGAACATTCCACCATACACATCCATGCAGAACCCCCAGCCCGACACGGCAAAGCGTCGGTAACAACGGTGTGTTTATGTTACGGGCTTCGTTTTTCACACCTGGATTAAAGAGGAAATCGAAATACAGAAACGTGCCCACGGGACGATAAACCGAGACCCTCACACACCCGGGACTGTCCTGAGGAAGTGGGACTGTAGGGGGCGCCGTCACCCTGCCTCCACCGGTAGGAAGACAGCGCCAAAACCCTCAACACGCACGCCCCCCTCACCATCACCGGGGCTGCTGTGGAGAAGCAGCACCAAGTTCCTGGGTGTGCATATCTCTGAGGACCTCTCCTGGTCAAAGAACACTGCATCACTGACCAGTAAAGCCCAACAGCGACTCTACTTCCTCCACAAGCTGAAGAGAGCCAGAGCCCCAGCTCCATCATGAGCACCTTCTACAGAGGCACCATAGGTCACATCCTCACCACCATCACTGTGTGGTATGGCACCTGCACCGTGTCCTGCACCCGGAAAAAGCTACACCGAGTAGTGAGAGCAGCTGAGAGAATCGTGGGTGTCTCTCTCCCCTCCCTGCAGGACATCTACCGCACCCGCCTCACCCGCCTCACCCTCTGGGTGATCCCACCCACCCATCCAACTGCCTCTTCAGTCTGCTGCCATCAGGAAGGAGACTGAGGAGCCTCAGGGCCAAGACCAGCAGACTGAAAGACAGCTTCATCCACCAAGCTGTCAGGATGCTCAACTCTCTCCCAATCACACTGCTGCTTAAATCACACTGACACTGCTGCTTAAATGACACTGGCACTGCTGCTTAAATCACACTGACACTGCTGCTTAAATTGCACTGGCACTGCTGCTTAAATGATACTGATGCTTAAATGACACTGGCACTGCTGCTTAAATGACACTGAGACTGCTGCTTAAATGACACTGACACTGCTGCTTAAATGACACTGACACTTAAATGACACTGGCACTGCTGCTTAAATGACACTGCTGCTTAAATGACACTGCTGCTTAAATGACCCTGCTGCTTAAATGGCACTGACCCTGCTGCTTAAATGGCACTGACCCTGCTGCTTAAATGACACTGACCCTGCTGCTTAAATTACACTGACACTGCTGCTTAAATGACACTGATGCTTAAATGACACTGACGCTGCTGCTTAAATGGCACTGCTGCTTAAATGACACTGACACTGCTGCTTAAATGACACTGACTCTGCTGCTTAAATGATACTGCTGCTTAAATGACAGACACTGCTGCTTAAATGACAGACACTGCTGCTTAAATGACACTGATGCTTAAATGACAGACACTGCTGCTTAAATGATACTGCTGCTTAAATGACAGACACTGCTGCTTAAATGACACTGATGCTTAAATGACACCGACACTGCTGCTTAAATGCTTCTTTATGACTGTAACCGAGAGCTGAGAGCCTCGTCTTATCTGCACATCAGCTGTGAATGTGCGCGGTGACGTCGTCCAATCAGAACCATGACTGGATCTCTAGTTCCACTTTTGACTCAAACTAAAGTGTAAACTAACATCGAAAAGTGATAAAGTTTGTGTTATTTGGTGACTGCAACATCGTGCCCCGACCACTCACGTTAAACGGATATCGCCAAACTCCGAAATCTCCGGAAATGCTCCAAATGACACCAAAGTACAACGGGCGAGTAAATGACGCTGTTGTATCACTGAAATAAGGTCCAGATTGTAAAAACGTTCATTTTCCTTTAAGTCTGTGTGCCGAGTTCAGTTTTGTTTGTCTTTCTCTTTTGTGCTTTAAAAACCAATAAACATAATGTTTTAAAAAAGACGATAAAGATGACTTTGAACTTTGAATCCTGTGACCCTGAGGAAGTCCGCAGGGAGCAGTCCAAACTGTCTGAAAACAACAACCCGGGAACACAAATGATCTGAAGACCAAATGAACCTTTTTATTTTTAGTTTATTTTATTTTTTTATTTAGCTCATTTTGGTTTATTTTGGTTGGTTTTTTTTGTTTATTTCTGTTTATTTTTTTATTTTTTTTAAAGCTTATTTTTATTTATTTTGGGGTTTTCTTGGTTTTATAAATTATCTGAAGACCAAATGAACCTTGATGGCCCAGTAAAGGTGTGTGTACTTTAAAAACACAGAGGAGCCTGCAGAGGTCCGGGACACTCACTTTTGGATGGAGAACATCTGCTGCCGCCGGTGCTGGTAGAGGAACATCTGAGCGCTCTGCACCAAACGCCTGTCCCCGGGCTGAAGGACACAGAGGACCAAGACATGAAACCAGACCAGGACCAGACCAGGACTAGACCAGGACCAGACCAGGACTAGACCAGGACCAGACCAGGACTAGACCAGGACCAGACCAGGACTAGACCAGGACCAGACCAGGACTAGACCAGGACCAGACCAGGACTAGACCAGGACCAGACCAGGACTAGACCAGGACCAGACCAGGACTAGACCAGGACTAGACCAGGACTAGACCAGGACTAGACCAGGACTAGACCAGGACCAGACCAGGACTAGACCAGGACCAGACCAGGACTAGACCAGGACTAGACCAGGACTAGACCAGGACCAGACCAGGACTAGACCAGGACCAGACCAGGACTAGACCAGGACCAGACCAGGACTAGACCAGGACTAGACCAGGACCAGACCAGGACTAGACCAGGACCAGACCAGGACTAGACCAGGACTAGACCAGGACCAGACCAGGACTAGACCAGGACCAGACCAGGACCAGACCAGGACTAGACCAGGACTAGACCAGGACCAGACCAGGACTAGACCAGGACCAGACCAGGACTAGACCAGGACTAGACCAGGACCAGACCAGGACCAGACCAGGACTAGACCAGGACCAGACCAGGACTAGACCAGGACCAGACCAGGACTAGACCAGGACTAGACCAGGACCAGACCAGGACTAGACCAGGACCAGACCAGGACTAGACCAGGACCAGACCAGGACTAGACCAGGACTAGACCAGGACCAGACCAGGACTAGACCAGGACCAGACCAGGACCAGACCAGGACTAGACCAGGACCAGACCAGGACTAGACCAGGACCAGACCAGGACTAGACCAGGACTAGACCAGGACCAGACCAGGACTAGACCAGGACCAGGACTGGTCTGGTCTAGACCAGACCAGGACTAGACCAGGACTAGACCAGGACCAGACCAGGACTAGACCAGGACCAGACCAGGACCAGACCAGGACTAGACCAGGACCAGACCAGGACTAGACCAGGACCAGACCAGGACTAGACCAGGACTAGACCAGGACCAGTCCAGGACTAGACCAGGACCAGACCAGGACTAGACCAGGACCAGACCAGGACCAGACCAGGACTAGACCAGGACCAGACCAGGACTAGACCAGGCTGTAGGCTCCTACTGTGGAGCTGCATGAGAACAGTTTGGAGAAACGTCTGAGGAGGACAGTTTGGAGAAACATCTGAGGAGGACAGTTTGGAGAAACGTCTGAGGAGGACAGTTTGGAGAAACATCTGAGGAGGACAGTTTGGAGAAACGTCTGAGGAGGACAGTTTGGAGAAACGTCTGAGGAGGACAGTTTGGAGAAACATCTGAGGAGGACAGTTTGGAGAAACATCTGAGGAGGACAGTTTGGAGAAACGTCTGAGGAGGACAGTTTGGAGAAACATCTGAGGAGGACAGTTTGGAGAAACGTCTGAGGAGGACAGTTTGGAGAAACGTCTGAGGAGGACAGTTTGGAGAAACATCTGAGGAGGACAGTTTGGAGAAACATCTGAGGAGGACAGTTTGGAGAAACGTCTGAGGAGGACAGTTTGGAGAAACATCTGAGGAGGACAGTTTGGAGAAACGTCTGAGGAGGACAGTTTGGAGAAACGTCTGAGGAGGACAGTTTGGAGAAACGTCTGAGGAGGACAGTTTGGAGAAACGTCTGAGGAGGACAGTTTGGAGAAACATCTGAGGAGGACAGTTTGGAGAAACGTCTGAGGAGGACAGTTTGGAGAAACATCTGAGGAGGACAGTTTGGAGAAACGTCTGAGGAGGACAGTTTGGAGAAACGTCTGAGGAGGACAGTTTGGAGAAACGTCTGAGGAGGACAGTTTGGCGAAACGTCTGAGGAGGACAGTTTGGCGAAACGTCTGAGGAGGACAGTTTGGAGAAACGTCTGAGGAGGACAGTTTGGAGAAACGTCTGAGGAGGACAGTTTGGAGAAACATCTGAGGAGGACAGTTTGGAGAAACATCTGAGGAGGACAGTTTGGAGAAACGTCTGAGGAGGACAGTTTGGAGAAACGTCTGAGGAGGACAGTTTGGAGAAACGTCTGAGGAGGACAGTTTGGAGAAACGTCTGAGGAGGACAGTTTGGAGAACGGCTCTGATTTCACAGGAGTTACGTGTAAACAAATATGACATAAACTCTTCCGTGTTTTGACCCTGGACCTGGGTTAAAACTGCTGAGGACTCACCAGGGTGCTGAAGGTCTGTGGTCTCATGAGTCCATAAGGAGGACAGTCCACCTTCTGAGACAGACGCACTCCTCTCTGTAACCTGCAGGGGGAGCAGAGGAGCAGAGGAGGAGGTCAGAGGAGCAGAGGAGGTCAGAGGAGGAGGTCAGAGGAGCAGACGATGCCCTACCTGACCCAGCAGGCTCCTGCGATCATCAGAACGAGTGACGCTGTGACGATGAAGGCGCTGCTCATGACTGAGAGGACAGAGAGGCAGAAGGTCAGAGGGAGCGAGCGCCGGGACGACCACATGTCCCACCAAAACATGAAGAAACCAAATTTTAAAAAGTCTAAAACGCCAGTGAAGGCATCAGCACCAACAACACCTCCGAGATGTTCAAGAGCGGAGATCTGAACTCCACTGAGCCAAAAGCACAACTACAAAAACACGCAGGAGGAGATCAGAGGAGCAGATGAAGAAGAACGTCTGATAAAAAAGACGATGGAATAAAAAACAAGAGGCTGTAAAAATCTTCCTTTGAGCCAAAAAAACGAAACAAAAACACAAGTAAAATCTGGACTCTCTGAAGAGGAGCTGTGGACAGCAGCTCCACAGACGTTCTCTGGACCTGTGGAGGACCTCTGGAGGATCTGTGGAGGATCTGTGGAGGACCTCTGGAGGACCTCTGGAGGACCTGTGGAGGACCTGTGGAGGACCTGTGGAGGACCTCTGGAGGACCTCTGGAGGACCTGTGGAGGATCTGTGGAGGACCTGTGGAGGACCTCTGG
>JAVJIX010000427.1:30000-97500 GCA_036785185.1 Paratrypauchen microcephalus | reverse complement strand
CCGACTGAACACTCCAGACGTCCGTTTGTGTCCGACTGAACACTCCAGACGTCCGTTTGTGTCCGACTGAACACTCCAGACGTCCGTTTGTGTCCGACTGAACACTCCAGACGTCCGTTTGTGTCCGACTGAACACTCCAGACGTCCGTTTGTGTCCGACTGAACACTCCAGACGTCCGTTTGTGTCCGACTGATCTGAACACGTCAGACGTCCGTTTGTGTCCGACTGAACACGTCAGACGTCCGTTTGTGTCCGACTGAACATGTCAGACGTCCGTTTATGTCCGACTGATCTGAACATTCCAGACGTCCGTTTGTGTCCGACTGAACACTCCAGACGTCCGTTTGTGTCCGACTGAACACTCCAGACGTCCGTTTGTGTCCGACTGATCTGAACACGTCAGACGTCCGTTTGTGTCGACCGTCAGACGTCCGTTTGTGTCCGACTGAACACTCCAGACGTCCGTTTGTGTCCGACTGATCTGAACACGTCAGACGTCCGTTTGTGTCCGACTGAACACTTCAGACGTCCGTTTGTGTCCGACTGAACACGTCAGACGTCCGTTTGTGTCCGACTGAACACGTCAGACGTCCGTTTGTGTCCGACTGAACACTCCAGACGTCCGTTTGTGTCCGACTGATCTGAACACGTCAGACGTCCGTTTGTGTCCGACTGAACACGTCAGACGTCCGTTTGTGTCCGATTGAACACGTCAGACGTCCGTTTGTGTCCGACTGAACACGTCAGACGTCCGTTTGTGTCCGACTGAACACTCCAGACGTCCGTTTGTGTCCGACTGAACACTCCAGACGTCCGTTTGTGTCCGACTGAACACTCCAGACGTCCGTTTGTGTCGACTGAACACTCCAGGCGTCCGTTTGTGTCGACTGAACACTTCAGGCGTCCGTTTGTGTCCGACTGAACACTCCAGACGTCCGTTTGTGTCCGACTGAACACTCCAGACGTCCGTTTGTGTCCGACTGAACACGTCAGACGTCCGTTTGTGTCCGACTGAACACTCCAGACGTCCGTTTGTGTCCGACTGAACACTTCAGACGTCCGTTTGTGTCCGACTGAACACTCCAGACGTCCGTTTGTGTCCAACTGAACACTCCAGACGTCCGTTTGTGTCCGACTGAACACTCCAGACGTCCGTTTGTGTCCGACTGAACACTTCAGACGTCCGTTTGTGTCCGACTGAACACGTCAGACGTCCGTTTGTGTCCGACTGAACACTCCAGACGTCCGTTTGTGTCCGACTGAACACTCCAGACGTCCGTTTGTGTCCGACTGAACACTCCAGACGTCCGTTTGTGTCCGACTGAACACGTCAGACGTCCGTTTGTGTCCGACTGAACACTCCAGACGTCCGTTTGTGTCCGACTGAACACTTCAGGCGTCCGTTTGTGTCCGACTGAACACTCCAGACGTCCGTTTGTGTCCGACTGAACACTCCAGACGTCCGTTTGTGTCCGACTGAACACTCCAGACGTCCGTTTGTGTCCGACTGAACACGTCAGACGTCCGTTTGTGTCCGACTGAACACGTCAGACGTCCGTTTGTGTCCGACTGAACACTTCAGGCGTCCGTTTGTGTCCGACTGAACACGTCAGACGTCCGTTTGTGTCCGACTGAACACTCCAGACGTCCGTTTGTGTCCGACTGAACACTCCAGACGTCCGTTTGTGTCTGACTGAACACTCCAGACGTCCGTTTGTGTCCGACTGAACACGTCAGACGTCCGTTTGTGTCCGACTGAACACTCCAGACGTCCGTTTGTGTCCGACTGAACACTCCAGACGTCCGTTTGTGTCCGACTGAACACGTCAGACGTCCGTTTGTGTCCGACTGAACACTTCAGGCGTCCGTTTGTGTCCGACTGAACACTCCAGACGTCCGTTTGTGTCCGACTGAACACTTCAGGCGTCCGTTTGTGTCCGACTGAACACTTCAGACGTCCGTTTGTGTCCGACTGAACACTCCAGACGTCCGTTTGTGTCCGACTGAACACTCCAGACGTCCGTTTGTGTCCGAATGAACACTTTAGATGTCCGTTTGTGTCCGACTGAACACTTCAGACGTCCGTTTGTGTCAGTTTCACTATCGACAAATGAAAAAACCCGTATCGGAAATCACTCTCCCCACACGAGCGGTTTGGTTTTCGTCACGTAAACAGTTCAAAGCCCAGGCTGAAGACGTTCTGCTGAGCGTTCTTCGACTTTAGGAAAATAATCTGATGTTCTGAACAGATCCACCGATATATGGGTCTCTAACGCAGGTCCTCAACACGACTGTTCTGTGTGTTTCCGGTACATGTGTCGGTGTCTCCATGGAGATGTACCTGTTGTGCCTCTCCACAGAGCAGACCTGCATGAAGGTACACGTGTTTAATACCATACTGTGGAACATTACTATCACAACAGTGACATCTCCATGGAGACCAGCAGGTGGAAGAACATCCAGTCCAGAAGTTAGTTGGAGTTGATTAGCACGTGATGGATGTCACAAAGTGGAACAGCGTTTTGTGTTATTTCTGTATTTAAGAAGAGCCTGTGAGCGAGTGTGAAGAACGAACCATGACAAACAACTCCAAGAACCAGAAAATCCTGTTTTTATTATTTCAACTGGAAAGTCCCTCTGAGGACCTCCTGTGCAGAAGGACCTCTGAGTGAGGACCTCCTGCGCAGGAGGACCTCTGAGGACCTCCTGTGCAGAAGGACCTCTGAGTGAGGACCTCCTGTGCAGGAGGACCTCTGAGGACCTCCTGCGCAGAAGGAGGATCCTCAGATCCGGCATCACACATGATCCGGGAATGGAACCGGGGACCTGTTAGCCGAGTGGCAGGAGGGCGAACCTCTGGGATGAACGGTTTTACACTCACATGGGCACTAGGGGGCGCTGCCGCCTCTTTCAGAAGGATTTTTCTCTCGTCCTTCACACAGAAACTCACCAATAAAAACGCTGTCGTCGGAGGGGGGGCGGGGCTGGATGACGGCGCTGAGCGCAGCCGGGCTGTGATTGGTCGCCGCTGCGGGAGGGGCTGAGTGCGAAGCGCTGTGATTGGTCGGTGACGTGCTGGGGGCAGGTTCTTTCAGAGAGGGCGGGGCTGAGTGAGACACAAAACAAACACATGAACATCTTCAGCAAAAACGTTTTATTATGACGTTTACGAGCCACTTTCCCCACACTAAGTCACTCCCCCTTCAGAGCGCTCTCGCCGCGCTTCCCTGCGCTCTGATTGGCCCTGTGGCCTCTGCTCTGTGATTGGACGTACCTTCGAGTGTGACCTTTGACATGTGCTCAGTGACGATGACCGACAGCGCATCGATCTGTTCGTCCAGCTCCGGGAACGAGGCCGTCCCTGAAGAAGAAACATCCAAATATGAACGCACAAAAACATCGTTAAAAGGACCAAGCCTCAGACAAGAACCCTGACCACACCCAACCCAGACTCGTCCATCAGATCACCAGATGGAGAAGAGCGTTTCGTCGCTCCAGAGAACGAGTCTCCACTGCTCCAGAGTCCAGTGGTGACGCTTTACACCACGGCGTCCCGACACTTTGCACTTGGAGATGTTTGTTCTGGACGCAGCTGCTCGGCCGTGGAAACCCATTCCATGAAGCTCTACGCTCTGTTCTGGAGCTCATCTGAAGGACACATGAAGTTTGGACGTCTGTAGAAGTTGGTGACCTCTGCGGACTATGACCCTCAGCCTCCCCTGACCCGCCCGTCAGGTTATGCGGTCTTCCTGGCGTTCCCAGTCACTTCCACTGACTCCTGATTTTTTTATTTTTTTTGTAACATTGTGTAACATTGTGTTCTGCGTCCTGATTGGCTAAGGGACCTTTGCCGATTGATGTTATAGATGGGGGACGCGGGGGAGAAGGGGGGACCAGGACCAGACAAGGATCAGACCGGGACTAGACCAGGACTAAACAAGGTCTAAACCAGGACTAGAGGGGAGGCACGCAGTCCAAAAAGAGCAAAGGCACGATGGCGGCGGCACGGCACGTCGGGACCGCGATGAGCGCACGTGTCCGCGCGGACATTTTGTTGAAAATCTACAAAAGTTTGAGTGTTTAAACGAGAGAGAAATGTGAGAAAATGTTAGTTCGAGGGTGCGTGAAGAGTCCCTCAGTCGTCCAGGTAGAATCCACGATAAAAGAAGACATTCAATTTGTCAACTGGACAAAGTTTGTTTGGTCGAAAACGTTTCGCCGCTCATCCGAGAGGCTTCTTAAACCCAGATCAAACAAACAAAAGAAACAATAGGGCTAGCCAGGTCAGGGCCAGAGGTGTGAAAAACAGTCGTGTAGGGATGAATAGGTATGCAAATCTAGACGCCAGAGAAACAAAAGACAGAAACAAACAAGGTGAGATAGTTTCGGAAAAACTTCAGTATAGTTAGCTCCTCCCTGCAGCGAGATATAAACAGTGTATAACCAGCACTCTAACCAGAACTGACGAAGCCTCTCGGATGAGCGGAGAAACGTTTTCGACCAAACAAACTTTGTCCAGTTGACAAATTGAATTTCTTCTTGAATTTTTTTCTTTTCGTTAATTCGAGGGATTACTGTACTGACAAATATCGGTCGTTAATATCAGTTTGAATCCCGCTCTTGACGGGTGGACCGCGTGTGATCCCAGCTCCCACAGATGAGCGCTGCCGTTGTGTCTTTGGGCAACACACTTAACCCCACCTCGCCCCCAGTGTCTGCGGACACTGGTCGCCCCCATGGCAGAAGACACATCAAGGCCTGTTGTGACGTGAGCCGTCCTCCTGTGGACCCACCACCTGCGGGAGGATTCATGGGGGCTGGTGCTAAACCAGGTCTAAACCAGGACTAAACCAGGACTAAACCAGGTCTAAACCAGGTCTAAACCAGGACTAAACCAGGTCTAAACCAGGTCTAAACCAGGTCTAAACCAGGACTAAACCAGGACTAAACCAGGACTAAACCAGGTCTAAACCAGGTCTAAACCAGGTCTAAACCAGGTCTAAACCAGGACTAAACCAGGTCTAAACCAGGTCTAAACCAGGTCTAAACCAGGTCTAAACCAGGTCTAAACCAGGACTAAACCAGGACTAAACCAGGTCTAAACCAGGACTAAACCAGGTCTAAACCAGGACTAAACCAAGTCTAAACCAGGACTAAACCAAGTCTAAACCAGGTCTAAACCAGGTCTAAACCAGGACTAAACCAGGACTAAACCAGGACTAAACCAGGACTAAACCAGGTCTAAACCAGGTCTAAACCAGGACTAAACCAGGACTAAACCAGGACTAAACCAGGACTAAACCAGGTCTAAACCAGGTCTAAACCAGGTCTAAACCAGGACTAAACCAGGTCTAAACCAGGTCTAAACCAGGACTAAACCAGGACTAAACCAGGTCTAAACCAGGTCTAAACCAGGACTAAACCAGGTCTAAACCAGGACTAAACCAAGTCTAAACCAGGACTAAACCAAGTCTAAACCAGGTCTAAACCAGGACTAAACCAGGTCTAAACCAGGACTAAACCAAGTCTAAACCAGGACTAAACCAGGACTAAACCAGGTCTAAACCAGGACTAAACCAGGACTAAAACTGGACTAAACCAGTGTTTAGCCCTGTGTTCTGGGCAGCAGATCTGCTTGGACTGCTGCCCCCGCGACCCAGAAAGTGGAAGAAGATGAATGAAAAATGAATGAATATCGGCCCACTTTTACATCCCTACAGTCGACTGTGGAACATTTCGGAGTGAGGAACCTTCAGGACTGGAACACCTGATTTCGGTTATTTGGACGGCGAGTGAAAACTTTTGGCAGTACAGTGTATCTGCCTGAAGGGGGCGCCAACTACAACGAAATGACTCTGAGATGGCCAAACCTACTTGTTTACAGTTTGTGTTAGATCTGCAGTTTGTGGAGATCCTAAATGGACTTTCAATAAAACCAACAGAGACAAGGACAAGAAACAAGACAACAGAGAATCAGAACCCAGGAGGAAAGGGGGAACTGTTCCTTACCCGACCGGCGTTTCTGAAAAACTACAGAGGATTTTCAAACCCACAAAAACTGGTCCAGCCAAAGGACAAAACACCGAGACACAGACAAAGCAATGTGGTAACTCCATTCAGTGTAGTGAAGACTGCAGAGAGCGCTACACCAACCAAGTCTAAACCAGGACTAAACCAGGACTAAACCAGGACTAAACCAGGACTAAAACAGGTCTAAACCAGGTCTAAACCAGGTCTAAAACAGGACTAAACCAGGACTAAACCAGGACTAAACCAGGACTAAACCAGGTCTAAACCAGGACTAAACCAGGACTAAACCAGGACTAAACCAGGTCTAAACCAGGTCTAAACCAGGTCTAAACCAGGACTAAAACAGGTCTAAACCAGGACTAAAACAGGTCTAAACCAGGTCTAAACCAGGACTAAAACAGGTCTAAACCAGGTCTAAACCAGGACTAAACCAGGACTAAACCAGGACTAAACCAGGTCTAAACCAGGTCTAAACCAGGACTAAAACAGGTCTAAACCAGGTCTAAACCAGGACTAAAACAGGTCTAAACCAGGACTAAACCAGGACTAAACCAGGTCTAAACCAGGACTAAACCAGGACTAAACCAGGACTAAACCAGGTCTAAACCAGGTCTAAACCAGGTCTAAACCAGGACTAAACCAGGACTAAACCAGGTCTAAACCAGGTCTAAACCAGGACTAAAACAGGTCTAAACCAGGTCTAAACCAGGACTAAAACAGGTCTAAACCAGGTCTAAACCAGGACTAAACCAGGTCTAAACCAGGTCTAAACCAGGACTAAACCAGGTCTAAACCAGGACTAAACCAGGACTAAACCAGGTCTAAACCAGGTCTAAACCAGGACTAAACCAGGACTAAACCAGGACTAAACCAGGACTAAACCAGGACTAAACCAGGACTGAACCAGGTCTAAACCAGGACTAAACCAGGACTAAACCAGGGACTAAACCAGGGACTAAACCAGGACTAAACCAGGACTAAACCAGGACTAAACCAGGACTAAACCAGGACTAAACCAGGACTGAACCAGGTCTAAACCAGGACTAAACCAGGTCTAAACCAGGACTGAACCAGGACTAAACCAGGACTAAACCAGGTCTAAACCAGGTCTAAACCAGGACTAAACCAGGACTAAACCAGGACTAAACCAGGACTAAACCAGGTCTAAACCAGGTCTAAACCAGGACTAAAACAGGTCTAAACCAGGTCTAAACCAGGACTAAACCAGGACTAAACCAGGACTAAACCAGGACTAAACCAGGACTAAACCAGGTCTAAACCAGGACTAAACCAGGACTAAACCAGGACTAAACCAGGTCTAAACCAGGTCTAAACCAGGACTAAAACAGGTCTAAACCAGGTCTAAACCAGGACTAAAACAGGTCTAAACCAGGTCTAAACCAGGACTAAACCAGGACTAAACCAGGACTAAACCAGGTCTAAACCAGGTCTAAACCAGGACTAAAACAGGTCTAAACCAGGTCTAAACCAGGACTAAACCAGGTCTAAACCAGGACTAAACCAGGACTAAACCAGGTCTAAACCAGGACTAAACCAGGACTAAACCAGGACTAAACCAGGTCTAAACCAGGTCTAAACCAGGACTAAACCAGGACTAAACCAGGTCTAAACCAGGTCTAAACCAGGACTAAACCAGGTCTAAACCAGGTCTAAACCAGGACTAAACCAGGTCTAAACCAGGTCTAAACCAGGACTAAACCAGGTCTAAACCAGGTCTAAACCAGGACTAAACCAGGTCTAAACCAGGACTAAACCAGGACTAAACCAGGTCTAAACCAGGTCTAAACCAGGACTAAACCAGGACTAAACCAGGACTAAACCAGGACTAAACCAGGACTAAACCAGGACTGAACCAGGTCTAAACCAGGACTAAACCAGGACTAAACCAGGGACTAAACCAGGGACTAAACCAGGACTAAACCAGGACTAAACCAGGACTAAACCAGGACTAAACCAGGACTGAACCAGGTCTAAACCAGGACTAAACCAGGACTAAACCAGGGACTAAACCAGGGACTAAACCAGGTCTAAACCAGGACTAAACCAGGACTAAACCAGGACTAAACCAGGACTGAACCAGGTCTAAACCAGGACTAAACCAGGACTAAACCAGGGACTAAACCAGGGACTAAACCAGGACTAAACCAGGACTAAACCAGGTCTAAACAGGACTAAACCAGGACTAAACCAGGACTAAACCAGGACTGAACCAGGACTAAACCAGGACTAAACCAGGGACTAAACCAGGGACTAAACCAGGTCTAAACCAGGACTAAACCAGGACTAAACCAGGGACTAAACCAGGGACTAAACCAGGACTAAACCAGGACTAAACCAGGGACTAAACCAGGGACTAAACCAGGACGAAACCAGGGACTAAACCAGGACTAAACCAGTACTGGACCAGGACTAAACCAGGGACTAAACCAGGGACTAAACCAGGACTAAACCAGGGACTAAACCAGGGACTAAACCAGGTCTAAACCAGGACTAAACCAGGACTAAACCAGGTCTAAACCAGGACTAAACCAGGACTAGACCAGGACTAAACCAGGTCTAAACCAGGACTAAACCAGGACTAGACCAGGACTAAACCAGGACTGGACCAGGACTAGACCAGGACTGGACCAGGACTAAACCAGGACTAAACCAGGACTAGACCAGGACTAAACCAGGACTGGACCAGGACTAGACCAGGACTGGACCAGGACTAAACCAGGACTAAACCAGGACTAAACCAGGACTAAACCAGGACTAAACCAGGACTAGACCAGGACTAAACCAGGACTGGACCAGGACTAAACCAGAACTAAACCAGGACTAAACCAGGTCTAAACCAGGACTAAACCAGGACTAGACCAGGACTAAACCAGGACTGGACCAGGACTAGACCAGGACTGGACCAGGACTAAACCAGGACTAAACCAGGACTAAACCAGGACTAAACCAGGACTAAACCAGGACTAAACCAGGACTAAACCAGGACTAAACCAGGACTAAACCAGGTCTAAACCAGGACTAAACCAGGACTAAACCAGGACTAAACCAGGACTAAACCAGGACTAAACCAGGACTGAACCAGGACTAAACCAGGACTAAACCAGGACTGGACCAGGACTGGACCAGGACTAAACCAGGACTAAACCAGGGACTAAACCAGGTCTAAACCAGGTCTAAACCAGGACTAAACCAGGACTGGACCAGGACTAAACCAGGACTGGACCAGGACTAAACCAGGACTAAACCAGGACTAAACCAGGACTAAACCAGGACTAAACCAGGACTAAACCAGGGACTAAACCAGGACTAAACCAGGACTAAACCAGGACTAAACCAGGACTAAACCAGGACTAAACCAGGACTAAACCAGGACTAAACCAGGACTAAACCAGGACTGAACCAGGTCTAAACCAGGACTAAACCAGGACTAAACCAGGACTAAACCAGGACTAAACCAGGTCTAAACCAGGTCTAAACCAGGGACTAAACCAGGGACTAAACCAGGTCTAAACCAGGACTAAACCAGGACTAAACCAGGACTAAACCAGGGACTAAACCAGGGACTAAACCAGGTCTAAACCAGGACTAAACCAGGACTGAACCAGGACTGAACCAGGTCTAAACCAGGACTAAACCAGGGACTAAACCAGGGACTAAACCAGGTCTAAACCAGGACTAAACCAGGACTAAACCAGGTCTAAACCAGGACTGAACCAGGACTAAACCAGGACTAAACCAGGACTAAACCAGGTCTAAACCAGGACTAAACCAGGACTAAACCAGGACTAAACCAGGACTAAACCAGGACTAAACCAGGACTAAACCAGGACTAAACCAGGACTAAACCAGGACTAAACCAGGTCTAAACCAGGACTAAACCAGGACTAAACCAGGTCTAAACCAGGACTGAACCAGGACTAAACCAGGACTAAACCAGGACTAAACCAGGGACTAAACCAGGTCTAAACCAGGACTAAACCAGGACTAAACCAGGACTAAACCAGGACTAAACCAGGACTAAACCAGGACTAAACCAGGGACTAAACCAGGACTAAACCAGGACTAAACCAGGACTAAACCAGGACTAAACCAGGACTAAACCAGGACTAAACCAGGACTAAACCAGGACTAAACCAGGACTAAACCAGGACTAAACCAGGACTAAACCAGGACTAAACCAGGACTAAACCAGGTCTAAACCAGGACTAAACCAGGACTAAACCAGGACTAAACCAGGGACTAAACCAGGTCTAAACCAGGACTAAACCAGGACTAAACCAGGTCTAAACCAGGACTAAACCAGGACTAAACCAGGACTAAACCAGGGACTAAACCAGGGACTAAACCAGGTCTAAACCAGGACTAAACCAGGTCTAAACCAGGACTAAACCAGGACTAAACCAGGACTAAACCAGGGACTAAACCAGGGACTAAACCAGGTCTAAACCAGGACTAAACCAGGACTAAACCAGGACTGAACCAGGTCTAAACCAGGACTAAACCAGGACTAAACCAGGGACTAAACCAGGGACTAAACCAGGTCTAAACCAGGACTAAACCAGGACTAAACCAGGTCTAAACAGGACTGAACCAGGACTAAACCAGGACTAAACCAGGACTAAACGAGGTCTAAACAGGACTGAACCAGGACTGAACAAAGTCTAAACCAGGACTGAACCAGGACTGAACCAGGTCTAAACCAGGACTAAACCAGGACTGAACCAGGACTGAACCAGGTCTAAACCAGGACTAAACCAGGACTGAACAAAGTCTAAACCAGGACTAAACTAGGACTAAACCAGGACTAAACCAGGACTAAACCAGGTCTAAACCAGGACTGAACCAGGACTAAACCAGGTCTAAACCAGGACTAAACCAGGACTGAACCAGGACTGAACAAAGTCTAAACCAGGACTAAACCAGGACTAAACCAGGACTAAACCAGGACTAAACCAGGACTGAACCAGGACTAAACCAGGGACTAAACCAGGACTGAACCAGGACTGAACCAGGACTGAACCAGGTCTAAACCAGGACTAAACCAGGTCTAAACCAGGACTGAACAAGGTCTAAACCAGGACTGAACCAGGACTGAACCAGGACTAAACCAGGACTAAACCAGGGACTAAACCAGGTCTAAACCAGGTCTAAACCAGGACTGAACCAGGACTAAACCAAGTCTAAACCAGGACTAAACCAGGACTAAACCAGGACTAAACCAGGACTAAACCAGGACTAAACCAGGACTGAACCAGGACTAAACCAGGACTAAACCAGGACTAAACCAGGTCTAAACCAGGACTGAACCAGGTCTAAACCAGGACTAAACCAGGACTGAACCAGGACTAAACCAGGACTGAACCAGGACTGAACCAGGACTAAACCAGGACTAAACCAGGACTGAACCAGGACTAAACCAGGACTGAACAAAGTCTAAACCAGGACTAAACCAGGACTGAACAAAATCTAAACCAGGACTGAACAAAGTCTAAACCAGGACTAAACCAGGACTAAACCAGGACTAAACCAGGTCTAAAACCAGGACTAAACCAGGACTAAACCAGGACTAAACCAGGTCTAAAACCAGGACTAAACCAGGACTAAACCAGGACTAAACCAGGACTGAACCAGGACTGAACAAAGTCTAAACCAGGACTGAACCAGGACTGAACCAGGTCTAAACCAGGACTAAACCAGGACTGAACAAAGTCTAAACCAGGACTGAACCAGGACTGAACCAGGTCTAAACCAGGACTAAACCAGGACTGAACCAGGACTGAACCAGGTCTAAACCAGGACTAAACCAGGACTGAACAAAGTCTAAACCAGGACTAAACTAGGACTAAACCAGGACTAAACCAGGACTGAACCAGGTCTAAACCAGGACTGAACCAGGACTAAACTAGGACTAAACCAGGACTAAACCAGGACTGAACCAGGTCTAAACCAGGACTGAACCAGGACTAAACTAGGACTAAACCAGGACTAAACCAGGACTGAACCAGGACTGAACCAGGACTGAACCAGGTCTAAACCAGGACTGAACCAGGACTGAACCAGGTCTAAACCAGGTCTAAACCAGGATTAAAACTGGACTAAAACTGGACTAAACCAGGTCTAAACCAGGACTGAACCAGGACTAAACTAGGACTAAACCAGGACTAAACCAGGACTAAACCAGGTCTAAACCAGGACTGAACCAGGACTAAACTAGGACTAAACCAGGACTAAACCAGGACTGAACCAGGACTGAACCAGGACTGAACCAGGTCTAAACCAGGACTGAACCAGGACTGAACCAGGTCTAAACCAGGTCTAAACCAGGTCTAAACCAGGGCTAAACCAGGTCTAAACCAGGACTGAACAAAGTCTAAACCAGGACTAAACCAGGTCTAAACCAGGACTAAACCAGGACTATACCAGGACTAAACAAAGTCTAAACTAGGTCTAAACCAGGACTAAACCAGGACTGAACAAGGACTAAACCAGAACTAAACCAGGACTAAACCAGGACTAAACCAGGACTAAACCAAGTGTAAACTAGGACTGAACCAGGACTAAACTAGGACTAAACCAGGACTAAACCAGGACTGAACCAGGACTGAACCAGGACTGAACCAGGTCTAAACCAGGACTGAACCAGGACTAAACCAAGTGTAAACCAGGTCTAAACCAGGTCTAAACCAGGACTAAACCAGGTCTAAACCAGGACTAAACCAGAACTAAACCAGGACTAAACCAGGACTAAACCAGGACTAAACCAGGACTAAACCAGGACTAAACCAGGACTAAACCAGGACTAAACCAGGTCTAAACCAGGTCTAAACCAGGACTAAACCAGGTCTAAACCAGGACTAAACCAGGACTAAACCAGGACTAAACCAGGACTAAACCAGGACTAAAAGGACCTCGGACCTGCGCGTGTGGGCGTGGTCGGTCTCGGGGGGCGGGTGCGTCTCTTGACCACACAGCGTCCTCTGGAGTTCTGGACGAGCGGCCGCAGACAGGCTCCGCAGCGCGCCGTCCCGGCTCGGCAGAAGTGTCTCCCCAAACGGGCGCAGTCCAGGGCGCCGGGGCAGGGGGCGGAGCCTGAGGGACACACAGACCGGATCAGATCTGTGGAACTGATGATCCCAAGAGCTTTGATTTAAATGTTTCTGAAATTTAAGAAGATAAAAGTTTAGAAACATGTCACTGAATCTCTTGGACCGGTTCAGTCCTGGTTTAGACCTGGTTTAGTCCTTGTTTAGTCCTGGTTTAGTCCTGGTTTAGACCTGGTTTAGACCTGGTTTAGACCTGGTTTAGTCCTGGTTTAGACCTGGTTTAGTCCTGGTTTAGTCCTGGTTTAGTCCTGGTTTAGTCCTGGTTTAGACCTGGTTTAGTCCTGGTTTAGTCCTGGTTTAGACCTGGTTTAGTCCTGGTTTAGACCTGGTTTAGACCTGGTTTAGTCCTAGTTTACACTTGGTTTAGTCCTGGTTTAGTCCTGGTTTAGTCCTGGTTTAGACCTGGTTTAGTCCTGGTTTAGTCCTGGTTTAGACCTGGTTTAGACCTGGTTTAGTCCTGGTTTAGTCCTGGTTTAGTTTAGGTTTAGTCCAGGTTTAGCCCTGGTTTAGTCCCGGTTTAGTCCAGTTTTAGTCCTGGTTTAGACCTGGTTTAGACCTGGTTTAGTCCTGGTTTAGTCCTGGTTTAGACCTGGTTTAGACCTGGTTTAGTCCTGGTTTAGTCCTGGTTTAGACCTGGTTTAGTCCAGGTTTAGTCCAGTTTTAGTCCTGGTTTAGACCTGGTTTAGACCTGGTTTAGACCTGGTTTAGTCCTGGTTTAGTCCTGGTTTAGTCCTGGTTTAGATCTGGTTTAGTCCTGGTTTAGACCTGGTTTAGACCTGGTTTAGTCCTGGTTTAGTCCTGGTTTAGACCTGGTTTAGTCCTGGTTTAGACCTGGTTTAGACCTGGTTTAGTCCTGGTTTAGTCCTGGTTTAGTCCTGGTTTAGTCCTGGTTTAGTCCTGGTTCGGTCTACAGGGAGGGCATCTGACACACTCTGACCTGGTGGGAATGGGTCCGGTGACCTCCTGGTGGCGTCAGGCGTCGTCACGGAAACAGAGGACAGCGGTTTCCTCAGCGACGCACCATGACAACCACCGGAACCACCGACGTCATCAGGACGAGTCACCGACAGGACCAGGACTAAACCAGGACCAAACCAGGACCAAACCAGGACTAAACCAGGACAAAAACAGAACTAAACCAGGACTAAACCAGGATTAATCCAGGTCTAAACCAGGACTAAACCAGGACTAAACCAGGATTAATCCAGGTCTAAACCAGGACTAAACCAGGACTAAATCAGGACTAAACCAGGATTAATCCAGGTCTAAACCAGGACTAAACCAGGACCAAACCAGGACCAAACCAGGACTAAACCAGGTCTAAACCAGGACCAAACCAGGACTAAACCAGGTCTAAACCAGGACTAAACCAGGTCTAAACCAGGACCAAACCAGGACCAAACCAGGACTAAACCAGGATTAATCCAGGTCTAAACCAGGACTAAACCAGGACTAAACCAGGTCTAAACCAGGACCAAACCAGGACCAAACCAGGACAAAAACAGAACTAAACCAGGTCTAAACCAGGACTAAACAAAATCTAAACTAGGTCTAAACCAGGACTAAACCAGGACTAAACCAGGACTAAACCAGGACCAAACCAGGACTAAACCAGGACAAAAACAGAACTAAACCAGGTTTAAACCAGGACTAAACCAGGACTAAACCAGGTCTCGGAGGTTGAGGGAGGAGATAAGAAACACTTCAAACTTTGTCTAATTTTAACTTGTGACGGAGACAAAAGGACTCGGAAAACAAAACCCTCCAAAGTCTAATTTTACCCTGTGACTCAAACCTCCAAGAGAGGGACACAGTCCTGGTCCAGTCCCGGTCCAGTCCCGGTCTAGACCTGGTTTAGATCCAGTGGGTCAAAAATAGGGACACATGGGACTTTTCTTCTATAAATGTGGGACAAGGGACTGTCCGGGGACACAGGGACGTCTGGTCAGTCTGACCCAAAATCAAACGCCACATTCTCCAGCAGTGTCTAAAGGTCCTGAAGGACACACGAGGAACATGTAAAGGTCCTGAAGGACACACGAGAAACATCTAAAGGTCCTGAAGGACGCACGAGGAACATCTAAAGGTCCTGAAGGACGCACGAGAAACATCTAAAGGTCCTGAAGGACACACGAGGAACATGTAAAGGTCCTGAAGGACACACGAGGAACATCTAAAGGTCCTGAAGGACACACGAGAAACATCTAAAGGTCCTGAAGGACACACGAGGAACATCTAAAGGTCCTGAAGGACGCACGAGGAACATCTAAAGGTCCTGAAGGACGCACGAGAAACATCTAAAGGTCCTGAAGGACACACGAGGAACATCTAAAGGTCCTGAAGGACGCACGAGGAACATCTAAAGGTCCTGAAGGACGCACAAGGACACACGAGGAACATCTAAAGGTCCTGAAGGACACACGAGGAACATCTAAAGGTCCTGAAGGACACACGAGGAACATCTAAAGGTCCTGAAGGACACAAGAGGAACATCTAAAGGTCCTGAAGGACACAAGAGGAACATCTAAAGGTCCTGAAGGACACACGAGGAACATCTAAAGGTCCTGAAGGACACACGAGAAACATCTAAAGGCCCTGAAGGACACACGAGAAACATCTAAAGGCCCTGAAGGACACACGAGAAACATCTAAAGGCCCTGAAGGACACAAGAGGAACATCTAAAGGTCCTGAAGGACACACAAGAAACATCTAAAGGCCCTGAAGGACACACGAGGAACATCTAAAAGTCCTGAAGGACACACGAGGAACATCTAAAGGTCCTGAAGGACACACGAGGAACATCTAAAGGTCCTGAAGGACACAAGAGGAACATCTAAAGGTCCTGAAGGACACACGAGAAACATCTAAAGGCCCTGAAGGACACACGAGAAACATCTAAAGGCCCTGAAGGACACACGAGGAACATCTAAAGGTCCTGAAGGACACACGAGGAACATCTAAAGGTCCTGAAGGACACACGAGGAACATCTAAAGGTCCTGAAGGACACAAGAGGAACATCTAAAGGTCCTGAAGGACACAAGAGGAACATCTAAAGGTCCTGAAGGACGCACGAGGAACACGAGGAACATCTAAAGGTCCTGAAGGACACACGAGGAACATCTAAAGGTCCTGAAGGACACACGAGAAACATCTAAAGGTCCTGAAGGACACACGAGAAACATCTAAAGGTCCTGAAGGACACATGAGGAACATCTAAAGGTCCTGAAGGACACACAAGGAACATCTAAAGGCCCTGAAGGACACACGAGAAACATCTAAAGGTCCTGAAGGACACACGAGGAACATCTAAAGGTCCTGAAGGACACACGAGGAACATCTAAAGGTCCTGAAGGACACATGAGGAACATGTAAAGGTCCTGAAGGACACATGAGGAACATCTAAAGGTCCTGAAGGACGCACGAGGAACACGAGAAACATCTAAAGGTCCTGAAGGACACATGAGGAACATCTAAAGGTCCTGAAGGACACAAGAGGAACATCTAAAGGTCCTGAAGGACACAAGAGGAACATCTAAAGGTCCTGAAGGACACACGAGGAACATCTAAAGGTCCTGAAAGACACATGAGGATCATCTAAAGGTCCTGAAGGACACATGAGGATCATCTAAAGGTCCTGAAGGACACACGAAGAACATCTAAAGGTCCTGAAGGACACACGAGGATCATCTAAAGGTCCTGAAGGACACACGAAGAACATCTAAAGGCCCTGAAGGACACACGAGGAACATCTAAAGGTCCTGAAGGACACACGAAGAACATCTAAAGGTCCTGAAGGACACATGAGGATCATCTAAAGGTCCTGAAGGACACACGAAGAACATCTAAAGGTCCTGAAGGACACATGAGGATCATCTAAAGGTCCTGAAGGACACACGAGGAACATCTAAAGGCCCTGAAGGACACACGAGGAACATCTAAAGGCCCTGAAGGACACACGAGGAACATCTAAAGGTCCTGAAGGACACACGAGAAACATCTAAAGGTCCTGAAGGACACACGAGGAACATCTAAAGGTCCTGAAGGACACACGAGAAACATCTAAAGGTCCTGAAGGACACGAGGAACATCTAAAGGTCCTGAGGACACACGAGGAACATCTAAAGGTCCTGAAGGACGCACGAGGAACACGAGGAACATCTAAAGGTCCTGAAGGACACACGAGGAACATCTAAAGGTCCTGAAGGACACAAGAGGAACATCTAAAGGTCCTGAAGGACACACGAGGAACATCTAAAGGTCCTGAAGGACACGAGGAACATCTAAAGGTCCTGAAGGACACGAGGAACATCTAAAGGTCCTGAAGGACACGAGGAACATCTAAAGGTCCTGAAGGACACGAGGAACATCTAAAGGTCCTGAAGGACACAGACAGCGCAGTGACCAGAACCTACTGGAACACGGCCCTTTAAAGTTTTTGACAATTCTACGTGAACACATGAAAAACCAACAGGCACGTGTGAAAGTCACAGAAGAGTTAAGGCTGAACAGACGTCCCCATGTCCCTGTGTCCCCGTGTCCCTGTGTCCCTGTGTCCCTGTGTCCCCGTGTCCCTGTGTCCCTGTGTCCCCGTGTCCCCGTGTCCCCGTGTCCCTGTGTCCCCATGTCCCTGTGTCCCCGTGTCCCCGTGTCCCCGTGTCCCTGTGTCCCCGTGTCCCCGTGTCCCCGTGTCCCTGTGTCCCCGTGTCCCTGTGTCCCCGTGTCCCCGTGTCCCTGTGTCCCCGTGTCCCCATGTCCCCGTGTCCCCATGTCCCTGTGTCCCTGTGTCCCTGTATCCCTGTGTCCCTGTGTCCCCGTGTCCCCATGTCCCCGGGACAATCCCAGTGTAGAATCTTCTGTCCTCTGTCCCTGCAGATTTATACAAAACTAGTGATTTGTCCCACTTTTATACAAGAAATGTCCCAGGTGTCCCTATTTTTGACCAATTAGATCTAAACCAGGACTGAACCAGGACTAAACCAGGACTGAACCAGGACTAAACCAGGACTAAACCAGGTCTAAACCAGGACTGAACCAGGACTAAACCAGGACTAAACCAGGACTAAACCGGGACTGAACCGGGACTGAACCGGGACTAAACCGGGACTAAACCGGGACTAAACCGGGACTGAACCGGGACTGAACCGGGACTAAACCGGGACTAAACCAGGACTGAACCAGGACTGAACCAGGACTAAACCAGGACTAAACCAGGACTGAACCGGGACTGAACCGGGACTAAACCAGGACTGAACCAGGACTGAACCAGGACTGAACCAGGACTAAACCAGGACTGAACCGGGACTGAACCGGGACTAAACCAGGACTAAACCAGGTCTAAACCAGGACTGAACCAGGACTGAACCAGGAGTGTCGTATTTCTGGACTAATCTGACAGTAAAGAGGAACATTTGTTTGTCCAAAATACAGAAAACTCAGTTTTGGTCATGACACGAGAATCCACAAAGTTTCTCTTGTTTTTTTATTTCCACCAAACCCCAAACCCCAAACCCGCCGTGTCCCGATTAGAATTCTGAAAATCTCACTAAAATAAAACTTTACCCAAACGTCAAAGACCTCCACAGTCCCCCGGAGTCTCACCTGTCCCCGGGGGGGGGGGGGGGGGGGGTCCTCACCTGTCAGTCCGCAGCTCAGCGCCGCCCACACCAGCGCCGCGAGTCCCGCCGCAGCGGCCCTCATCCCGGCCACGGCTCCGAGGACTCACCGGGGACTCACCGGGGACCAGCGGGGACTCACCGGGGAGGAGCGGGGACCAGCGGGGAGGAGCGGGTCATGCCCCCGGCGGCGGCGCTCTGGAGGCGGGGGCGAGGAGAGCGAGCGCCGCGGGGGTTCACCGGAGCTCAGGCGGAGGAGCAGAAGAACAGCCGCTCCGGACACCGGGACTCACACCGGGACTCTCACCGAGCGGCGCCGCGGCGGAGGGAGCACCGGAGCACGGCCTCCGTGAGGGGCACGCACACCTGTGACGTCAGCACGCACGGAGGAGCACGCGCGGAAAGATTCGAAAAAATCTGAAAAATCTGACCAAAAATGTTAAAATACCGAAGTCGTGAATGTTTAGTGTGTCACGAGAGGTCACGAGAGGTCACGTCTGCCCCTTTGTTCCTCCTCCTCCTCCTCCTGCTCCTGCTCCTCCTCCTCCTCCTGCTCCTCCTCCTCCGGACTCACGTTCGTTGTCGCTGGACCAAAGGTTCATTCAGACTGTAGACAGTGCAGTGCCTCCCTCTAGCGGCCGCACGTTGAAAGTGCGCGCCTCTTTAGTCGTACTTGTGTTTTGTGCTCAGAGGGGGGCGCCACGCACGCACCAAACCACAGCAGCTCACGAAGAAGCGCGGAGGACTGTCCCGTGTCCTCCTCTGTCCTCTGTCCTCTGTCCTCTGTCCTCCGCCCGGGGGACACTCGCGCGTGTTTCTCTGGACAGATTCACTTCCGTCCCGCGGTGTCCCGGATGTTGGACACTCTGGAGACACGTGACGCGCGCCGTGCGTAAAAGCGCTGCGTAAAACCTTTGGACACCGAGTTTGGCACAGCGAGAGCATCACGAGCACCGGGAGTCTGACCGGAGACAGAGACAGAGGAGCAGCGGGAGAAGCAGCGGGAGGAGCAGCGGGAGGAGCAGCGGGAGGAGGAGCAGCGGGAGGAGGAGCAGCGGGAGGAGCAGCGGGAGGAGCAGCGGGAGGAGCAGCGGGAGGAGCAGCGGGAGGAGGAGCAGCGGGAGGAGGAGCAGCGGGAGGAGCAGCGGGAGGAGGAGCAGCGGGAGGAGGAGCAGCGGGAGGAGCAGCGGGAGGAGCTGCAGCCGGAGGAGGGATGCTGAGCGCGGACTCGCCGCAGGTGGAGGACCCGCTGCCCCCCGTGGCGCAGGAGCAGGTGGTGGACCCGCTGCCCCCCGTGGCGCAGGAGCAGGTGGAGGACCCGCCGCCCCCCGTGGCGCAGGAGCAGGTGGTGGAGTGTGGACCAAACAAACTCGGGGACATTTTCACGTTCGTGTCTCAGGGAAGTTTCTCGGACGCGGTGCCGCCGCTGCGCAAGAAAAACCTCAAAAGATTCGCCCGGAAGTTTATGATAGAAGGTAATTATTTTTATTTGTATTTGTATTTGTATTTTTATTTTTATTTGTATTTTTATTTTTATTTTTATTTTTTATTTTTTTATTTGATTTTTTATTTTATTTTTATTTATTTATTTATTTATTTTATTTTATTTTATTTTATTTTATTTTATTTTATTTTATTTTATTTTATTTTATTTTATTTAATTTAATTTTATTTTATTTTATTTTATTTTATTTTATCATTATTATTATTTCTGCTTGTGCTGCTGAAGTGTCTTGCTCAAGGACTTGGCCGTTTTCTCTGGTCTGAACTTAAACTGAGACAAACTTTATTGATCCACAGGGGAAATGATGTGGGTCCAGTCGCTCACTCATCAATATAAAATATAAAATATAAAATATAAAACAGAGGGGAGCAGAAAACAGATGGAACAGCCAAAAGCAAGAGAGACACAAATATACAAAAGTGTCCTCCTGTCCCCCTGTGTGTCCTCCTGTCCCTCTGTGTGTCCTCCTGGCCCTCAGTGTGTGTCCTCCTGTCCCTCAGTGTGTCCTCCTGTCCCTCTGTGTGTCCTCCTGTCCCTCTGTGTGTCCTCCTGTCCCTCAGTGTGTCCTCCTGTCCCTCTGTGTCCTCCTGTCCCTCTGTGTGTCCTCCTGTCCCTCTGTGTGTCCTCCTGTCCCTCTGTGTGTCCTCCTGTCCCTCTGTGTGTCCTCCTGTCCCTCAGTGTGTCCTCCTGTCCCTCTGTGTGTCCTCCTGTCCCTCTGTGTTCTCCTGTCCCTCTGTGTCCTCCTGTCCCTCTGTGTCCTCCTGTCCCTCTGTGTCCTCCTGTCCCTCTGTGTGTCCTCCTGTCCCTCAGTGTGTCCTCCTGTCCCTCTGTGTTCTCCTGTCCCTCTGTGTCCTCCTGTCCCTCTGTGTGTCCTCCTGTCCCTCTGTGTTCTCCTGTCCCTCTGTCTCCTCCTGTCCCTCAGTGTGTCCTCCTGTCCCTCTGTGTCCTCCTGTCCCTCTGTGTGTCCTCCTGTCCCTCTGTGTGTCCTCCTGTCCCTCTGTGTGTCCTCCTGTCCCTCTGTGTGTCCTCCTGTCCCTCTGTGTGTCCTCCTGTCCCTCTGTGTCTCCTCCTGTCCCTCAGTGTGTCCTCCTGTCCCTCTGTGTGTCCTCCTGTCCCTCTGTGTGTCCTCCTGTCCCTCTGTGTGTCCTCCTGTCCCTCTGTGTCTCCTCCTGTCCCTCTGTGTGTCCTCCTGTCCCTCTGTGTGTCCTCCTGTCCCTCTGTGTCTCCTCCTGTCCCTCAGTGTGTCCTCCTGTCCCTCTGTGTGTCCTCCTGTCCCTCTGTGTGTCTTCCTGTCCCTCTGTGTGTCCTCCTGTCCCTCAGTGTGTCCTCCTGTCCCTCTGTGTGTCCTCCTGTCCCTCTGTGTGTCCTCCTGTCCCTCAGTGTGTCCTCCTGTCCCTCTGTGTGTCCTCCTGTCCCTCTGTGTGTCCTCCTGTCCCTCTGTGTCTCCTCCTGTCCCTCAGTGTGTCCTCCTGTCCCTCTGTGTGTCCTCCTGTCCCTCAGTGTGTCCTCCTGTCCCTCTGTGTGTCCTCCTGTCCCTCTGTGTTCTCCTGTCCCTCTGTGTCCTCCTGTCCCTCTGTGTGTCCTCCTGTCCCTCTGTGTGTCCTCCTGTCCCTCTGTGTTTCCTCCTGTCCCTCTGTGTCTCCTCCTGTCCCTCTGTGTCCTCCTGTCCCTCTGTGTGTCCTCCTGTCCCTCAGTGTGTCCTCCTGTCCCTCTGTGTGTCCTCCTGTCCCTCTGTGTGTCCTCCTGTCCCTCTGTGTCCTCCTGTCCCTCTGTGTCCTCCTGTCCCTCTGTGTGTCCTCCTGTCCCTCTGTGTGTCCTCCTGTCCCTCTGTGTGTCCTCCTGTCCCTCTGTGTGTCCTCCTGTCCCTCTGTGTGTCCTCCTGTCCCTCTGTGTCTTCCTGTTCCTCAGTGTCTCCTCCTGTCCCTCTGTGTCCTCCTGTCCCTCTGTGTCCTCCTGTCCCTCAGTGTGTCCTCCTGTCCCTCTGTGTGTCCTCCTGTCCCTCTGTGTGTCCTCCTGTCCCTCTGTGTCCTCCTGTCCCTCTGTGTCTCCTCCTGTCCCTCTGTGTCCTCCTGTCCCTCTGTGTGTCCTCCTGTCCCTCTGTGTCCTCCTGTCCCTCTGTGTCCTCCTGTCCCTCAGTGTGTCCTCCTGTCCCTCTGTGTGTCCTCCTGTCCCTCTGTGTGTCCTCCTCTCCCTCTGTGTCCTCCTGTCCCTCTGTGTGTCCTCCTGTCCCTCTGTGTCCTCCTGTCCCTCTGTGTGTCCTCCTGTCCCTCTGTGTGTCCTCCTGTCCCTCTGTGTCCTCCTGTCCCTCTGTGTCTCCTCCTGTCCCTCTGTGTCCTCCTGTCCCTCTGTGTGTCCTCCTGTCCCTCTGTGTGTCCTCCTGTCCCTCTGTGTCCTCCTGTCCCTCTGTGTGTCCTCCTGTCCCTCAGTGTGTCCTCCTGTCCCTCTGTGTGTCCTCCTGTCCCTCTGTGTGTCCTCCTCTCCCTCTGTGTCCTCCTGTCCCTCTGTGTGTCCTCCTGTCCCTCAGTGTGTCCTCCTGTCCCTCTGTGTGTCCTCCTCTCCCTCTGTGTCCTCCTGTCCCTCAGTGTGTCCTCCTGTCCCTCTGTGTGTCCTCCTGTCCCTCTGTGTGTCCTCCTGTCCCTCTGTGTGTCCTCCTGTCCCTCTGTGTCTCCTCCTGTCCCTCTGTGTCCTCCTGTCCCTCTGTGTGTCCTCCTGTCCCTCTGTGTCCTCCTGTCCCTCTGTGTGTCCTCCTGTCCCTCAGTGTGTCCTCCTGTCCCTCTGTGTGTCCTCCTGTCCCTCAGTGTGTCCTCCTGTCCCTCTGTGTCCTCCTGTCCCTCTGTGTGTCCTCCTGTCCCTCTGTGTGTCCTCCTGTCCCTCAGTGTGTCGATCACATGACCAGTTTTACCGATCAGTTTATTGATCCGTACAACGTCCCTGAGACAAGATATAAGACCTGCTCCTCTCCTCCTCTCTCCTCTCCCCCTCTTCTCCTCTCTCCTCCTCTCTCCTCTCCTCCTCTCTTCTCTCCTCTTCCCTCTTCTCCTCCTCTCTCCTCCTCTCTCCTCCTCTCTTCTCTCTCTTCTCTCCTCCTCTCTCCTCCTCCCTCTTCTCCCCTCCCCTCCTCTCCCCTCTCCTCCTCTCTCCTCTCCCCCTCTCCCCTCTCCTCCTCTCTCCTCTCCCCCTCTTCTCCTCCTTCTCTCTCCTCCTCTCCTCTTCTCTCTTCTCCTCCTCTCTCCTCCTCCCTCTTCTCCTCTCTCCTCCTCTCTCCTCCTCCCTCCTCCTCTCTCCTCCTCTCTCCTCTCTCCTCCTCTCTCCTCTCTCCCCCTCTTCTCCTCCCTCCTCCTCTCTCCTCCTCTCTCCTCCTCTCCTCCTCTCTCCTCCTCTCTCCCCCTCTCCTCCTCTCCTCCTCTCTCCTCCCTCCTCCTCTCTCCTCCTCTCTCCTCCTCTCTCTTCTCTCCTCCTCTCCCCCTCTCCTCTCCTCTCTTCTCCTCTCTCCTCCTCCTCTCCTCTCTCCTCCTCTCTCCTCTCTCCTCTTCCCTCTCCTCCTCCTCTCTCCTTTCTCCTCTCCTCCTCTCTCCTCCTCTCTCCTCCTCTCTCCTCCTCCTCTCTCCCCCTCTCCTCCTCTCCTCTCTCCTCTCTCCTCCTCTCTCCTTTCCTCCCCTCTCCTCCTCTCTCCTCCTCTCTCCTCCTCTCCTCTCTCCTCCTCTCTCCCCCTCTCCTCCTCTCTCCTCTCTCCTCCTCTCCTCCTCTCTCCCCTCTCCTCTCCTCCTCTCCTCCTCTCTCCCCTCTCCTCCTCTCTCCTCCTCCCTCTTCTCCCCTCTCCTCCTCTCTCCTCCTCCCTCCTCTCCCCTCTCCTCCTCTCTCCTCTCCCCCTCTCCTCCTCCTCTCTCCTCTCCTCCTCTCTCCTCCTCTCTCTTCTCTCCTCCTCTCCCCCTCTCCTCCTCTCTCCTTTCCTCCTCTCCTCCTCTCTCCTCCTCTCCTCTCTCCTCCTCTCTCCCCCTCTCCTCCTCTCTCCTCCTCTCTCCTCCTCCTCCTCCTCTCTCCTCCTCTCCTCCTCTCCTCCTCTCTCCTCCTCCTCCTCTCTCCTCCTCTCCTCCTCTCCTCCTCTCTCCTCCTCTCCTCCTCCCTCCTCCTCTCTCCTCCTCTCCTCCTCTCTCCTCTCCTCCTCTCTCCTCCTCTCCTCCTCTCTCCCCCTCTCCTCTCCTCCTCTCTCCTCTCCTCCTCTCTCCTCTCTCTTCTCTCCTCCTCTCCCCCTCTCCTCCTCTCTCCTCCTCTCTTCTCCTCTCTCCTCTCTCCTCCTCTCTCCTTTCCTCCCCTCTCCTCCTCTCTCCTCCTCTCCTCTCTCCTCCTCTCTCCCCCTCTCCTCCTCTCTCCTCCTCTCTCCTCCTCCCTCCTCCTCTCTCCTCCTCTCCTCCTCTCCTCCTCTCCTCCTCTCTCCTCCTCTCCTCCTCCCTCCTCCTCTCTCCTCCTCTCCTCCTCTCTCCTCTCTTCTCCTCTCTCCTCTCTCCTCCTCTCTCCTTTCCTCCCCTCTCCTCCTCTCTCCTCCTCTCCTCTCTCCTCCTCTCTCCCCCTCTCCTCCTCTCTCCTCCTCTCTCCTCCTCCTCCTCCTCTCTCCTCCTCTCCTCCTCTCCTCCTCTCTCCTCCTCCTCTCTCCTCCTCTCCTCCTCTCCTCCTCTCTCCTCCTCTCCTCCTCCCTCCTCCTCTCTCCTCCTCTCCTTCTCTCTCCTCTCCTCCTCTCTCCTCCTCTCCTCCTCTCTCCCCCTCTCCTCTCCTCCTCTCTCCTCTCTCCTCCTCTCTCCTCTCTCTCCTCTCTCCTCCTCTCTCCTCCTCTCTCCTCCTCTCCTCTCTCCTCCTCTCTCCCCCTCTCCTCCTCTCCTCTCCTCTCTCTCCTCCTCTCTCTCCTCTCCTCCTCTCTCCTCCTCTCCTCCTCTCTCCTCCTCTCCTCCTCTCTCCTCCTCTCCTCCTCTCCTCCTCTCTCCCTCCTCCTCTCTCCTCCTCCCTCTTCTCCCCTCTCCTCCTCTCCTCCTCCTCCTCCTCTCCCCTCTCCTCCTCTCTCCTCTCCCCCTCTCCTCCTCCTCTCTCCTCTCCTCCTCTCTCCTCCTCTCTTCTCTCCTCCTCTCCCCTCTCCTCCTCTCTCTCCTCCTCTCTTCTCCTCTCTCCTCTCTCCTCCTCTCTCCTTTCCTCCCCTCTCCTCCTCTCCTCCTCTCCTCTCTCCTCCTCTCTCCCCCTCTCCTCCTCTCTCCTCTCTCCTCCTCTCCTCCTCTCTCCTCCTCTCCTCCTCTCCTCCTCTCTCCTCCCTCCTCCTCTCTCCTCCCTCCTCCTCTCCTCCTCTCCTCCTCTCCGCCTCTTTCCTCCTCTCCTCCTCCTCCTCCTCTCTCCTCCTCTCCTCCTCTCCTCTCCTCCTCTCTCCTCCTCTCCTCCTCTCCTCCCCCTCTCCTCTCCTCCTCTCTCCTCTCTCCTCTCTCCTCCTCTCCTCCTCTCTCCCCCTCTCCTCCTCTCTCCTCCTCTCCTCTCTCCTCCTCTCTCCCCCTCTCCTCCTCTCCTCTCCTCTCTCCCCCTCTCCCCCTCTCCTCCTCTCCTCTCTCCCCCTCTCCCCCTCTCCTCCTCTCTCCTCTCTCTCCTCTCTCCTCTCTCTCCTCCTCTCCTCCTCTCTCTCCTCTCCTCCTCTCTCCTCTCTCCTCTCTCTCCTCCTCTCCTCCTCTCTCCTCCTCTCCTCCTCTCTCCTCCTCTCTCCCCCTCTCCTCCTCTCCTCTCTCCTCCTCTCTCCCCCTCTCCTCCTCTCTCCTCCTCTCCTCCTCTCTCCTCCTCCCTCCTCCTCTCCTCCTCTCCTCTCTCCTCTCTCTCCCCCTCTCCTCCTCTCCTCTCTACTCTCTCCCCCTCTCCTCCTCTCCTCTCTCCTCCTCTCCTCCTCTCTCCTCTTTCTCCTCTCTCCTCTCTCTCCTCCTCTCCTCCTCTCTCCTCCTCTCCTCTCTCCTCTCTCCCCCTCTCCTCCTCTCTCCCTCTCTCCTCCTCTCTCAGACGGGACGTTGTTCTACGTGGGGGAGCGTCGGGAGGAGAAACGGGAGGTGCTCATTGATCCGGAGAGGAGGAGGCAGATCTTCCTCCAGTGTCACTTTAACGACGTGGGAGGGCATCTGGGCCAGAAGAAGACCGTCCACCGGATCCAGAGCCGATACTACTGGCTCGGCATCGTCCGGGACGTGGTGGACTGGGTAACCCCGAAACGCTCTGTCCCACCTGGTGATGTCATCATGTGCTCATACAGGAAGTGCTCCACTGTGTTTTTAAACTCCACACACCTGGAAACAAACACTCAATTTAGATTTTTATCATTTTATCTTTACTTTTATTATTAATAATAATATTTATTAAACGTGGACTATACCAGGACTAGACCAAGGTCTAAACCAGGACTAAACCAGGACTAAACCAGGACTAAACCAGGACTAAACCAGGACTAGACCAGGTGGATTAAAGCGTCGTGCGCGTGGGTCTATTTCCTGGTTTCATTTCGAGTCACGGCTGAGGGGAGCAGCGAGGGGGACCGCACGCAGTCTGAGCACATGAACGAGACCCGTGCTCAAACTGTGCCTCCTCTAGACCTCCTCTAGACCTCCTCTAGACCTCCTCTAGACCTGGTCTAGACCTGGTCTAGACCTGGTCTAGACCTGGATTAGACCACCGTGGCTCTTGCATGCGTTCGTTCATGTGCTCAGACTGCATGCGGTCCCCCTCGCTGCTCCCCTCAGCCGTGACTCGAAATGAAACCAGGAAATAGACCCGCGCACGACGCTTTAATCCACCTGGTCTAGTCCTGGTTTAGTCCAGGTTTAGTCCTGGTTTAGTCCTGGTCCAGTCCTGGTTTAGTCCTGGTTTAGTCCAGGTTTAGTCCTGGTTTAGTCCTGGTCCAGTACTGGTTTAGTCCTGGTTTAGTCCTGGTTTAGTCCAGGTTTAGTCCTGGTTTAGTCCTGGTCCAGTCCTGGTTTAGTCCTGGTTTAGTCCTGGTTTAGTCCAGGTTTAGTCCTGGTTTAGTCCTGGTTTAGTCCTGGTTTAGTCCAGGTTTAGTCCTGGTTTAGTCCAGGTTTAGTCCAGGTTTAGTCCTGGTCTAGTCCTGGTTTAGTCCAGGTTTAGTCCTGGTTTAGTCCTGGTTTAGTCCTGGTTTAGTCCTGGTGTAGTCCTGGTTTAGTCCAGGTTTAGTCCTGGTTTAGTCCTGGTTTAGTCCAGGTTTAGTCCAGGTTTAGTCCTGGTTTAGTCCTGGTTTAGTCCTGGTTTAGTCCAGGTTTAGTCCTGGTTTAGTCCTGGTTTAGTCCTGGTTTAGTCCTGGTTTAGTCCAGGTTTAGTCCAGGTTTAGTCCAGGTTTAGTCCTGGTTTAGTCCTGGTTTAGTCCTGGTTTAGTCCAGGTTTAGTCCAGGTTTAGTCCTGGTTTAGTCCTGGTTTAGTCCTGGTTTAGTCCTGGTTTAGTCCTGGTTTAGTCCAGGTTTAGTCCTGGTTTAGTCCTGGTTTAGTCCAGGTTTAGTCCTGGTTTAGTCCAGGTTTAGTCCAGGTTTAGTCCTGGTTTAGTCCTGGTTTAGTCCAGGTTTAGTCCTGGTCCAGTCCTGGTTTAGTCCAGGTTTAGTCCAGGTTTAGTCCAGGTTTAGTCCTGGTTTAGTCCTGGTTTAGTCCTGGTTTAGTCCAGGTTTAGTCCAGGTTTAGTCCTGGTTTAGTCCAGGTTTAGTCCAGGTTTAGTCCAGGTTTAGTCCAGGTTTAGTCCAGGTTTAGTCCAGGTTTAGTCCAGGTTTAGTCCTGGTTTAGTCCTGGTTTAGTCCAGGTTTAGTCCTGGTTTAGTCCTGGTTTAGTCCAGGTTTAGTCCTGGTTTAGTCCTGGTTTAGTCCTGGTTTAGTCCTGGTTTAGTCCTGGTTTAGTCCAGGTTTAGTCCTGGTTTAGTCCTGGTTTAGTCCAGGTTTAGTCCTGGTCCAGTCCTGGTTTAGTCCAGGTCTAGACCTGCTGTCAGCTCCGTGCCGGGTCATGCTGCGCTATCACACGTGTCAGAGCGCACTCTTCTCCGCCCTCCCCCTTCCCCCCACACTTCACTATTAATAATTTTGTTGAAAATCTATGAAAGTTTGAGTGTTTAAACAGAGACAAATGTGAGAAAAGTTTAAATTCAGTCTGAGAAAAGCGTATAATGTGTGTGGCTGAGCGCATTATTTGAATTTTTGAGATTTCGCATTTCGTAACTTGAATTTTTCGTTTGTTGGGTCATTCGTAAGGTGAGGTACCACTGTATTATTATTATTATAATTATTATTATTATTATTATTATTATTATTATTATTATAATTATTATTATTATTATTATTATTATTATTATAATTATTATTATTATTATTATTATTATTATTATTATTTCTGCTTCTGCTGCTGAAGTGTCTTGCCCAAGGACACAGCTGTTTTCTCTGGTCTGAACTTAAACTTTTTTCATTTGATCTTTAATTTTATGAATATACTTTTTATTATTATTGAATTAGCGTATTTGCGCTGTATAAGGCCTGTGTTAAACCTGTTCTCACCTACAGGGGGCGCCGCATTATAACTTTGCACAGAAGTTTTGGGAATTTATGGGAATTCTTGTGAGTCATGTACCAACATAAACAAAAACGTTTTATTTTGTTATTGTAAAAGGAGACGATAAGAACACACGACTCACATGATTTTTAAATTTTGAATTATGGTCTTATAATTCAACATTTAAAATGAAAGGAACTCTCCTCCCGTCTAAAAACTTAAATAAATATAAATATACACAGACCCCCAGGATTTCACCGGCATTTTCTGTGATTGTCGCGGCTAAAATGCCTGAATTTGCGTGAACTTTTCCAAAAAGTTGTGATAAAAATTGCAGCGCTTTTAAGGTTTTTGTTGCGATTTTGTTGCAGGATGACTGTCCTCCCCTTTAATACTGTCCTCCCCTTTAACTGTCCTCCCCTTTAACTGTCCTCCCCTTTTAATACTGTCCTCCCCTTTAACTGTCCTCCCCTTTAATACTGTCCTCCCCTTTAATACTGTCCTCCCCTTTTAATACTGTCCTCCCCTTTAACTGTCCTCCCCTTTAACTGTCCTCCCCTTTAACTGTCCTCCCCTTTAACTGTCCTCCCCTTTAACTGTCCTCCCTTTTAACTGTCCTCCCCTTTAACTGTCCTCCCCTTTAACTGTCCTCCCCTTTAACTGTCCTCCCCTTTTAATACTGTCCTCCCCTTTAACTGTCCTCCCCTTTAACTGTCCTCCCTTTAACTGTCCTCCCCTTTAACTGTCCTCCCCTTTTAATACTGTCCTCCCCTTTTAATACTGTCCTCCCCTTTAACTGTCCTCCCCTTTAACTGTCCTCCCCTTTTAATACTGTCCTCCCCTTTAACTGTCCTCCCCTTTAACTGTCCTCCCCTTTAACTGTCCTCCCCTTTTAATACTGTCCTCCCCTTTAACTGTCCTCCTCTTTAACTGTCCTCCCCTTTAACTGTCCTCCTCTTTAACTGTCCTCCCTTTAACTGTCCTCCCCTTTAACTGTCCTCCCCTTTAACTGTCCTCCCCTTTAACTGTCCTCCCTTTAACTGTCCTCCCCTTTAACTGTCAGAAAGCGAAAGCACCAAGAAGGACCGCCTCTGAATTCACTGACGTTAAGTCGGCGTGCGAGGACACTAGGCTAGGACACTAGGCTAGGACACTAGGCGAGGACACTAGGCGAGGACACTAGGCTAGGACACTAGGCGAGGACACTAGGCTAGGACACTAGGCTAGGACACTAGGCGAGGACACTAGGCGAGGACACTAGGCTAGGACACTAGGCTAGGACACTAGGCTAGGACACTAGGCGAGGACACTAGGCTAGGACACTAGGCTAGGACACTAGGCTAGGACACTAGGCGAGGACACTAGGCTAGGACACTAGGCTAGGACACTAGGCGAGGACACTAGGCTAGGACACTAGGCTAGGACACTAGGCGAGGACACTAGGCTAGGACACTAGGCTAGGACACTAGGCGAGGACACTAGGCTAGGACACTAGGCTAGGACACTAGGCGAGGACACTAGGCTAGGACACTAGGCTAGGACACTAGGCGAGGACACTAGGCTAGGACACTAGGCTAGGACACTAGGCTAGCACAGCAGCCTAGCGTCACAGAAAAGTGCCGTAGAGACACTTCCACTGTTGGACTTTGTCCTGTGTCCATGTCGCTCGGTTCAGTCTTTACTTGGCGCACGTCGTCTTGTTGCTTCGTCCACTTCGGCGCCGTTGATTCGTTCATGTTTTCTTCTCTCGCTGCTGCTCTGTTCCCGTGTTCTTCTGCGTGACTGAGCCTGGACTTTGAACTCTGCGTCGTGAGCGTGTCTCTTAAAGGAGACACTTTGGGCACGCTCGCGCAGTCATGTATCCCAGCATGCACCAGGCGGCGCTCGCCACTTCTACGGCTGTTTCCCGTCGTTGTGAGACCTGCTGCGGCTCAATATTGATCCATATAAACAAACTGAAGGCTTCAGGTGCCTTAGAGTGCGGAAAATACAGAACTTTATGTTTTTATTCAGTTTTGTGATGCAAATCATGTAGAATTTGCATCTAAATTTACTGATTTGTTTTTATTTTATTTCATTAATTTTATTGTGATGCTTATATATATATATTTTTTTTTTTGTTCCAAATTCAAAATGTGAATATATAAAGTTAAAAAAATGAATAAAAGTAAACCACTTGATGACATCATGAGGTGGAACAGAGCGTTTGGAGCTCTGATGTTACACACGAATAATAAAGTTCCTCAAACAAACACAACTCCACAGTTATTATGATTGATTATTATGATTGATTATTATTGTACCGTCTGTGTTCAGATTAAAGTGTGTGACACGTGCCGTGGAGCCGAGAGGACGAGTCAGATCCGAGCGGGGAGAGCGCTCCGTGTGGCCGCTCCCTGGGACTGCGTCTCCGCCCTCCTGCTAGGTCCTCCCCTTTAACTGTCCTCCCCTTTAATACTGTCCTCCCCTTTAATACTGTCCTCCTCTTTAACTGTCCTCCCCTTTAATGCTGTCCTCCCCTTTAATACTGTCCTCCTCTTTAACTGTCCTCCTCTTTAACTGTCCTCTTTAACTGTCCTCTTTAACTGTCCTCCCCTTTAACTGTCCTCCTCTTTAATACTGTCCTCCCCTTTAACTGTCCTCCTCTTTAATACTGTCCTCCTCTTTAACTGTCCTCCCCTTTAACTGTCCTCCCCTTTAATGCTGTCCTCCCCTTTAATACTGTCCTCCTCTTTAACTGTCCTCCCCTTTAACTGTCCTCCCCTTTAATGCTGTCCTCCCCTTTAATACTGTCCTCCCCTTTAACTGTCCTCCTCTTTAATACTGTCCTCTTTAACTGTCCTCCTCTTTAACTGTCCTCCCCTTTAACTGTCCTCTTTAACTGTCCTCCTCTTTAACTGTCCTCCCCTTTAACTGTCCTCCCCTTTAAGGATCCTCCCCTTTAATACTGTCCTCCCCTTTAACTATCCTCCCCTTTAATACTGCCCTCCCCTTTAATACTGTCCTCCCCTTTAATACTGCCCTCCCCTTTAATACTGTCCTCCCCTTTAATACTGTCCTCCTGTTTAACTGTCCTCCCCTTTAACTGTCCTCCCCTTTAATACTGTCCTCCCCTTTAACTGTCCTCCTCTTTAACTGTCCTCCCCTTTAACTGTCCTCCCCTTTAAGGATCCTCCCCTTTAATACTGTCCTCCCCTTTAACTATCCTCCCCTTTAATACTGCCCTCCCCTTTAATACTGTCCTCCCCTTTAATACTGCCCTCCCCTTTCATACTGTCCTCCCCTTTAATACTGTCCTCCTGTTTAACTGTCCTCCCCTTTAATACTGTCCTCCCCTTTAACTGTCCTCCCCTTTAACTGTCCTCCCCTTTAACTGTCCTCCTCTTTAACTGTCCTCCTCTTTAACTGTCCTCCCCTTTAACTGTCCTCCTCTTTAACTGTCCTCTTTAACTGTCCTCCCCTTTAACTGTCCTCCTCTTTAACTGTCCTCCCCTTTAACTGTCCTCCTCTTTAATACTGTCCTCCTCTTTAACTGTCCTCCCCTTTAACTGTCCTCCCCTTTAACTGTCCTCCTCTTTAATACTGTCCTCCCCTGTAATACTGTCCTCCCCTTTAACTGTCCTCCCCTTTAACTGTCCTCCCCTTTAACTGTCCTCCCCTTTAATACTGTACTCCTCTTTAATACTGTCCTCCCCTGTAATACTGTCCTCCCCTTTAACTGTCCTCCTCTTTAACTGTCCTCCTCTTTAACTGTCCTCCTCTTTAACTGTCCTCCCCTTTAATACTGTCCTCCCCTTTAATACTGTCCTCCTCTTTAATACTGTCCTCCCCTTTAACTGTCCTCCCCTTTAGTACTGTCCTCCCCTTTAATACTGTCCTCCCCTTTAATACTGTCCTCCCCTTTAATACTGTCCTCCTCTTTAATACTGTCCTCCCCTTTAACTGTCCTCCCCTTTAGTACTGTCCTCCCCTTTAACTGTCCTCCCCTTTAACTGTCCTCCTCTTTAACTGTCCTCCCCTTTAATACTGTCCTCCCCTTTAACTGTCCTCCCCTTTAATACTGTCCTCCCCTTTAACTGTCCTCCCCTTTAATACTGTCCTCCCCTTTAACTATCCTCCTCTTCATCACTCCTCTCTCCTCGCTCTCCCCTCCTCTTCACCTCACTCTGCAGGTCTGTTCCCTCTCTCTCCTCCTCTTCTCCTCCTCTTCACCTCCTCCTCTCTCTGTAGGTCCGTTCCCTCCTCTCTTCACCTCCTCCTCACCTCCTCCTCTCTCTCTCTGCAGGTCCGTTCCCTCTCTCTCCTCCTCCTCACCTCCTCCTCTCTCTCTCTGCAGGTCCGTTCCCTCTCTCTCCTCCTCCTCACCTCCTCCTCTCTCTCTCTGCAGGTCCGTTCCCTCTCTCTCCTCCTCCTCACCTCCTCCTCCTCTCTCTCTCTGCAGGTCCGTTCCCTCTCTCTCCTCCTCCTCACCTCTTCCTCTCTCTCTCTCTCTTCAGGTCCGTTCCCTCTCTCTCCTCCTCCTCACCTCCTCCTCTCTCTCTCTGCAGGTCCGTTCCCTCTCTCTCCTCCTCCTCACCTCCTCCTCTCTCTCTCTGCAGGTCCGTTCCCTCTCTCTCCTCCTCCTCACCTCCTCCTCCTCTCTCTCTCTGCAGGTCCGTTCCCTCTCTCTCCTCCTCCTCACCTCTTCCTCTCTCTCTCTCTCTCTTCAGGTCCGTTCCCTCTCTCTCCTCCTCCTCACCTCCTCCTCTCTCTCTCTGCAGGTCCGTTCCCTCTCTCTCCTCCTCCTCACCTCCTCCTCTCTCTCTCTGCAGGTCCGTTCCCTCTCTCTTCTCTCGGTCACTCTCATCTTCTCGTCGTCTTGGATCACTTCAGTAAATGGCCTGAGGCGTTTCCTCTGCAGAGGCCGGACCCCGAGTGTGTGGCCCGGGGCCTGTCCTCCTCCGTCTGCAGGTACTGACCCCGACCCCGACCCTGACCCTGACCCCGACCCTGACCCTGACCCTGACCTGGACCCTGACCCTGACCCTGACCCCGACTCTGACCCTGACCTGGACCCTGACCCTGACCTGGACCCCGACCCGGACCATGACCCTGGCGCAGACTCAGGCGGTGACGCAGACTCAGGCGGTGACGCAGACTCAAGAGGACACAGACTCGAGAGGACACAGACTCAGGAGGTGACGCAGACTCGAGAGGATGCAGACACAGGAGGAGACGCAGACTCGAGAGGATGCAGACTCAGGAGGTGACGCAGACTGAAGAGGACGCAGACTCAGGAGGTGACGCAGACTCGAGAGGACGCAGACTCAAGAGGACGCAGACTCGAGAGAACGCAGACTCAGGAGGAGACGCAGACTCGAGAGGATGCAGACACAGGAGGAGACGCAGACTCGAGAGGATGCAGACTCAGGAGGAGACGCAGACTCGAGAGGATGCAGACTCAGGAGGAGACGCAGACTCGAGAGGATACAGACTCAGGAGGTGACACAGACTCAGGAGGTGACACAGACTCAGGAGGTGACGCAGACTCGAGAGGACGCAGACTCGAGTGGACGCAGACTCAAGATGACGCAGACTCAGAAGGTGACGCAGACTCAGGAAGTGACGCAGACTCGAGAGGATGCAGACTCAGGAGGACGCAGACTCAAGAGGGCGCAGACTCGAGAGGACGCAGACTCAGAAGGTGACGCAGACTCAGGAGGACGCAGACTCAGAAGGTGACGCAGACTCAGGAAGTGACGCAGACTCGAGAGGATGCAGACTCAGGAGGACGCAGACTCAGGAGGAGACGCAGACTCAGGAAGTGACGCAGACTCGAGAGGACGCAGACTCGAGGACGCAGACTCAGAAGGTGACGCAGACTCAGGAAGTGACGCAGACTCGAGAGGATGCAGACTCAGGAGGAGACGCAGACTCAGGAGTTGACGCAGACTCAGGAGGACGCACAGGCAGTGACGCAGATTCAGGAGGTGACGCAGACTGGAGAGGACGCAGACTCAGGAGGTGACGCAGACTCAGGCGGTGACGCAGACTCGAGAGGACGCAGACTCAGGCGGTGACGCAGACTCGAGAGGACGCAGACTCGAGAGGACGCAGACTCGAGAGGACGCAGACTCGAGAGGACGCAGACTCGAGAGGACGCAGACTTAGGAAGTGACGCAGACTTAGGAAGTGACGAAGACTCGAAAGGATGCAGACTCGAGAGGACGCAGACTCGAGAGGACGCAGACTCGAGAGGACGCAGACACAGAAGGTGACGCAGACTCAGGAAGTGACGCAGACTCGAGAGGATGCAGACTCGAGAGGATGCAGACTCGAGAGGACGCACACTCGAGAGGACGCACACTCAAGAGGGTGCAGACTCAGGCGGTGACGCAGACTCAAGAGGACGCAGACTCGAGAGGCCGCAGACTCAGAAGGTGACGCAGACTCAGGAAGTGACGCAGACTCGAGAGGATGCAGACTCAGGAGGACGCAGACTCGAGAGGATGCAGACTCAGGAGGACGCAGACTCGAGAGGACGCAGACTTAGAAGGTGACGCAGATTCAGGAAGTGACGCAGACCCGAGAGGATGCAGACTCAGGAGGAGACGCAGACTCGAGAGGATGCAGACTCAGGAGGTGACGCAGACTCAGGAGGTGACGCAGACTCTGGAGGTGACGCAGACTCAGGAGGTGACGCAGACCCAGGAGTTGACGCAGACTCAGGAGGACGCAGACTCAGGCGGTGACGCAGACTCAGGAGGTGACGCAGACTCGAGAGGATGCAGACTCAGGAGGTGACACAGACTCAGGAGGTGACACAGACTCGAGAGGACGCAGACTCGAGAGGACGCAGACTCGAGAGGACGCAGAGTCAGAAGGTGATGCAGACTCAGGAGGTGATGCAGACTCAGGAGGACGCAGACTCGGGCGGTGACGCAGACTCGAGAGGACGCAGACTCGAGAGGACGCAGACTCAAGAGGACGCAGACTCGAGAGAACGCAGACTCAGGAGGAGACGCAGACTCGAGAGGGTGCAGACTCAGGAGGAGACGCAGACTCGAGAGGACGCAGACTCAGGAGGAGACGCAGACTCGAGAGGATGCAGACTCAGGAGGAGACGCAGACTCGAGAGGATACAGACTCAGGAGGTGACACAGACTCAGGAGGTGACACAGACTCGAGAGGACGCAGGCTCGAGAGGACGCAGACTCGAGAGGACGCAGACTCGAGAGGACGCAGACTCAGGCGGTGACGCAGACTCAAGAGGGCGCAGACTCAGAAGGTGACGCAGACTCAGAAGGTGACGCAGACTCAGAAGGTGACGCAGACTCAGAAGGTGACGCAGACTCGAGAGGACGCAGACTCAAGAGGACGCAGACTCGAGAGAACGCAGACTCAGGAGGAGACGCAGACTCGAGAGGGTGCAGACTCAGGAGGAGACGCAGACTCGAGAGGACGCAGACTCAGGAGGAGACGCAGACTCGAGAGGATGCAGACTCAGGAGGAGACGCAGACTCGAGAGGATACAGACTCAGGAGGTGACACAGACTCAGGAGGTGACACAGACTCGAGAGGACGCAGACTCGAGAGGACGCAGACTCGAGAGGACGCAGACTCAGGACGACGCAGACTCAGGCGGTGACGCAGACTCAAGAGGGCGCAGACTCAGAAGGTGACACAGACTCAGAAGGTGACGCAGACTCAGAAGGTGACGCAGACTCAGGAAGTGACGCAGACTCGAGAGGATGCAGACTCAGGAGGTGACGCAGACTCAGGAGGTGACGCAGACTCAGGAGGTGACGCAGACTCAAGAGGACGCAGACTCAGGAGGTGATGCAGACTCAGGAGGTGACGCAGATTCAGGAGGTGAGGCAGACTCAGGAGGTGACGCAGATTCAGCAGGTGACGCAGACTCGAGAGGATGCAGACTCAGGAGGACGCAGACTCAGGAGGACGCAGACTCGAGAGGACGCAGACTCAGGAGGTGACGCAGACTCAGGAGGTGACGCAGACTCAAGAGGACGCAGACTCGAGAGAACGCAGACTCAGGAGGAGACGCAGACTCGAGAGTACGCAGACTCAGGAGGAGACGCAGACTCGAGAGGATGCAGACTCAGGAGGAGACGCAGACTCGAGAGGATACAGACTCAGGAGGTGACACAGACTCAGGAGGTGACACAGACTCGAGAGGATGCAGACTCAGGAGGAGACGCAGACTCGAGAGGACGCAGACTCAGGAGGACGCAGACTCGAGAGGACGCAGACTCAGAAGGTGACGCAGACTCGAGAGGACGCAGACTCGAGAGGACGCAGACTCGAGAGGACGCAGACTCGAGAGGACGCAGACTTAGGAAGTGACGCAGACTCGAGAGTATGCAGACTCGAGAGGACGCAGACTCGAGAGGACGCAGACTCAGAAGGTGACGCAGACTCAGGAAGTGACGCAGACTCGAGAGGATGCAGACTCAGGAGGACGCAGACTCAGGAGGACGCAGACTCGAGAGGACGCAGACTCGAGAGGACGCAGACTCGAGAGGATGCAGACTTAGGAAGTGACGCAGACTCGAGAGTATGCAGACTCGAGAGGACGCAGACTCGAGAGGACGCAGACTCGAGAGGACGCAGACTCAGAAGGTGACGCAGACTCAGGAAGTGACGCAGACTCGAGAGGATGCAGACTCAGGAGGACGCAGACTCAGGAGGACGCAGACTCGAGAGGACGCAGAGTCAGAAGGTGACGCAGACTCAGGAGGAGACGCAGACTCAGGAGGAGACGCAGACTCAGGAGTTGACGCAGACTCAGGAGTTGACGCAGACTCAGGAGGACGCAGACTCAGGCGGTGACGCAGACTCAGGAGGTGACGCAGACTCGAGAGGATGCAGACTGAGGAGGAGACGCAGACTCAAGAGGATGCAGACTCAGGAGGAGACAGACTCAGGAGGACGCAGACTCAGGCGGTGACGCAGACTCAGGAGGTGACACAGACTCAGGACGACGCAGACTCGGGCGGTGACGCAGACTCGAGAGGATGCAGACTCGAGAGGACGCAGACTCAGAAGGTGACGCAGACTCAGGAAGTGACGCAGACTCGAGAGGATGCAGACTCAGGAGGACGCAGACTCGAGAGGACGCAGACTCGAGAGGACGCAGACTCAGGAGGAGACACAGACTCGAGAGGAGACGCAGACTCAGGAGTTGACGCAGACTCAGGAGGACGCAGACTCAGGCGGTGACGCAGACTCAGGAGGATGCAGACTCAGGCAGTGATGCAGATTCAGGCGGTGACGCAGATTCAGGAGGTGACACAGACTCAGGAGGTGACGCAGACTCAGGAGGTGACGCAGACTCGAGAGGACGCAGACTCGAGAGGACGCAGACTCAGGCGTTGACGCAGACTCAGGCGTTGACGCAGACTCGAGAGGACGCAGACTCGAGAGGACGCAGACTCGAGAGGACGCAAACTCGAGAGGACGCAGACTCGAGAGGACGCAGACTCGAGAGGACGCAGACTTAGGAAGTGACGCAGACCCGAAAGGATGCAGACTCGAGAGGACGCAGACTCGAGAGGACGCAGACTCGAGAGGACGCAGACTCGAGAGGACGCAGACTCAGAAGGTGACGCAGACTCAGGAAGTGACGCAGACTCGAGAGGATGCAGACTCAGGAGGACGCAGACTCGAGAGGACGCAGACTCGAGAGGACGCAGACTCAGGAGGAGACACAGACTCGAGAGGAGACGCAGACTCAGGAGTTGACGCAGACTCAGGAGGATGCAGACTCAGGCGGTGACGCAGACTCAGGAGGATGCAGACTCAGGTGGTGATGCAGATTCAGGCGGTGACGCAGATTCAGGAGGTGACACAGACTCAGGAGGTGACGCAGACTCAGGAGGTGACGCAGACTCGAGAGGACGCAGACTCAGGCGTTGACGCAGACTCAGGCGTTGACGCAGACTTGAGAGGACGCAGACTCGAGAGGACGCAGACTCGAGAGGACGCAAACTCGAGAGGACGCAGACTCGAGAGGACGCAGACTCGAGAGGACGCAGACTTAGGAAGTGACGCAGACCCGAAAGGATGCAGACTCGAGAGGACGCAAACTCGAGAGGACGCAGACTCGAGAGGACGCAGACTCGAGAGGACGCAGACTCGAGAGGACGCAGACTTAGGAAGTGACGCAGACCCGAAAGGATGCAGACTCGAGAGGACGCAGACTCGAGAGGACGCAGACTCGAGAGGACGCAGACTCGAGAGGACGCAGACTCGAGAGGACGCAGACTCAGAAGGTGACGCAGACTCAGGAAGTGACGCAGACTCGAGAGGATGCAGACACGAGAGGACGCACACTCGAGAGGACGCACACTTGAGAGGGCGCAGACTCAGGCAGTGACGCAGACTCAAGAGGACGCAGACTCGAAAGGACGCAGACTCGAGAGGCCGCAGACTCAGAAGGTGATGCAGACTCAGGAAGTGACGCAGACTCGAGAGGATGCAGACTCAGGAGGATTCAGACTCGAGAGGACGCAGACTCAGGAGGACGCAGACTCGAGAGGACGCAGACTCAAGAGGATGCAGACTCAGGAGGTGACACAGACTCAGGAGGTGACACAGACTCAGGAGGTGACACAGACTCGAGAGGACGCAGACTCGAGAGGACGCAGACTCGAGAGGACGCAGAGTCAGAAGGTGATGCAGACTCAGGAGGTGACGCAGACTCAGGAGGACGCAGACTCAGGAGGACGCAGACTCGAGAGGAAGCAGACTCAGGAGGACGCAGACTCAAGAGGACGCAGACTCAGAAGGTGACGCAGACTCAGGAGGAGACGCAGACTCAGGAGGAGACGCAGACTCGAGAGGATGCAGACTCAGGAAGACGCAGACTCGAGAGGACGCAGACTCGAGAGGACGCAGACTCGAGAGGACGCAGACTCAGGAGGACGCAGACTCGAGAGGATGCAGACTCAGGAGGTGACACAGACTCAGGAGGTGACACAGACTCGAGAGGACGCAGACTCGAGAGGACGCAGACTCGAGAGGACGCAGAGTCAGAAGGTGATGCAGACTCAGGAGGTGATGCAGACTCAGGAGGACGCAGACTCGGGCGGTGACGCAGACTCGAGAGGACGCAGACTCGAGAGGACGCAGACTCGAGAGGACGCAGACTTAGGAAGTGACGCAGACCCGAAAGGATGCAGACTCGAGAGGACGCAAACTCGAGAGGACGCAGACTCGAGAGGACGCAGACTCGAGAGGACGCAGACTTAGGAAGTGACGCAGACCCGAAAGGATGCAGACTCGAGAGGACGCAGACTCGAGAGGACGCAGACTCGAGAGGACGCAGACTCGAGAGGACGCAGACTCGAGAGGACGCAGACTCAGAAGGTGACGCAGACTCAGGAAGTGACGCAGACTCGAGAGGATGCAGACACGAGAGGACGCACACTCGAGAGGACGCACACTTGAGAGGGCGCAGACTCAGGCAGTGACGCAGACTCAAGAGGACGCAGACTCGAAAGGACGCAGACTCGAGAGGCCGCAGACTCAGAAGGTGATGCAGACTCAGGAAGTGACGCAGACTCGAGAGGATGCAGACTCAGGAGGATTCAGACTCGAGAGGACGCAGACTCAGGAGGACGCAGACTCGAGAGGACGCAGACTTAGGAAGTGACGCAGACTCGAGAGTATGCAGACTCGAGAGTATGCAGACTCGAGAGGACGCAGACTCGAGAGTATGCAGACTCGAGAGTATGCAGACTCGAGAGGACGCAGACTCGAGAGGACGCAGACTCAGGAAGTGACGCAGACTCGAGAGGATGCAGACTCAGGAGGACGCAGACTCGAGAGGACGCAGACTCAGGAGGACGCAGACTCGAGAGGACGCAGACTCAGGAGGTGACGCAGACTCAAGAGGACGCAGACTCAGGAGGAGACGCAGACTCAGGAGTTGACGCAGACTCAGGCGGTGACGCAGACTCAGGAGGAGACGCAGACTCGAGAGGATGCAGACTCAGGAGGAGACGCAGACTCAAGAGGATGCAGACTCAGGAGGTGACACAGACTCAGGAGGTGACACAGACTCGAGAGGACGCAGACTCGAGAGGACGCAGACTCGAGAGGACGCAGAGTCAGAAGGTGATGCAGACTCAGGAGGTGACGCAGACTCAGGAGGACGCAGACTCAGGAGGACGCAGACTCGAGAGGAAGCAGACTCAGGAGGACGCAGACTCAAGAGGACGCAGACTCAGAAGGTGACGCAGACTCAGGAGGAGACGCAGACTCAGGAGGAGACGCAGACTCGAGAGGATGCAGACTCAGGAAGACGCAGACTCGAGAGGACGCAGACTCGAGAGGACGCAGACTCGAGAGGACGCAGACTCAGGAGGACGCAGACTCGAGAGGACGCAGACTCAGAAGGTGATGCAGACTCAGGAAGTGATGCAGACTCGAGAGGATGCAGACTCGAGAGGATGCAGACTCGAGAGGATGCAGACTCAGGAGGACGCAGACCCGAGAGGACGCAGACTCAGGAGGAGACACAGACTCGAGAGGATGCAGACTCAGGGGGATGCAGACTCAGGAGTACGCAGACTCAGGCGGTGACGCAGACTCAGGCGGTGACGCAGACTCAGGAGGTGACGCAGACTCGAGAGGACGCAGACTCGAGAGGACACAGACTCGAGAGGACGCAGACTCGAGAGGACGCAGACTCAGAAGGTGACGCAGACTCAGGAAGTGACACAGACCCGAGAGGATGCAGACTCAGGAGGATGCAGACTCAGGAGGAGACGCAGACTCGAGAGGATGCAGACTCAGGAGGTGACACAGACTCAGGAGGTGATGCAGACTCAGGAGGTGATGCAGACTCAGGAGGTGACGCAGACTCAGGAGGAGACGCAGACTCAGGAGGAGACGCAGACTCAGGAGGAGACGCAGACTCAGGAGTTGACGCAGACTCAGGAGGACGCAGACTCAGGCGGTAACGCAGACTCAGGAGGTGACGCAGACTCGAGAGGATGCAGACTCAGGAGGAGACGCAGACTCGAGAGGATGCAGACTCAGGAGGTGACACAGACTTAAGAGGTGACAGACTCGAGAGGACGCAGAGTCAGAAGGTGATGCAGACTCAGGAGGACGCAGACTCAGGACGACGCAGACTCAGGCAGTGACGCAGACTCGAGAGGACGCAGACTCGAGAGGACACAGACTCAGGAGGTGACGCAGACTCAGGAGGACGCAGACTCGAAAGGACGCAGACTCAGGAGGTGACGCAGACTCAGGAGGACGCAGACTTAGGAGGGGACACAGACTCGAGAGGACGCAGACTCAGAAGGTGACGCAGACTCAGGAGGTGACGCAGACTCAGGAGGTGACGCAGACTCGAGAGAACGCAGACTCGAGAGGACGCAGACTCAGGAGGTGACGCAGATTCAGGAGGTGAGGCAGACTCAGGAGGTGACGCAGATTCAGGAGGTGAGGCAGACTCAGGAGGTGACGCAGATTCAGAAGGTGACGCAGACTCAGGAGGACGCAGACTCGAGAGGACGCAGACTCAGGAGGACGCAGACTCGAGAGGATGCAGACTCAGAAGGTGATGCAGACTCAGGAAGTGATGCAGACTCGAGAGGACGCAGACTCAGGAGGACGCAGACTCAGGAGGACGCCATGTTGACATGTCTCACCAAAAGTGCGTGGGACAGGTTGAGGTGATTCTCAGATTTTGTCTTAATCTGGAGATAAAACCTGCTGTAAAAAATAAATTGCACCAATCAAGAAACAATTTATGAAGAAAAATTCAAAAACAGAAAGTAGAGTTCTATTTTCAAGAGTCCCACACTGATGACATCACACTGGAAGAATTCAGACCTGAAGTTCGTCACATTTTACATTTTTAAAAGACTTTTTTGTGACATCCTGATTTCAACAAAATGAAGGAGTTTCCTGATATTTTTGTCTCAGCAGAATCTCTGGGACTTTAGACGAGTCTGAGTGAAACGAGTCCTCAGCTCTGCTCTTGTGTCTTCTCAGGTTTGGAGCTCCTAAAACCATCGTCCTCACACAGAGCCCCGACTTCTGCTGCCAGGTGAGACCCTCTGAGACCTGGTTCAGTCCTGGTTTAGACCTGGTTTAGACGTGGTTTAGTCCTGGTTTAGTCCTGGTTCAGTCCTGGTTTAGTCCTGGTTTAGTCCTGGTTTAGACCTGGTTTAGACCTGGTTTAGACCTGGTTTAGACCTGTTTTTTTCCTGGCTTAGACCTGGTTTAGACCTGGTTTAGACCTGTTTTTTTCCTGGCTTATACCTGGTTTAGTCCTGGTTTAGTCCTGGTTTAGTCTAAGTTGAATAACAGAGCTTCAGACAGAGCAGTGCCTACAGTTAGCATGACCTCGATGAGAACGTGGCGGCTTAAAGTCTAAAGCCACAGTACGGGACATGTGCTGTTTCCAGGTGAGCCGTGAGCTGAGGGAGCGGTGGGGCGTCCCCGTGAGCGTCTCGTGCGTGGACACGGCGCCGGACTGCAGCGCCGCCGCGGTGAGGCGGGCGGTACTGCGGCTGGTGCGGGACCGCCAGGACCAGTGGGAGGGGCATCTGGACCAAACGCTGTTCGAGCTGAGGACCAACGTCGACCAGAACACCAAGTACAGCCCGTTCAGTCTGATGTACAGCCGGATGCCCTCCCGCGGCACACAGGTACAACACACCTGCTCCAGTCCTGGTTTAGTCCTGGTTTAGTCCTGATTTAGTCCTGGTTTAGTCCTGGTTTAGTCCTGGTTTAGTCCTGGTCTAGACCTGGTCTAGACCTGGTCTAGACCTGGTTTAGACCTGGTTTAGTCCTGGTTTAGTCCTGGTTTAGTCCTGGTTTAGTCCTGGTTTGGTTTAGACCTGGTTTAGGCCTGGTTTAGTCCTGGTCTAGTCCTGCTCTAGTCCTGGTTTAGTCCTTGTTTAGACCTGGTTTAGTCCTGCTTTAGTCCTGGTTTAGTCCTGGTTTAGTCCTGGTTTAGACCTGGTTTAGTCCTGGTTTAGTCCTGGTTTAGTCCTGGTCTAGTCCTGCTCTAGTCCTGGTTTAGTCCTTGTTTAGACCTGGTTTAGTCCTGCTTTAGTCCTGCTTTAGACCTGGTTTAGTCCTTGTTTAGACCTGGTTTAGTCCTGCTTTAGTCCTGGTTTAGTCCTGGTTTAGTCCTGGTTTAGACCTGGTTTAGTCCTGGTTTAGACCTGGTTTACTCCTGGATTAGACCTGGTTTAGTCCTGGTTTAGTCCTGGTTCAGACCTGGTTCAGACCTGGTTTAGTCCTGGATTAGACCTGGTTTAGTCCTGGTTTAGTCCTGGTTCAGACCTGGTTCAGACCTGGTTTAGTCCTGGATTAAACCTGGTTTAGACCTGGTTCAGACCTGGTTCAGACCTGGTTTAGTCCTGGATTAAACCTGGTTTAGACCTGGTTTAGTCCTGCTTTAGTCCTGGTTTAGTCCTGGTTTAGTCCTGGTTTAGACCTGGTTTAGTCCTGGTTTAGACCTGGTTTACTCCTGGATTAGACCTGGTTTAGTCCTGGTTTAGTCCTGGTTCAGACCTGGTTCAGACCTGGTTTAGTCCTGGATTAGACCTGGTTTAGTCCTGGTTTAGTCCTGGTTCAGACCTGGTTCAGACCTGGTTTAGTCCTGGATTAAACCTGGTTTAGACCTGGTTTAGTCCTGGTTCAGTCCTGGTTGAGTCCTGGTTTAATCCTGGTTCAGACCTGGTTTAGTCCTGGTTCAGACCTGGTTTAGTCCTGGTTCAGACCTGGTTTAGTCCTGGTTTAATCCTGGTTCAGACCTGGTTTAGTCCTGGTTTAGACCTGGTTTAGTCCTGATTTAGTCCTGGTTTAGTCCTGGTTTAGTCCTGGTTTAGTCCAGATTTAGTCCTGGTTTAGTCCTGGTTTAGACCTGGTTTAGACCTGGTTTAGTCCTGGTTCAGACCTGGTTTAGTCCTGGTTTAATCCTGGTTCAGACCTGGTTTAGTCCTGGTTTAGTCCTGGTTTAGTCCTGGTTTAATCCTGGTTTAGTCCTGGTTCAGACCTGGTTTAGTCCTGGTTTAATCTTGGTTCAGACCTGGTTTAGTCCTGGTTCAGACCTGGTTTAGTCCTGGTTCAGACCTGGTTTAGTCCTGGTTTAATCTTGGTTCAGACCTGGTTTAGTCCTGGTTCAGACCTGGTTTAGTCCTGGTTTAGTCCTGGTTCAGACCTGGTTTAGTCCTGGGTTAGTCCTGGTTCAGACCTGGTTTAGTCCTGGTTTAATCTTGGTTCAGACCTGGTTTAGTCCTGGTTTAGACCTGGTTTAGTCCTGGTTTAGTCCTGGTTCAGACCTGGTTTAGTCCTCGTTTAGTCCTGGATTAGACCTGGTTTAGTCCTGGTTCAGACCTGGTTTAGTCCTGGTTTAGTCCTGGTTTAGTCCTGGATTAGACCTGGTTTAGTCCTGGATTAGATCTGGTTCAGACCTGGTTTAGTCCTGATTTAATCCTGGCTTAATCCTGGTTTAGACCTGGTTTAGTCCTGGTTTAGTCCTGGTTCAGACCTGGTTTAGTCCTGGTTTAGTCCTGGATTAGACCTGGTTTAGTCCTGGTTCAGACCTGGTTTAGTCCTGGTTTAATCCTGGATTAGACCTGGTTTAGTCCTGGTTCAGTCCTGGTTTAGTCCTGGTTTAGACCTGGTTTAGTCCTGGTTTAGTCCTGGTTCAGTCCTGGTTTAGTCCTGGTGTAGTCCTGGATTAGACCTGGTTTAGTCCTGGTTCAGACCTGGTTCAGACCTGGTTTAGTCCTGGTTTAGTCCTGGATTAGACCTGGTTTAGTCCTGGTTCAGACCTGGTTTAGTCCTGGTTCAGACCTGGTTTAGTCCTGGTTTAGACCTGGTTTAGACTTGGTTTAGTCGTGGTTCAGACATGGTTTAGACCTGGTTTAGTCCTGGTTTAGACCTGGTTTAGACCTGGTGTAGTCCTGTATTAGACCTGGTTTAGTCCTGGTTCAGTCCTGGTTTAGTCCTGGTTCAGACCTGGTTTAGTCCTGGTTTAGTCCTGGTTTAGTCCTGGTTTAGACTTGTTTTAGTCCTGGTTCAGACTTGGTTTAGACCTGGTTTAGACCTGGATTAGACCTGGTTTAGTCCTGGTTTAGTCCTGGATTAGACCTGGTTTAGTCCTGGTTTAGTCCTGGTTCAGTCCTGGTTTAGTCCTGGTTTAGTCCTGGTTTAGTCCTGGTTTAGACCTGGTTTAGTCCTGGTTTACTCCTGGATTAGACCTGGTTTAGTCCTGGTTTAGTCCTGGTTCAGACCTGGTTCAGACCTGGTTTAGTCCTGGATTAGACCTGGTTTAGTCCTGATTTAGACATGGTTTAGTCCTGGTTTAGACCTGGTTTACTCCTGGATTAGACATGGTTTAGTCCTGGTTTAGTCCTGGTTCAGACCTGGTTCAGACCTGGTTTAGTCCTGGTTCAGACCTGGTTCAGACTTGGTTTAGTCCTGGTTCAGTCCTGGTTTAGACCTGGTTTAGTCCTGGTTGAGTCCTGGTTGAGTCCTGGTTTAGTCCTGGTTTAGTTCTGGTTCAGTCCTGGATTAGACCTGGTTTAGTCCTGGTTTAGTCCTGGTTTAGACCTGGTTTAGTCCTGGTTTAGTCCTGGTTTAGACCTGGTTTAGTCCTGGTTTAGACCTGGTTTAGTCCTGGTTTAGACCTGGTTTAGTCCCGGTTTAGTCCTGGTTTAGACCTGGTTTAGACCTGGTTTAGTCCTGGTTCAGTCCTGGTTTAGACCTGGTTTAGTCCTGGTTTAGTCCTGGTTCAGACTTGGTTTAGACCTGGTTTAGATCTGGTTTAGTCCTGTATTAGACCTGGTTTAGTCCTGGTTTAGTCCTGGTTTAGTCCTGGTTTAGACCTGGTTTAGTCCTGGTTTAGACCTGGTTTAGTCCTGGATTAGACCTGGTTTAGTCCTGGTTTAGTCCTGGTTCAGACCTGGTTCAGACCTGGTTTAGTCCTGGATTAGACCTGGTTTAGTCCTGGTTTAGTCCTGGTTCAGACCTGGTTCAGACCTGGTTTAGTCCTGGATTAAACCTGGTTTAGACCTGGTTTAGTCCTGGTTCAGTCCTGGTTGAGTCCTGGTTTAGTCATGGTTTAGTTCTGGTTCAGTCCTGGATTAGACCTGGTTTAGTCCTGGTTTAGTCCTGGTTTAGACCTGGTTTAGACCTGGTTTAGTCCTGGTTTAGTCCTGGATTAGACCTGGTTTAGACCTGGTTTAGTCCTGGTTTAGTCCTGGTTTAGTCCTGGTTTAGACCTGGTTTAGTCCTGGTTTAGACCTGGTTCAGTCCCGGTATAGTCCCAGTTTAGTCCTGGTTTAGACCTGGTTTAGACTTGGTTTAGTCGTGGTTCAGACCTGGTTTAGTCCTGGTTTAGTCCTGGTTTAAACCTGGTTTAGTCCTGGTTTAGACTTGGTTTAGTCCTGGTTCAGACTTGGTTAAGACCTGGTTTAGATCTGGTTTAGTCCTGTATTAGACCTGGTTTAGTCCTGGTTTAGTCCTGGTTTAGTCCAGTTTTAGTCCTGGATTAGACCTGGTTTAGTCCTGGTTTAGTCCTGGTTCAGACCTGGTTCAGACCTGGTTTAGTCCTGGATTAGACCTGGTTTAGTCCTGGTTTAGACCTGGTTCAGTCCCGGTTTAGTCCCGGTTTAGTCCTGGTTTAGACCTGGTTTAGACTTGGTTTAGTCGTGGTTCAGACCTGGTTTAGTCCTGGTTTAGTCCTGGTTTAGTCCTGGTTAAGACTTGGTTTAGACCTGGTTTAGATCTGGTTTAGTCCTGTATTAGACCTGGTTTAGTCCTGGTTTAGTCCTGGTTTAGTCCTGGTTTAGTCCTGGTTCAGTCCTGGTTTAGTCCTGGTTTAGACCTGGTTTAGTCCTGGTTTAGTCCTGGTTTAGTCCTGGTTTAGTCCTGGTCTAGTCCTGCTCTAGTCCTGGTTTAGTCCTTGTTTAGACCTGGTTTAGTCCTGCTTTAGTCCTGGTTTAGTCCTGGTTTAGTCCTGGTTTAGACCTGGTTTAGTCCTGGTTTAGACCTGGTTTACTCCTGGATTAGACCTGGTTTAGTCCTGGTTTAGTCCTGGTTCAGACCTGGTTCAGACCTGGTTTAGTCCTGGATTAGACCTGGTTTAGTCCTGGTTTAGTCCTGGTTCAGACCTGGTTCAGACCTGGTTTAGTCCTGGATTAAACCTGGTTTAGACCTGGTTTAGTCCTGGTTCAGTCCTGGTTGAGTCCTGGTTTAATCCTGGTTCAGACCTGGTTTAGTCCTGGTTCAGACCTGGTTTAGTCCTGGTTCAGACCTGGTTTAGTCCTGGTTTAATCCTGGTTCAGACCTGGTTTAGTCCTGGTTTAGACCTGGTTTAGTCCTGATTTAGTCCTGGTTTAGTCCTGGTTTAGTCCTGGTTTAGTCCAGATTTAGTCCTGGTTTAGTCCTGGTTTAGACCTGGTTTAGACCTGGTTTAGTCCTGGTTCAGACCTGGTTTAGTCCTGGTTTAATCCTGGTTCAGACCTGGTTTAGTCCTGGTTTAGTCCTGGTTTAGTCCTGGTTTAATCCTGGTTTAGTCCTGGTTCAGACCTGGTTCAGACCTGGTTTAGTCCTGGTTTAATCTTGGTTCAGACCTGGTTTAGTCCTGGTTCAGACCTGGTTTAGTCCTGGTTTAATCTTGGTTCAGACCTGGTTTAGTCCTGGTTCAGACCTGGTTTAGTCCTGGTTCAGACCTGGTTTAGTCCTGGTTTAATCTTGGTTCAGACCTGGTTTAGTCCTGGTTCAGACCTGGTTTAGTCCTGGTTTAGTCCTGGTTCAGACCTGGTTTAGTCCTGGGTTAGTCCTGGTTCAGACCTGGTTTAGTCCTGGTTTAATCTTGGTTCAGACCTGGTTTAGTCCTGGTTTAGACCTGGTTTAGTCCTGGTTTAGTCCTGGTTCAGACCTGGTTTAGTCCTCGTTTAGTCCTGGATTAGACCTGGTTTAGTCCTGGTTCAGACCTGGTTTAGTCCTGGTTTAGTCCTGGTTTAGTCCTGGATTAGACCTGGTTTAGTCCTGGATTAGATCTGGTTCAGACCTGGTTTAGTCCTGATTTAATCCTGGCTTAATCCTGGTTTAGACCTGGTTTAGTCCTGGTTTAGTCCTGGTTCAGACCTGGTTTAGTCCTGGTTTAGTCCTGGATTAGACCTGGTTTAGTCCTGGTTCAGACCTGGTTTAGTCCTGGTTTAATCCTGGATTAGACCTGGTTTAGTCCTGGTTCAGTCCTGGTTTAGTCCTGGTTTAGACCTGGTTTAGTCCTGGTTTAGTCCTGGTTCAGTCCTGGTTTAGTCCTGGTGTAGTCCTGGATTAGACCTGGTTTAGTCCTGGTTCAGACCTGGTTCAGACCTGGTTTAGTCCTGGTTTAGTCCTGGATTAGACCTGGTTTAGTCCTGGTTCAGACCTGGTTTAGTCCTGGTTTAGACCTGGTTTAGACTTGGTTTAGTCGTGGTTCAGACATGGTTTAGACCTGGTTTAGTCCTGGTTTAGACCTGGTTTAGACCTGGTTTAGTCCTGGTTTAGACCTGGTTTAGACCTGGTTTAGTCCTGGTTTAGTCCTGGTTCAGTCCTGGTTCAGTCCTGGTTTAGTCCTGGTTTAGTCCTGGTTCAGTCCTGGTTCAGTCCTGGTTTAGACCTGGTTTAGACCTGGTTTAGTCCTGGTTTAGTCCTGGTTTAGTCCTGGTTCAGTCCTGGTTCAGTCCTGGTTTAGACCTGGTTTAGACCTGGTTTAGTCCTGGTTTAGTCCTGGTTTAGTCCTGGTTTAGTCCTGGTTTAGTCCTGGTTCAGTCCTGGTTCAGTCCTGGTTTAGACCTGGTTTAGACCTGGTTTAGTCCTGGTTTAGTCCTGGTTTAGTCCTGGTTTAGACTTGTTTTAGTCCTGGTTCAGACTTGGTTTAGACCTGGTTTAGACCTGGATTAGACCTGGTTTAGTCCTGGTTTAGTCCTGGATTAGACCTGGTTTAGTCCTGGTTCAGTCCTGGTTTAGTCCTGGTTTAGACCTGGTTTAGTCCTGGTTTAGTCCTGGTTCAGTCCTGGTTTAGTCCTGGTGTAGTCCTGGATTAGACCTGGTTTAGTCCTGGTTCAGACCTGGTTCAGACCTGGTTTAGTCCTGGTTTAGTCCTGGATTAGACCTGGTTTAGTCCTGGTTCAGACCTGGTTTAGTCCTGGTTTAGACCTGGTTTAGACTTGGTTTAGTCGTGGTTCAGACATGGTTTAGACCTGGTTTAGTCCTGGTTTAGACCTGGTTTAGACCTGGTGTAGTCCTGTATTAGACCTGGTTTAGTCCTGGTTCAGTCCTGGTTTAGTCCTGGTTCAGACCTGGTTTAGTCCTGGTTTAGTCCTGGTTTAGTCCTGGTTTAGACTTGTTTTAGTCCTGGTTCAGACTTGGTTTAGACCTGGTTTAGACCTGGATTAGACCTGGTTTAGTCCTGGTTTAGTCCTGGATTAGACCTGGTTTAGTCCTGGTTTAGTCCTGGTTTAGTCCTGGTTTAGTCCTGGTTTAGTCCTGGTTTAGACCTGGTTTAGTCCTGGTTTACTCCTGGATTAGACCTGGTTTAGTCCTGGTTTAGTCCTGGTTCAGACCTGGTTCAGACCTGGTTTAGTCCTGGATTAGACCTGGTTTAGTCCTGATTTAGACATGGTTTAGTCCTGGTTTAGACCTGGTTTACTCCTGGATTAGACCTGGTTTAGTCCTGGTTTAGTCCTGGTTCAGACCTGGTTCAGACCTGGTTTAGTCCTGGATTAGACCTGGTTTAGTCCTGGTTTAGTCCTGGTTCAGACCTGGTTCAGACTTGGTTTAGTCCTGGTTCAGTCCTGGTTTAGACCTGGTTTAGTCCTGGTTGAGTCCTGGTTGAGTCCTGGTTTAGTCCTGGTTTAGTTCTGGTTCAGTCCTGGATTAGACCTGGTTTAGTCCTGGTTTAGTCCTGGTTTAGACCTGGTTTAGTCCTGGTTTAGTCCTGGTTTAGACCTGGTTTAGTCCTGGTTTAGACCTGGTTTAGTCCTGGTTTAGACCTGGTTTAGTCCCGGTTTAGTCCTGGTTTAGACCTGGTTTAGACCTGGTTTAGTCCTGGTTCAGTCCTGGTTTAGACCTGGTTTAGTCCTGGTTTAGTCCTGGTTCAGACTTGGTTTAGACCTGGTTTAGATCTGGTTTAGTCCTGTATTAGACCTGGTTTAGTCCTGGTTTAGTCCTGGTTTAGTCCTGGTTCAGACCTGGTTTAGTCCTGGTTTAGACCTGGTTTAGTCCTGGTTTAGACTTGGTTTAGTCCTGGTTCAGACTTGGTTTAGACCTGGTTTAGTCCTGTATTAGACCTGGTTTAGTCCTGGTTTAGTCCTGGTTTAGTCCTGGTTTAGTCCTGGTTTAGACCTGGTTTAGTCCTAGTTTAGTCCTGGTTTAGTCCTGGTTTAGTCCTGGTTTAGTCCTGGTTCAGTCCTGGTTTAGTCCTGGTTTAGTCCTGGTTTAGTCCTGGTTCAGTCCTGGTTTAGTCCTGGTTTAGTCCTGGTTTAGTCCTAGTTTAGTCCTGGTTTAGTCCTGGTTTAGTCCTGGTTTAGACCTGGTTTAGTCCTGGTTTAGTCCTGGTTCAGACCTGGTTCAGACCTGGTTTAGTCCTGGATTAGACCTGGTTTAGTCCTGATTTAGACCTGGTTTAGTCCTGGTTTAGACCTGGTTTAGTCCTGGTTTAGTCCTGGTTCAGACCTGGTTCAGACCTGGTTTAGTCCTGGATTAGACCTGGTTTAGTCCTGGTTTAGACCTGGTTCAGTCCCGGTTTAGTCCTGGTTTAGACCTGGTTTAGTCCTGGTTTAGACTTGGTTTAGTCCTGTATTAGACCTGGTTTAGTCCTGGTTTAGACCTGGTTTAGTCCTAGTTTAGTCCTGGTTTAGTCCTGGTTTAGTCCTGGTTTAGTCCTGCTTTAGTCCTGGTTTAGTCCTGGTTTAGTCCTGGTTCAGTCCTGGTTTAGACCTGGTTTAGTCCTGGTTTAGACCTGGTTTAGTCCTAGTTTAGTCCTGGTTTAGTCCTGGTTTAGTCCTGGTTTAGTCCTGCTTTAGTCCTGGTTTAGTCCTGGTTTAGTCCTGGTTCAGTCCTGGTTTAGTCCTGGTTTAGTCCTGGTTTAGTCCTGGTTTAGTCCTGGTTTAGACCTGGTTTAGTCCCGGTTTAGTCCTGGTTTAGACCTGGTTTAGACCTGGTTTAGTCCTGGTTCAGTCCTGGTTTAGACCTGGTTTAGTCCTGGTTTAGTCCTGGTTCAGACTTGGTTTAGACCTGGTTTAGATCTGGTTTAGTCCTGTATTAGACCTGGTTTAGTCCTGGTTTAGTCCTGGTTTAGTCCTGGTTCAGACCTGGTTTAGTCCTGGTTTAGACCTGGTTTAGTCCTGGTTTAGACTTGGTTTAGTCCTGGTTCAGACTTGGTTTAGACCTGGTTTAGTCCTGTATTAGACCTGGTTTAGTCCTGGTTTAGTCCTGGTTTAGTCCTGGTTTAGTCCTGGTTTAGACCTGGTTTAGTCCTAGTTTAGTCCTGGTTTAGTCCTGGTTTAGTCCTGGTTTAGTCCTGGTTTAGTCCTGGTTCAGTCCTGGTTTAGTCCTGGTTTAGTCCTGGTTTAGTCCTGGTTCAGTCCTGGTTTAGTCCTGGTTTAGTCCTGGTTTAGTCCTAGTTTAGTCCTGGTTTAGTCCTGGTTTAGTCCTGGTTTAGTCCTGGTTTAGTCCTGGTTTAGTCCTGGTTCAGACCTGGTTCAGACCTGGTTTAGTCCTGGATTAGACCTGGTTTAGTCCTGATTTAGACCTGGTTTAGTCCTGGTTTAGACCTGGTTTAGTCCTGGTTTAGTCCTGGTTCAGACCTGGTTCAGACCTGGTTTAGTCCTGGATTAGACCTGGTTTAGTCCTGGTTTAGACCTGGTTCAGTCCCGGTTTAGTCCTGGTTTAGACCTGGTTTAGTCCTGGTTTAGACTTGGTTTAGTCCTGTATTAGACCTGGTTTAGTCCTGGTTTAGTCCTGGTTTAGACCTGGTTTAGTCCTAGTTTAGTCCTGGTTTAGTCCTGGTTTAGTCCTGGTTTAGTCCTGCTTTAGTCCTGGTTTAGTCCTGGTTTAGTCCTGGTTCAGTCCTGGTTTAGACCTGGTTTAGTCCTGGTTTAGACCTGGTTTAGTCCTAGTTTAGTCCTGGTTTAGTCCTGGTTTAGTCCTGGTTTAGTCCTGCTTTAGTCCTGGTTTAGTCCTGGTTTAGTCCTGGTTCAGTCCTGGTTTAGTCCTGGTTTAGTCCTAGTTTAGTCCTGGTTCAGTCCTGGTTCAGTCCTGGTTTAGTCCTGGTTTAGTCCTGGTTCAGTCCTGGTTCAGTCCTGGTTTAGACCTGGTTTAGACCTGGTTTAGTCCTGGTTTAGTCCTGGTTTAGTCCTGGTTTAGTCCTGGTTTAGACCTGGTTTAGACCTGGTTTAGTCCTGGTTTAGACCTGGTTTAGACCTGGTTTAGTCCTGGTTTAGTCCTGGTTTAGTCCTGGTTCAGTCCTGGTTCAGTCCTGGTTTAGTCCTGGTTCTTCCCCTCAGAGTTGTGATCAGGAGAAGTCGTGTCCTCACCTCAGAGCGATTCAGGAGCATCAGGAGGCGCTGAGGCACAAGGTGAGCCAGATGCCCTCCCACCACCTCCTCCTGTCGTTTTCACTGAATCACCTCCTTCCCCTCCTTCCCCTCCTTCTCCTCCTTCACCTCCTTCTCCTCCTTCCACTCCTTCACCTCCTTCCCCTCCTTCCCCTCCTTCTCCTCCTTCACCTCCTTCTCCTCCTTCCCCTCCTTCACCTCCTTCACTTCCTTCCCCTCCTTCACCTCCTTCCCCTCCTTCTCCTCCTTCACCTCCTTCTCCTCCTTCCCCTCCTTCACCTCCTTCTCCTCCTTCCACTCCTTCACCTCCTTCCCCTCCTTCCCCTCCTTCTCCTCCTTCCACTCCTTCACCTCCTTCCCCTCCTTCCCCTCCTTCCCCTCCTTCTCCTCCTTCACCTCCTTCTCCTCCTTCACCTCCTTCTCCTCCTTCCCCTCCTTCACCTCCTTCCCCTCCTTCCCCTCCTTCCCCTCCTTCACCTCCTTCACCTCCTTCTCCTCCTTCACTTCCTTCCCCTCCTTCACCTCCTTCACCTCCTTCTCCTCCTTCCCCTCCTTCACCTCCTTCACCTCCTTCACCTCCTTCTCCTCCTTCACTTCCTTCCCCTCCTTCACCTCCTTCACCTCCTTCTCCTCCTTCACCTCCTTCCCCTCCTTCCACTCCTTCACCTCCTTCCCCTCCTTCTCCTCCTTCACCTTCTTCTCCTCCTTCCACTCCTTCACCTCCTTCCCCTCCTTCCCCTCCTTCACCTCCTTCCCCTCCTTCACCTCCTTCACCTCCTTCTCCTCCTTCACTTCCTTCACCTCCTTCACCTCCTTCTCCTCCTTCACTTCCTTCCCCTCCTTCACCTCCTTCACCTCCTTCTCCTCCTTCCCCTCCTTCACCTCCTTCCCCTCCTTCACCTCCTTCCCCTCCTTCACCTCCTTCCCCTCCTTCTCCTCCTTCACTTCCTTCCCCTCCTTCCCCTCCTTCCCCTCCTTCACCTCCTTCCCCTCCTTCTCCTCCTTCACTTCCTTCCCCTCCTTCCCCTCCTTCCCCTCCTTCACCTCCTTCTCTTCCTTCTCTTCCTTCACCTCCTTCACCTCCTTCCCCTCTGTCCCCTCCTTCTCCTCCTTCACCTCCTTCACCTCCTTCCCCTCCTTCTCTTCCTTCACCTCCTTCACCTCCTTCCCCTCTCTCCCCTCCTTCTCCTCCTTCCCCTCCTTCCCCTCCTTCACCTCCTTCCCTTCCTTCACCTCCTTCTCCTCCTTCACCTCCTTCCCCTCCTTCCCCTCCTTCCCCTCCTTCACCTCCTTCACCTCCTTCCCCTCCTTCTCCTCCTTCACTTCCTTCCCCTCCTTCCCCTCCTTCCCCTCCTTCACCTCCTTCTCTTCCTTCTCTTCCTTCACCTCCTTCACCTCCTTCCCCTCTGTCCCCTCCTTCTCCTCCTTCACCTCCTTCACCTCCTTCCCCTCCTTCTCTTCCTTCTCCTCCTTCACCTCCTTCCCCTCTGTCCCCTCCTTCTCCTCCTTCACCTCCTTCACCTCCTTCTCTTCCTTCCCCTCCTTCTCCTCCTTCCCCTCCGTCCCCTCCTCCTCCTCCTTCGCCTCCTTCGCCTCCTTCCCCTCCTACCCTTCCTTCACCCCCTTCCCCTCCTCCTCCTTCCCCTCCTTCCCCTCCTTCTCCTTCCCCTCCTTCACCTCCTTCCCCTCCTTCTCCTTCACCTCCTTCCCCTCCTTCCCCTCCTTCCCTTCCTTCACCTCCTTCCCCTCCTTCTCCTTCCCCTCCTTCACCTCCTTCCCCTCCTTCTCCTTCACCTCCTTCCCCTCTGTCCCCTCCTTCCCCTCCTTCACCTCCTTCACCTCCTTCACCTCCTTCCCCTCCCTCTCCTTCCCCTCCTTCACCCCCTTCCCCTCTCTCCCCTCCTTCTTCTCCTTCCCCTCCCTCACCTCCTTCTCCTCCTTCCCCTCCTTCACCTCCTTCCCCTCCTTCTCCTTCCCCTCCTTCACCTCCTTCCCCTCCTTCCCCTCCTTCTCCTCCTTCACCTCCTTCACCTCCTTCCCCTCCTTCCCTTCCTTCACCTCCTTCCCCTCCTTCTCCTTCCCCTCCTTCTCCTTCCCCTCCTTCACCTCCTTCCCCTCCTTCTCCTTCACCTCCTTCCCCTCCTTCCCCTCCTTCCCTTCCTTCACCTCCTTCCCCTCCTTCACCTCCTTCCCCTCCTTCTCCTTCACCTCCTTCCCCTCTGTCCCCTCCTTCCCCTCCTTCTCCTCCTTCACCTCCTTCCCCTCTGTCCCCTCCTTCTCCTCCTTCACCTCCTTCTCCTCCTTCACCTCCTTCCCTCTTTCTCTTTTCTCTCAGGTTCTGAAGAACTTGAACTTGGTGCACAAACAGAAGAGGAAAAGCTCCAAACAGAAGTCTCCTCAGATCTCCTCCAGCTCTTTCTGTGACTCGGACTCGGACCGAGCGCCGGACCGGGCGCCGGACCGAGCGCCGGACCGAGCGCCGGACCGAGCGCCGGACCGAGCGCCGGACCGAGCGCCGGACCGAGCGCCGGACCGAGCGCCGGACCGAGCGCCGGCGGAAAAGTGCAGCTCCGCTCTGTACCTGGACTTTGCTGTAGGGGGCGCTCACCTGCAGCAGTGACACAGAGTTATTTATGGAGACGATGGTTCGACATTTGTACGAGAATAAAAACGAGAAGTTCCGTGTCCGCAGATCCGGTCGTCGAGGCCCCTGTGGATCCTCCTGCGGGCGGTGGGTCCACGGGAGGACGGATGCTCGCCGTCGAGCGCCCACCCCACGCCGGGCTCCAGGGCGGGGCCCAGTGACACCGATCCAGGCACCGGAACTGGCCTTACTGTGTTTCTCATCATAAGGACTTCTGAACCGACCGACAGTCGAACCTCGGATTCAGGAGGAGCAGTGTGGTCAGCTCCTCCAAATCTGAGGCCATGGTTCTCCACCGGAAAAAGGTGGTGTCCTCTCCGGGTGGAGAGTCCTCCTCAGGTGGAGGAGTTCCAGTATGTCGGGGTCTTGTTCTCGAGTGAGGGGAGGATGGAGCGTGAGATCGACAGGTGGATCGGTGCGGCGTCGGCAGTGATGCGGTCGCTGTACCGGACCGTTGTGGTGAAGAGGGAGCTGAGCCGAAAAGCAAAGCTCTCGATTTACCGTCGATCTCCGTTCCTCCCCTCACCTATGGTCATGAGCTCTGGGTAATGACCGAAAAGACGAGATCGCCGATACAAGCGGCCGAAATGAGTTTCCTCCACAGAGTGACTGGACGCTCCCTTAGAGATAGAGTGAGGAGTAGACTTGGTTTAGTCCCGGTTTAGACCTGGTTTAGACCTGGTTCAGTCCTGGTTTAGTCCTGGTTTAGACCTGGTTTAGTCCCAGTTTAGACCTGGTTTAGTCCCAGTTTTTAGTCCTGGTTTAGTCCCAGTTTAGTCCCGGTTTAGACCTGGTTTAGACCTGGTTTAGACCTGGTTTAGTCCCAGTTTAGACCTGGTTTAGACCTGGTTTAGTCCCAGTTTAGACTTGGTTTAGTCCCAGTTTAGACCTGGTTTAGACCTGGTTTAGTCCCGGTTTAGACCTCTTTTAGTCCCAGTTTAGACCTGGTTTAGACCTGGTTTAGTCCCAGTTTAGTCCCAGTTTAGACCTCTTTTAGTCCCAGTTTAGACCTGGTTTAGACCTGGTTTAGTCCCAGTTTAGTCCCAGTTTAGACCTGGTTTAGACCTGGTTTAGTCCCAGTTAAACCTGGTTTAGTCCCAGTTTAGTCCTGGTTTAGTCCCAGTTTAGACCTGGTTTAGACCTGGTTTAGTCCCAGTTAAACCTGGTTTAGTCCCAGTTTAGACCTGGTTTAGACCTGGTTTAGACCTGGTTTAGTCCCAGTTTAGACCTGGTTTAGTCCCAGTTTAGACCTGGTTTAGACCTGGTTTAGACCTGGTTTAGTCCCAGTTTAGACCTGGTTTAGTCCCAGTTTAGACCTGGTTTAGTCCCAGTTTAGTCCTGGTTTAGTCCCAGTTTAGACCTGGTTTAGACCTGGTTTAGACCTGGTTTAGTCCCAGTTTAGACCTGGTTTAGTCCCAGTTTAGTCCTGGTTTAGTCCCAGTTTAGTCCTGGTTTAGTCCCAGTTTAGTCCTGGTTTAGTCCCAGTTTAGTCCTGGTTTAGTCCCAGTTTAGACCTGGTTTAGTCCCAGTTTAGTCCTGGTTTAGTCCCAGTTTAGTCCTGGTTTAGTCCCAGTTTAGTCCTGGTTTAGTCCCAGTTTAGACCTGGTTTAGTCCCAGTTTAGACCTGGTTTAGTCCCAGTTTAGTCCTGGTTTAGTCCCAGTTTAGTCCTGGTTTAGTCCCAGTTTAGTCCTGGTTTAGTCCCAGTTTAGACCTGGTTTAGTCCCAGTTTAGTCCTGGTTTAGTCCCAGTTTAGTCCTGGTTTAGTCCCAGTTTAGACCTGGTTTAGTCCCAGTTTAGACCTGGTTTAGTCCCAGTTTAGTCCTGGTTTAGTCCCAGTTTAGTCCTGGTTTAGTCCCAGTTTAGACCTGGTTTAGTCCCAGTTTAGACCTGGTTTAGTCCCAGTTTAGTCCTGGTTTAGTCCCAGTTTAGTCCTGGTTTAGTCCCAGTTTAGACCTGGTTTAGTCCCAGTTTAGTCCTGGTTTAGTCCCAGTTTAGACCTGGTTTAGTCCCAGTTTAGACCTGGTTTAGTCCCAGTTTAGTCCTGGTTTAGTCCCAGTTTAGACCTGGTTTAGTCCCAGTTTAGACCTGGTTTAGTCCCAGTTAAACCTGGTTTAGTCCCAGTTTAGTCCTGGTTTAGTCCCAGTTTAGACCTGGTTTAGTCCCAGTTTAGACCTGGTTTAGTCCCAGTTTAGACCTGGTTTAGTCCCAGTTTAGACCTGGTTTAGTCCCAGTTTAGACCTGGTTTAGTCCCAGTTTAGACCTGGTCTGGCTCGGGCGTCTGTTCCGGACTCCTCCCTCAGGAGGTGTTCTGGAAACGTCCCACCGGGAGGAGGCCCCGGGGAAGACCCAGGACCCGCTGGAGGGACTATGTCTCCCAGCTGGCCTGGGAACGCCTTGGGGTCCCCCCGGAGGAGCTGGAGGAAGTGTCTGGGGTGAATGAAGTCTGGGAGTCCCTGTTTAGACTGTTGCCCCGGCGACCGGCCCCGGATAAGAGGAAGAACATGGATGGATGGATATTTAGCTGTATAATCACCGTTAACTGAAAAAAGTAAATAACGTTTCCATGGAGACAACCAGGAGGCCGAACCTGGACCAGAAAAGACTCACACTGCGCTTTTACAACAGTTTTACTAAAGACACGAGCGTCACTTCATCGAGGAGTTCCTCAACCATCAGAAAGAAACCAAATGTATGTGAGAATTGGAAGTGAACATGAAAAGCCTTTGGTGAGTTTGTTTGTGAGCGTGAGGACCAGACTGAGCTCCGATCTGTGGACAAAAGTCACTGTGTGACATCAGATAAGATAAGACTTTATTGATCTCACACAGGAGACATCAGCCGCACAAATGTGTTCAAACATACAAACATCAAGAAATCATGACCAAAATAAAGGGACCAAAACTGAAGTAAACATGGAGTTCAAATCAAATAAACTTGTATTTCTTGTTCTACGTTTGAAGATATGATTTAAAGCTCTCTGCTGACATCAAGTGGCTGGACATGAGATTGCAAATGTCAATTGTATTAATTATTGATTACAGTGATCCCTGGTTTATCGCGGGGGTTCGGTTCCAGAAATAACCCGTAATAAGAGAAATCCGCGAAGTAGAACAACTTTATATTTTACAATGATTCTCCATGTTTTAAGGCTGTAAACGCCTCACCACACACATTATACACTTTTCTCACACTGGAATGAACCTTTTCTCACATTTCTCTCTCGTTTAAACACTCAAACTTTCGTAGATTTTCAACAAAATGTATTAATAGTGACGTGTGGGGGCTCCGCGAGGGGAGCGGAGACATGAGTCACTGGATCCACAGGAAGCACCGCGCTCATCCAACGGCACTGCCACGTCCCGGGACGCGACCACAGGGATGAAAGAGTTCCGCTTTTTTTTTAGCCGCGTGGTAATTTTTTTTTTTTTTTTTTTTTTCAAATACGTTGAAATTTTGGGTGTGTATTATTGTGTATAATTGTGTTTCGGGTTGCCAACCGTCCGTTGAAAAACGTAATCGTCCCGTATTCAGAAACAAAAGTACATGTCTCGTATTAAACTTGCACATGTGTGCGGGGCCGCGCGAGCTTGTGTCCGAGCTGCACCGCGAGTGCGCTCTCGCGGCTCCTTATCAGACTTTGATGTCGCAAAATCGGGGTCAGTGTCGTGTTTTGATATCAACTTTCAAATAAAAACCACTACAATAGTTTAAAAATGTGTTTTATTGCTATTTATTAAAGTTTTGCCCCCCCCCCCCCCGGATTTTTTTTTTTTGAGGTCCTTTTAGGTGGAGGTGTACGACAGACTGAGGTCCTTTTAGGTGGAGATGTACGGCAGACTGAGGTCCTTTTAGGTGGAGGTGTACGGCAGACTGAGGTCCTTTTAGGTGGAGATGTACGGCAGACTGAGGTCCTTTTAGGTGGAGATGTACGGCAGACTGAGGTCCTTTTAGGTGGAGATGTACGGCAGACTGAGGTCCTTTTAGGTGGAGATGTACGGCAGACTGAGGTCCTTTTAGGTGGAGATGTACGGCAGACTGAGGTCCTTTTAGGCGGAGATGTACGGCAGACTGAGGTCCTTTTAGGCGGAGATGTACGGCAGACTGAGGTCCTTTTAGGTGGAGATGTACGGCAGACTGAGGTCCTTTTAGGTGGAGATGTACGGCAGACTGAGGTCCTTTTAGGTGGAGATGTACGGCAGACTGAGGTCCTTTTAGGTGGAGGTGTACGACAGACTGAGGTCCTTTTAGGTGGAGATGTACGGCAGACTGAGGTCCTTTTAGGTGGAGATGTACGGCAGACTGAGGTCCTTTTAGGTGGAGGTGTACGACAGACAGGTCCTTTTAGGCGGAGATGTACGGCAGACTGAGGTCCTTTTAGGTGGAGATGTACGGCAGACTGAGGTCCTTTTAGGTGGAGGTGTACGACAGACAGGTCCTTTTAGGCGGAGATGTACGGCAGACTGAGGTCCTTTTAGGTGGAGATGTACGGCAGACTGAGGTCCTTTTAGGTGGAGATGTACGGCAGACTGAGGTCCTTTTAGGTGGAGATGTACGGCAGACTGAGGTCCTTTTAGGTGGAGATGTACGGCAGACTGAGGTCCTTTTAGGTGGAGATGTACGGCAGACTGAGGTCCTTTTAGGTGGAGATGTACGGCAGACTGAGGTCCTTTTAGGTGGAGATGTACGGCAGACTGAGGTCCTTTTAGGTGGAGATGTACGGCAGACTGAGGTCCTGTTAGGTGGAGGTGTACGGCAGACTGAGGTCCTTTTAGGCGGAGATGTACGGCAGACTGAGGTCCTTTTAGGCGGAGATGTACGGCAGACTGAGGTCCTTTTAGGTGGAGATGTACGGCAGACTGAGGTCCTTTTAGGTGGAGATGTACGGCAGACTGAGGTCCTTTTAGGTGGAGATGTACGGCAGACTGAGGTCCTTTTAGGTGGAGATGTACGGCAGACTGAGGTCCTTTTAGGTGGAGGTGTACGACAGACAGGTCCTTTTAGGCGGAGGTGTACGGCAGACTGAGGTCCTTTTAGGTGGAGGTGTACGACAGACAGGTCCTTTTAGGTGGAGATGTACGGCAGACTGAGGTCCTTTTAGGTGGAGGTGTACGACAGACAGGTCCTTTTAGGTGGAGATGTACGACAGACTGAGGTCCTTTTAGGTGGAGGTGTACGGCAGACTGAGGTCCTTTTAGGTGGAGGTGTACGGCAGACTGAGGTCCTTTTAGGTGGAGGTGTACGACAGACAGGTCCTTTTAGGCGGAGGTGTACGGCAGACTGAGGTCCTTTTAGGTGGAGATGTACGGCAGACTGAGGTCCTTTTAGGTGGAGATGTACGGCAGACTGAGGTCCTTTTAGGTGGAGGTGTACGACAGACTGAGGTCCTTTTAGGTGGAGATGTACGACAGACTGAGGTCCTTTTAGGTGGAGGTGTACGGCAGACTGAGGTCCTTTTAGGTGGAGGTGTACGGCAGACTGAGGTCCTTTTAGGTGGAGGTGTACGACAGACTGAGGTCCTTTTAGGTGGAGGTGTACGGCAGACTGAGGTCCTTTTAGGTGGAGATGTACGGCAGACTGAGGTCCTTTTAGGTGGAGGTGTACGGCAGACTGAGGTCCTTTTAGGTGGAGATGTAAGGCAGACTGAGGTCCTTTTAGGTGGAGATGTACGGCAGACTGAGGTCCTTTTAGGTGGAGGTGTACGACAGACTGAGGTCCTTTTAGGTGGAGATGTACGGCAGACTGAGGTCCTTTTAGGTGGAGATGTACGGCAGACTGAGGTCCTTTTAGGTGGAGGTGTACGGCAGACTGAGGTCCTTTTAGGTGGAGGTGTACGGCAGACTGAGGTCCTTTTAGGTGGAGGTGTACGGCAGACTGAGGTCCTTTTAGGTGGAGATGTAAGGCAGACTGAGGTCCTTTTAGGTGGAGGTGTACGGCAGACTGAGGTCCTTTTAGGTGGAGGTGTACGGCAGACTGAGGTCCTTTTAGGTGGAGATGTACGGCAGACTGAGGTCCTTTTAGGTGGAGGTGTACGGCAGACTGAGGTCCTTTTAGGTGGAGGTGTACGGCAGACTGAGGTCCTTTTAGGTGGAGATGTACGGCAGACTGAGGTCCTTTTAGGTGGAGGTGTACGGCAGACTGAGGTCCTTTTAGGTGGAGATGTACGGCAGACTGAGGTCCTTTTAGGTGGAGGTGTACGGCAGACTGAGGTCCTTTTAGGTGGAGATGTACGGCAGACTGAGGTCCTTTTAGGTGGAGGTGTACGGCAGACTGAGGTCCTTTTAGGTGGAGATGTACAGCAGACTGAGGTCCTTTTAGGTGGAGATGTACGGCAGACTGAGGTCCTTTTAGGTGGAGATGTACGGCAGACTGAGGTCCTTTTAGGTGGAGGTGTACGGCAGACTGAGGTCCTTTTAGGTGGAGGTGTACGGCAGACTGAGGTCCTTTTAGGTGGAGGTGTACGGCAGACTGAGGTCCTTTTAGGTGGAGGTGTACGGCAGACTGAGGTCCTTTTAGGTGGAGATGTAAGGCAGACTGAGGTCCTTTTAGGTGGAGGTGTACGGCAGACTGAGGTCCTTTTAGGTGGAGATGTACGGCAGACTGAGGTCCTTTTAGGTGGAGGTGTACGGCAGACTGAGGTCCTTTTAGGTGGAGATGTACGGCAGACTGAGGTCCTTTTAGGTGGAGGTGTACGGCAGACTGAGGTCCTTTTAGGTGGAGGTGTACGGCAGACTGAGGTCCTTTTAGGTGGAGACATGGAGACTTACAAACCAAACTTCAGGTTAAATTTATGGCGAATGGACGTTTTGAAAGATCAGTAAAGCTATATTTGATTTGAACATGACCTCATCATTGGGAACACAGTTTGCTGATATTAAATCACATAAACATACCGTTCCTTTAAAGAGGGGCTTTATCTCCATGGAGACGAGCAGGTGATGCCTCTCGGTCAAGTCACAGGTGGTGGTGTGGTAGGACTGCATGTTTTTCAGCGTTTTTAAGCAGCAAAAACCTCTGTAATAGAATAAATGCAAGACTGATGCCAGATTTAAAGCGTGACATTCAGTGAGTTCATATTGGATTGTTCTGTTTTAAAAAGATTATTGCAATAAAAAAGAATAACAAGAATAGAATGTAAAAAAAAAATAGAGCTTTGTCCAATAAGGTGCAGTTTCCAGTGTTGTCCAGGAGATGGCGATGTCACATCATAATATCAAGTACTTCTGTTGGTACTAGAGTACTTTCTTTGCCAATTCAGCTGAAATACACAAAATACTACTACTACTACTACTACTGCTCCTAACTGAGTAAACACAAGGTATGTGGAATATTCTATACAAAACAATACAATCTACGAGGTATAGTTAATCTCAGTAAAAAGAAAAGAACAAGAAGAAAAATAAAGAAATGTGAGTGCCAGTGTATGGATGGAGGTGTAGAGGGTCAGAGGAGCAGAGGAGAGGGTCAGAGGAGCAGAGGAGGGTCAGAGGAGCAGAGGAGAGGGTCAGAGGAGCAGAAGAGAGGGTCAGAGGAGAGGGTCAGAGGAGAGGGTCAGAGGAGCAGAAGAGAGGGTCAGAGGAGCAGAGGAGAGGGTCAGAGGAGAGGGTCAGAGGAGCAGAGGAGAGGGTCAGAGGAGCAGAGGAGAGGGTCAGAGGAGCAGAGGAGAGGGTCAGAGGAGAGGGTCAGAGGAGCAGAGGAGAGGGTCAGAGGAGAGGGCCAGAGGAGCAGAGGAGAGGGTCAGAGGAGCAGAGGAGAGGGTCAGAGGAGTAGAGGAGAGGGTCAGAGGAGCAGAGGAGAGGGTGAGAGGAGCAGAGGAGAGGGTCAGAGGAGAGGGTGAGAGGAGTAGAGGAGAGGGTCAGAGGAGCAGAGGAGAGGGTCAGAGGAGAGGGAGAGAGGAGGAGAGGAGAGGGTCAGAGGAGAGGGTAAGAGAAGAGGGACAGAGGAGCAGAGGAGAGGGTCAGAGGAGGAGAGGAGAGGGTCAGAGGAGCAGAGGAGAGGGTCAGAGGAGAGGGTCAGAGGAGCAGAGGAGAGGGTCAGAGGAGAGGGTCAGAGGAGCAGAGGAGAGGGTCAGAGGAGGAGAGGAGAGGGTCAGAGGAGAGAGTCAGAGGAGCAGAGGAGAGGGTCAGAGGAGCAGAGGAGAGGGTCAGAGGAGCAGAGGAGAGGGTCAGAGGAGGGGGGCAGAGGAGCAGAGGAGAGGGGCAGAGGAGAGGGTCAGAGGAGCAGAGGAGAGGGCCAGAGGAGCGGAGGAGAGGGTCAGAGGAGAGGGCCAGGGGAGCAGAGGAGAGGGTCAGAGGAGCAGAAGAGAGGGTCAGAGGAGCAGAGGAGAGGGTCAGAGGAGAGGGTCAGAGGAGCAGAGGAGAGGGTCAGAGGAGCAGAGGAGAGGGTCAGAGGAGCAGAGGAGAGGGTCAGAGGAGAGGGTCAGAGGAGCAGAGGAGAGGGTCAGAGGAGAGGGTCAGAGGAGCAGAGGAGAGGGTCAGAGGAGCAGAGGAGAGGGTCAGAGGAGCAGAGGAGAGGGTCAGAGGAGCAGAGGAGAGGGTCAGAGGAGAGGGTCAGAGGAACAGATGAGAGGGTCAGAGGAGAGGGTCAGAGGAGCAGAGGAGAGGGTCAGAGGAGCAGAGGAGAGGGTCAGAGGAGCAGATGAGAGGGTCAGAGGAGCAGAGGGTCAGAGGAGCAGAAGAGAGGGTCAGAGGAGCAGAGGAGAGGGTCAGAGGAGCAGAGGAGAGGGTCAGAGGAGCAGAGGAGAGGGTCAGAGGAGCAGATGAGAGGGTCAGAGGAGCAGAGGAGAGGGTCAGAGGAGAGGGTCAGGGGAGAGGGTCAGAGGAGAGGGTCAGAGGAGAGGGTCAGGGGAGAGGGTCAGAGGAGAGGGTCAGAGGAGAGGGTCAGAGGAGCAGAGGAGAGGGTCAGAGGAGCAGAGGAGAGGGTCAGGGGAGAGGGTCAGAGGAGAGGGTCAGAGGAGAGGGTCAGGGGAGAGGGTCAGAGGAGAGGGTCAGAGGAGAGGGTCAGGGGAGAGGGTCAGAGGAGAGGGTCAGAGGAGAGGGTCAGAGGAGAGGGTCAGAGGAGCAGAGGAGAGGGTCAGAGGAGCAGAGGAGAGCAGAGGGTCGGGTCAGGGGAGCAGAGGAGAGGGTCAGAGGAGCAGAGGAGAGGGTCAGAGGAGAGGGTCAGAGGAGAGGGTCAGAGGAGAGGGGTAGATGAAGATGATTCACTGTCAATAACCATAAAAATAACATCCTAAAGTAAATCTTTGGAAATCCTGAGCTGCAAATGAAAAATGAATCCATTTTATATATATATATATATATATATATATATATATATATATATATATATATATATATATATATATATATAAAACATGTATATTGTAAGAAAAAGAAATCAAACTTAGAAAATGGAGCTCAAATGATGCCCAGATGTTTGTTTGTTTTCCCACTCGCCGCTCAGGGCTTCTGTATAACTGGGAAAAAATCTAATTTTGGACCAACCAGGACTGAGATTGTGGACAGTGACAGAGCTGTACTCCTTGTAGGGAGGCATCCATCCCGGTTCACACTGGCACTCCCCCGGTGGTTACACAACTGAAACACACACATTATTATAATAGAGCTTACAAGTGAAAGAATTATATAAGAAATGTTAAAGGAGTGGTGTATTTAAAGGCACTTGGCTGAGCAATCGGCTGTCTTGTAGGCTGTCTCCAGGTCCACACACTGGTTTTGAATGCACACCTTCAAAATAAAACATGATACTTTGGTATTTGTTCATTTAAAGTGGGAATTAACATCTAAACTTCACCTAAAACCGATATAAACTGAGCTGCTAAACTGGGCAGTACCTGGAGGACTAAAGACAGAGTGAAGAGAGAGGAGGTATAAAGAATAGTGGCTGTGTCTCATTTCTCTTTCCTCACTTCTTTCTCCTTGATTCCTACCCTCGATCATCCATTTTTCAGCTGTCAATCAAATGTGTCATAGTAAGTGGTGTCCCAAAGAAAACCACGGAAGGAAGGAATAAACCTGAGGGAGGCTTCAATCAATCAATCAATCAATCAAATATTTATAAGGCGCTTTTCATACAAATTTGTAGCACAAAGCCCCTTACAGTGGTCAAGGATTAGAAGATTGACCTTTATTGATCTCGCACAGGAGAAGTTGTTTCTATATTTGACCCGGGGACCATCCCCATGATTTTGTTTTGTTATTTAGGCTTTGGTCAGGCCCTAAGCTGGTGGATTTTACCCATGGCGCATGTTTAGGTTGGTGGGGGAAACCGGAGTACCCGGAGGAAACCCACCCAGACACGGGGAGAACATGCAGTCTCCACACAGAAAGGCCCGGGCAACCCGAACCTTCTTGCTGTGAAGCATGAGTGCTAGCCACTCAGCCACCGTGCCGCCAGGGAAAAAAAATAAAAAAAAATAAAAAAAAAGAACAGGAACAGCAGCAACAACAGCAACAACAACAGCAACAACAGCAGCAACAGCAACAGCAACAACAACAGCAACAACAGCAGCAGCAGCAACAACAACGGCAACAACAACAGCAATAACAACAACAGCAGCAGCAACAGGAACAGCAGCAACAACAACAACAACAGGAACATCAGCAACAACAACAACAGCAGCAACAACAACAGCAGCATCAACAACAACAGCAGCAACAACAACAACAGCAGCAACAGCAACAACAGCAGCAGCAACAGGAACAGCAGCAACAACAACAACAACAGGAACATCGGCAACAACAACAACAGCAGCAACAACAGCAACAACAACAACAGCAGCAGCAACAGGAACAGCAGCAACAACAACAACAACAGGAACATCAGCAACAACAACAACAGCAGCAACAACAGCAGCAACAACGACAGAAACAACAGCAACAACAACAACAGCAGCATCAACAACAGCAGCATCAACAACAACAGCAGCAACAACAACAACAGCAGCAACAACAACAGCAACAACAAGAACAACAGCAACAACAGCAACAGGAACAGCAGCAACAACAGCAACAGGAACAGCAGCAACAACAGCAACAGGAACAACAGCAGCAACAACAACAGTAACAACAGCAGCAACAACAACAGCAGCAACAACGACAGAAACAACAGAAACAACAGCAGCAACAACAACAACAGGAGCAGCAACAACAACAACAGCAGCAACAGGAACAGCAGCAGCAACAACAACAACAACAACAGTAACAACAGCAGCAACAACAACAGCAACAACAGGAACAGCAGCAACAACAACAGCAACAACAACAGGAACAACAGCAACAACAACAACAGTAACAACAGCAGCAACACCAACAACAGCAGCAACAACAACAGCAGCAACAACAACGGCAGCACGACAGAAACAACAGCAACAACAACAGCAGCAACAGGAACAGCAGCAACAACAACAGCAGCAGCAACAACAACAGCAGAGGGGTATTCCACGAACGTGGCTAAACT
>JAVJIX010000427.1:0-25000 GCA_036785185.1 Paratrypauchen microcephalus | reverse complement strand
TAAACCAGGTCTAAACCAAGACTAAGCCAGGACTAAACCAGGTCTAAACCGGGTCTAAACCAGCACTAAACCAGGTCTAAACTAGGACTAAACCAGGTCTAAACCAGGACTAAGCCAAGACTAAACCAGATTTAAACCGGGTCTAAACCAGCACTAAACCAGGTCTAAACTAGGACTAAACCAGGTCTAAACCAGGACTAAGCCAAGACTAAGCCAGGACTAAAACAGGTCTAAACCAGGACTAAACCAAGACTAAACCAAGACTGTGTGTGATAATATATTATCCTGTGCATTATTGAATGATTATATGGACTTTTAGTTATAAAAGCATTTCCATATTAACAAAGTACCTTCTAATTCTGCCCTGCCCTTCCACCATCCCCCCCTGGTTTCATTTTATAACTCGACTACTGCCCCCCCCCCCCCTCAGGAAAAAATGTCACCCCCCCACAGAAAATAATTGAGACGCACTGTTTTATCTGAAACCTCCATCATGCTTCCTCCTTCATTCTGTGGTAAAAATGTAGGATCAAGGAGAAGGAAGCGAGAAAAGAGAAATGAGATGCGGCTGGTGCCAGAAATGCTTGTATGGCTGTAATCAGGGCAGTCTTGAATGATGTCACTGAATACCTGAAACTGCACTGGCCACTGGAGCCAGGACACACCCGTTTTTATACTTTTTAACCACAAAGCTGCAAATGTACCACGTTTGTACTAAAATTGCAAAAAGGAACAGGAGACAGATATTAAAACACCATATACAATGTTTAGTGGGGAAAAAAGGTCATAACTTCATCTATTGGGACTGTTGTAAAAAAGAGTCACCAATATATACTGCCATTGTGTCCACAGGCAAGGCACTTTACAGGTATGGTATATGTAGAATTTGCATTTTAAATTTCATAAACAGGACCTATCTATGTCCCCAGATATAAGGAAGACATATCTGAATCAAATACACATTTTTCTGATAACAGTTGTAATACTGCTTTATTATAATTAATTGATGCTATAATTTGGTGTTTTGGTGATTTGGTAGCAGACTGGGCTGATTTATTTTGGTTGCCAGTTTCTATGACTAAAACTGAAACTCTACCTAAACCCAAGCACCGGCACTGACCATGAGAACTTGTGTCCTTTATCTACAGGTTAAAGGTGCACTTTGGGGTCCCTCACCTACTTCATTCTATGGAGATGTCATTCCTCTGCCAGGAATGTTCCACAGTGTGACATTAAACAGCTCTACTTTACATTTATTCAATTACAGGTGGTTTTATAGCTAAAAAATATCTAGAAAATATAAGATAAGACAAGATTTTATATATATATATATATATATATATATATATATATATATATATATATATATATATATATATATATATATATTTATATTGATCTCACCCATCCATCCATCCATGTTCCTCCTCTTATCCGGGGCCGGGTCGCCGGGGCAACAGTCTAAGAAGCAGGGACGCCCAGATCTCCTTCACCCCGGACACTTCCTCCAGCTCCTCCGGGGGGACCCCAAGGCGTTCCCAGGCCAGCCGGGAGACATAGTCCCTCCAGCGCGTCCTGGGTCTTCCCCGGGGCCTCCTCCCGGTGGGACGTCCCCAGAACACCTCCTGAGGGAGGCGTCCAGGAGGCGTCCGGAACAGAGGCCCGAGCCACCTCAGCTGCTCCTCTCGACGTGGAGAAGCAAGGGCTCTACTCCGAGCTCCTCCCGTGTGACTGAGCTCCTCACCCTATCTCTAAGGGAGTGTCCAGTCACTCTGTGGAGGAAACTCATTTCGGCCGCTTGTATCGGCGATCTCGTCCTTTCGGTCATTACCCAGAGCTCATGACCATAGGTGAGGGGAGGAACGGAGATCGACGGTAAATCGAGAGCTTCGCCTTTTGGCTCAGCTCCCTCTTCACTCATCACTGCCGACACTGCACCGATCCACCTGTCAATCTCACGCTCCATCCTCCCCTCACTCGAGAACAAGACCCAGAGATACTTGAACTCCTCCACCTGAGGAGGACTCTCCACCCAGAGAGGACAGGACACCTTTTTCCGGTGGAGAACCATGGCCTTGGATTTGGAGGAGCTGATCCTCATCCCAGCCGCTTCACACTCAGCTGTGAACCGCCCCAGTGCACATTGGAGGTCCCGGTTTGATGAAGCCATCAGGACAACATCATCTGCAAACAGCAGAGATGAGATCCTGTGGTTCCCAAACCGGATCCCCTCCGGCCCCTGACTGCGCCTAGAAGTTCGGTCCATAAATATAATGAACAGAACCGGTGACAAAGGGCAGCCCTGGCGGAGTCCAACATGCACCGGGAACAGGTCCAACTTACTACCGGCAATGTGAACACAGCTCCTGCTCCGGTCATACAGGGACCGAACAGCCCTTAGCAAAGGGCCCCGAACCCCGTACTCCCAGAGCACTCTCCACAGGACCCTACGAGGGACAAAAACCTCAGAAAGTGAAAATTTCATGCCATGGGACCTTTAAGCAAGAAGCTGGTGTTAAGGAGACAACTGCTGGTGAAATTGTTTGAAAATTTAAGAAATACAAAATGACCATCAAACCACCTCGGTCTGGGGCTCGTGGGGTTTCAGTGATCATGAGAACAATGAGAAATCCGACCGCAGTCACTAAGAAAACCTTACGCCACAATGGATTAAAATCCTGCAGTGCTCCCAAGAAGGAACATGTGCAGGCCTACCTGAAGTTTGCCAGTGAACACCTGAATGATTTAGAGAGTGACTGGGAGAAGGTCCTGTGGTCAGATGAGACCAAACTCGAGCTCTTTGCCATTAACTCAATCAATCAATCAATCAATCAAATATTTATAAGGCGCTTTTCATACAAAATTGTAACACAAAGCGCCTTACAGTGGTCAAGGATTAGAAGATTGACCTTTATTGATATCGCACAGGAGAAGTTGTTTCTATATTTGACCCGGGGACCATCCCCATGATTTTGTTTTGTTATTTAGGCTTTGGTCAGGCCCTAAGCTGGTGGATTTTACCTATGGCGCATGTTTAGGTTGGTGGGGGAAACCGGAGTACCCGGAGGAAACCCACCCAGACACGGGGAGAACATGCAGTCTCCACACAGAAAGGCCCGGGCAACCCGAACCTTCTTGCTGTGAAGCATGAGTGCTAGCCACTCAGCCACCGTGCCGCCAGGGAGAAAAAAACAAACAAAAAACAGCAGCAACAACAGCAACAACAACAGGAACAACAGCAGCAACAGCAACAACATCAACAACAACAGCAGCAACAACAGCATCAACAACAACAGCAGCAACAGGAACAGCAGCAACAACAACAACAACAGGAACATCAGCAACAGCAACAACAGCAGCAACAATAGCAGCAGCAACAACGACAGAAACAACAGCAACAACAACAACAACAGCAGCAACAACAACAGTAGCAACAGCAGCAACAACGACAGCAACGACAACAGCAATAGCATCAACAACAACAGTAGCAACAGCAGCAACAACGCCAGCAACGACAGCAACGACAACAGCAACAGCATCAACAACAACAGCAGCAACAACAACAGCAACATCAAGAACAACAGCAACAGGAACAGCAGCAACAACAGCAACAACAGCAACAACAACAGGAACAACAGCAGCAACAACAGTAACAACAGCAGCAACAACAACAGCAGCAACAACAACAGCAACAACAGGAACAACAGCAGCAACAACAACAGTAACAACAGCAGCAACAACAACAGCAACAACAACAGGAACAACAACAACAGCAGCAGCAACAACGACAGAAACAACAGCAACAACAACAGAAACAACAGCAACAACAACAGCAGCAGCAACAACAACAACAGCAGGAACAGCAGCAACAACAACAGCAACAAGAACAGAGGGGTATTCCACGAACGTTGCTAAACTTAGCCGCGACTAAGTGCTAAGTTCTCGCCTGGCTGAGACACAACTTAGACAAAAGCTTGAACCCATTCCACTAACGCATTTCAGCTGCGCCTAGTCAGAGCTAAGCTCAGTCTGGCCTAATCAGGCCGGGCCTAGACGCGTGCACGGGGTAAATAAGAAGCCCTGAACAAGCGACTGTCGAAAACGCGATCATGTCGAAGATTCGGGCCGATTATTTCAGCGCATCAGAACAGAAGTTGCTTTTGGAACTCTACAACACATTTGCAATAACCAAGGCCAGAGACATGGCGTGGCAGAAGCTCGCCGAACGCTTAAATACGCAAGTTAAGTCCCATAACAGTGCTGGACATTGAGTTTTTTAAGTCTGATTTTCACCGTTGACGTCAACGCTGATTTGTGGCGCAGGGGTAAAGTTACCGTCTGGAGTGCGGGAGATTGTGAGTTTGATACTCATGGTGTGCAGTTGATGGCGTAATTATATATTTGTATAGCAGTCTTGTCAGTTGTAATTCATTTTTACTGTGTAAAAGTATTTGCTCCAACTAATACGTTAAATTGTGTTATCTTGTCTTTGAGCAGGAATAATGTGAAGAGGACTGTTTTGCAGGTAAAGACAAAGCATAATAACATTTTGCAGAGTGGTAAGTAGGCTAATATTAATATTATTATTCAGTGAAATTAGTAATACTGTTGAAATGGTACCTTAATTTAATTGAAAATGAACAGTAGCTACCAAGCCACAGGAGGTGGGAGCCCCCCTCAAAACCTTTCACCTGCAGAGGAGCTGGCACTGGCCCTAAACCGGGGTCGCCCACTGGTGGAGGTAATTGAAGGAGGGACCCCATCAAAGATCCTTCCTGCGAGTTCTCGTGAAGAGTATATTCAAGTTACTGAAGATGGCGTACACTTGGACCCTCCTCAGCAGTCCTCCAGCAGTGCCTTGCCTGACCCTCAGCGGTCCTCCAGCAGTGCCTTGCCTGACCCTCAGCGGTCCTCCAGCAGTGCCTTGCCTGACCCTCAGCGGTCCTCCAGCAGTGCCTTGCCTGACCCTCAGCAGTCCTCCAGCAGTGCCTTGCCTGACCCTCAGCAGTCCTCCAGCAGTGGCCTCACACCAGAATGTCATACCTAATGTCTTTTATTGTTTTATGCCTATTGATGGAAATTGATAGATAGGATTTCATTAAAAAGGCTTGCACAGCATCTCTTAAGCAAATTTGTTGAATCATTGAAATGTTGCATCATGGAGTGTGCCTGTTATTTGGTCAACATGGTCTTAGCAGATAGTCTGGTCGCGGCAAGGCTAAAGTTCTGTCTTAGTTAGGCCGTGTCGCAGAGAATACGTACCTGACGTAAACAGAGTGTCAAACAAACAGTTCCGCACACCTCCCGCATGAGTATCTGTATTGTCCGAAAACAATATCAGCAAAAAAAAAGAAATTACCTTACGTTCTTGGTTCTTGACAATTCTCCGGTAATCTAAACATATGCTTTTCAACCGCTGTCTTTACGACATTAACATATAGAAGAATTCCACCGGTAGCTTAAAGAAAGGCTTTGGTCGAGTGGTTATGTTCTTTGACTCTCAAACCGGCGACCGAGGTTCGATTCCCCCTATTGATGCCCAAGTCAAATTTTCACGCATTTATATTTGCAACATATTACAGAAATGGAAATAAATTTAACCTACAATTATTGTTATCATCACATAACTTATATCAGTTGGGCCTAACATCACTCTCACATGACGACATTGACACATTTTATGTGACATCTCTATCAAAGAATACAGTTAAAGGTAAATCTTTACTTTTAAAACAAAATGTAGCCAAATAACAGGCACGCTCCATGATGCAACATTTCAATGATTCAACAAATTTGCTTCAGAGATGCTGTGCAAGCCTCTTTAATGAAATCCTATTTATCAATTTCCATCAATAGGCATAAAACAATAAAAGACATTAGGTATGACATTCTGGTGTGAGGCCACTGCTGGAGGACTGCTGAGGGTCAGGCAAGGCACTGCTGGAGGACTGCTGAGGGTCAGGCAAGGCACTGCTGGAGGACTGCTGAGGAGGGTCCAAGTGTACGCCATCTTCAGTAACTTGAACACAAGCATACTATTAAAATACAAATGCTTGGATCACAGCTGAGGCAAGCATTAGCCTAGAGAATACCTTGAATATACTCTTCACGAGAAATCGCAGGAAGGATCTTTGATGGGGTCCCTCCTTCAATTACCTCCACCAGTGGGTGACCCCGGTTTAGGGCCAGTGCCAGCTCCTCTGCAGGTGAAAGGTTTTGAGGGAGGCTCCCACCTCCTGTGGCTTGGTAGCTACTGTTCATTTTAAATTAAATTAAGGTACCATTTCAACAGTATAATTTCACTGAATAATAATATTAATATTAGCCTACTTACCACTCTGCAAAATGTTTTTATGCTTTGTCTTTACCTGCAAAACAGTCCTCTTCACATTATTCCTGCTCAAAGACAAGATAACACAATTTAACGTATTAGTTGGAGCAAATACTTTTACACAGTAAAAATAAATTACAACTGACAAGACTGCTATACAAATATATAATAATGATGCCATGAACTACCCACCGTGAGAATTGAACTCACAAACTCCCGCACCCCAGACGGTGACTTCACCCCTGCGCCACAAATCAGCGTTGACATACAGTAAATGGTGAAAAACAGACTTAAAAAACTCAATGTCCAGCACTGTTATAGGACTTAACTTACGTATTTAAGCGTTCGGCGATCTTCTGTCACGCCATGTCTCTTGCCTTGGTTATTGCAAATGTGTTGTAGAGTTCCAAAAGCAACTTCTGTTCTGATGCGCTGAAATAATCGGCCCGAATCTTCGACATGATCGCGTTTTCGACAGTCGCTTGTTCAGGGCTTCTTACCTTCCCCGTGCACGCGTCTAGGCCCGGCCTGATTAGGCCTGACTGCGCTTAGCTCTGACTAGGCACAGCTGAAACGCGTTTGTGGAACGGGTTCAAGCTTTTGTCTAAGTTGTGTCTCAGCCAGGCGAGAACTTAGCACTTAGTCGCGGCTAAGTTTAGCGACGTTCGTGGAATACCCCTCAGGAACAGCAACAACAACAACAGAACAACAGCAACAACAAAAACAACAACAGCAACAACAGGAACAACAAGAACAACAACAACAGCAACAACAAAAGCAACAACAGCAACAACAAAAGCAACAACAACAGCAACAACAAAAACAACAACAACAGCAACAACAAAAACAACAACAGGAACAGCAACAACAGGAACAGCAACAACAGCAGCAGCAACAACAGGAACAGCAACAGCAATAACAACAGGAACAGGAACAGCAACAACAGGAAACAAACAAAAGAACAAATAAAAGACAAGCAAACAGACGACCGAAGTCAATCAAAGGCCAAGCTAAACAGGTGAGTCTTGAGCCCACTCTTAAAAACATGAACGTTCTCTGCAGCCCTGAGGTCCTCCGGCAGGCAGTTCCATAGACGAGGGCTGTAGTACTGAAAAGACGCCTCTCCGTGAGTGTGTGTCCTGACTTTGGGAATGACCAGGAGCTGCCGGAGGAGCGCAGGGCCCGTGAAGGTTCGTACGGGGAAAGCAGTTCTGAAAGATAGGAAGGCCCAAGACCATTAAGACATTTAAAAAACAGTAAAAGAACTTTAAAATCTATCCTGAAACTCACAGGGAGCCAATGCAGAGATTTTAAGACCGGTGTAATGTGATCCCGCCCTCTGGTCCTAGTCAGGACACGTGCTGCTGAATTTTGTAATAATTGCAAACCTGAAATACTCTTTTTGGGAAGACCAGAGAGCAGGGCATTACAGTAGTCTATACGGCTGGTGACAAAAGCATGAATCAGTGTCTCCGTATTGGCCTGAGAGAGAATAGGGCGAACTCTGGCTATGTTTTTAGGTGATAGAAACCCATTTTTGTGATGTTCTTGATGTGTGGGATAAAAGTCAGCTCAGAGTCAAAAATGACGCCCAGGTTTTTCACTTGACGAGATGGGTAAAAAGACTGTGCTTGTAGTTTTGATAAATGTTTCTCTCTCTGGGCCTCAGAACCGATGACTAAAACCTCCGTTTTGTCCTGGTTAAGCTGGAGAAAGTTTCTTGCCATCCAGGATTTGATATCTAGAATACAGTTAAAAAGAGCATCCATTGGTCTGGTGTCATCAGGAGACACGGAAATGTAAAGCTGTGTATCATCTGCATAGCTGTGGAAATTGATTCCATGTCTCCTGATGACGCCGCCAAGGGGAAGCATGTACAGGTTGAAAAGCACAGGGCCTAAAATGGAACCCTGGGGGACACCACATGTGATTTTATGGATCTTGGAGGAGCATGTGTCCATACTTACCATAAATGTTCTGTCTGTGAGATAGGACGTGAACCATTTGTGAACAGCACCAGAGAGGCCGAGGTGTTTTAGGCGAGTTAAAAGAATCATGTGGTCTACTGTGTCGAAGGCAGCGCTCAGATCCAGCAGAACCAACACAGTCACCTTTTGAGAGTCACAGTTTATTCTAAAGTCATTTAAAATCTTTGCCAAGGCAGTCTCGGTGCTGTGGTTCACCCTAAAACCAGACTGAAATTTTTCCAAAATGTTGTGATCATCTAGAAAATCATTTAATTGGATAGAGACAAGTTTCTCTAGAATCTTGCTTAAAAATGGCAAGTTAGACACTGGTCGGTAGTTGTTAAAATCATTCAAATCTAAATTGCTCTTCTTCAGCAGGGGCCTCACCACCGCCGCTTTGAAGGCAGCGGGAAAGACCCCCGTCTGAAGAGAGCAATTCATCATGACCAAAAGTTCATCCCTAAAAGATCCATAAAAAGACTTAAAAAATGGAGTGGGGATTGGGTCTACGAGACATGTGGTGGGCCTCACTGAGGAGAAGACCTTGTCCAGCATCCCAGCATTAACCAGGGCAAAACTGTCCAGAGTTTTCTCTGGGCGAGACAAACACTCAGGTGAGTTAAAAACAGAGCTTTGACAAGATAAAATATTGTATCGGATGGTGTTTATCTTTCCCGTGAAGTGGTCAGCAAACTGCTCGCAGAGAGAGTCAGTGGGTGTCAGGTAAAACGCGTTAGAATCGGGGTTTAGAATGTTTTCAATGGTTGAGAAAAGAACTTTTGGATTATTTTTGTGGTTCGTGATTATTGTGGAAAAGTAACGATTTCTTGCATTCTTTGTAGCATTGTTATGTGACCGTTGCTGATTGATGAATAATTGGTGGTTCAACTCGCTCTGTGTATTTTTTGGCTAGAAGGTTCACCTATTTCACTCAATGACATGCAAATCAGTTTATATATTTTCTTTACAGTTATTTTCTGGGTTTTCTTTTTGATATTCTGTCTCTAAATGTTAAAATAAACCTACCATTCAAATTATTGACTGTTCATTTATTTGTCAGTGGGCAAAGCTACAAAATCAGCAAAGGATCAAATACTTATTTCCTCCACTGTATGTATGTTTAAAATAATTAGTTTATAATCATTTGTATGTATATGCAATAAGATTTCCCCATTTAATAACATAATTAATATAAAATATATACCAATATTGGTAAACCAATATTACCAATATACAGTCATACCTCACCTTACAAAAGACCCAACTAACGAATAATCCAAGTTACGAAACGCGTTTACGTAAAGTTTTCATCTCTGAATACGAAAGAAAATTCAAGTTACGAAACGCGAAATCACAAAAATTTTAAATAATGCGCGCTCAGCAGCCCGAATCCGCCATTGCGACTCTACTTACGAAAAAAATCACATTACGAAACCACTTCTGGAACAAATTAATTTCGTAAGGTGATGTATGACTGTATCAATATTCATAAAATTGTACTTTGTCATGAAATTTCCAAAAAGTATATAAACAAACATTTAACATAATCTTTTCTGTCAGTGAATCACATTTCACCGTAACCACACCTCTAATTTCCTGGAGCTATTTATAGCCACTCATCCCTTCATTCCAGTTCGTCTCGGTTAACTCGACAGCTCTATACCGCGTCAGCTCGCTCGAGCCGGACTGCTAACAACCCGTCACATTCAAACACCCGTCCCCTCGTTCCCCCCAGTTCGCAATTCCACACGCCGCGACGGATCTCACGAGGATCCCATTTAGGGATCTACAGCCGGAGGATCTTCCATCGGTAAGAACCGCCAGCCGGCATCCAGCCCACAGCCCGCACCGCCTAGCGCTCACACAGCGGACCTCCACCTCCAAGGAGCACCCACCGTCAATATCTCTGTTGCTGGCGGCATATACGGGATATCCACGTTGTCCCTCTAGTCGCCTCCTCCTCGTGTAGGCGTTCGCGCAGCCAGCGCGCAGCCCGGCTCTTAGCGCGCAGCCCGGCTCTTAGCGCGCAGCCCGGCTCTTAGCGCGCAGCCCGGCTCTTAGCGCGCAGCCCGGCTCTTAGCGCGCAGCCCGGCTCTTAGCGGACAGCCCGGGTTTCAGCGCGCAGCCCGGCTCTTAGCGCGCAGCGGCTCTTAGCGCGCAGCCCGGCTCTTAGCGCGCAGCCCGGCTCTTAGCGCGCAGCCCGGCTCTTAACGCGCAGCCCGGCTCTTAGCGCGCAGCCCGGCTCTTAGCGCGCAGCCCGGCTCTTAGCGCGCAGCCCGGCTCTTAGCGCGCAGCCCGGCTCTTAGCGCGCAGCCCGGCTCTTAGCGCGCAGCCCGGCTCTTAACGCACAGCCCGGCTCTGGCAACCATGGCTTTCAGCACAGCGCAGCCCGGCCTCCAGCGACCACAGCGTTCGGTACCGCCCAGCACCCGTCGTTCCCCTTCAGGCTGACACATCAAGACAGGACGTTCAACAGTTTAGATCAAGAATGTAACCCCGGCGCTCTGGAACGAGACAAACGAGCTTCCGGGTTCCCATCAAGTTTCCCGCGTGCAGCTGCAGACGTCGCCACTCTCTCCTCTCGTCCACTACAGCCTCATACCTCCCCCTGCTGGGGGCTAAGTACTATCACCACCAGTGACCAGGAAATGTATTCTGTCTACTGCAGTTTCACTTGAATTCTCTTGTATCATCTCCCCCTGTGCCTGCACCCCTCTCTCCCTCCCAACCCATGGCAGCTCTTCCTCGCGTCAGGTCTTCCTCCCAACAGGTCTCCCTCCTGACAGGTAACCCCCCCCCCCCCCCCTGACCTTCATCCCTCCGACCCTCATCCCTCCAACCCTCATTTCATAATTCAACATTCGAGCCTCGCTTCCTTCACCTACAGGTTCCTACGGTTCCTACGCTTGCCATCCGCACCCATGCTGAAGGACGCACATCAGCATTATCATGGTCACGTCCGTCAACCATCCGCGCTAGTGCGTGTGACCCCACTCCAGCAAAGGTCCAGCTCCTCTGTCAGGGGAGAAGACCCTCCACGTCACGGTTTCTCTACATCACTCCTGACTCATTCTCCTCATGGCACCTTCACAACGCAGCTCCAGTTTCTCCAGCGTTCAATCCGAATCTTCGGCAGTAGTTGGATTCTGCATAGCTTCCAGAGCCCTCGAATTGCACAATTAGCCTTCAGCTTCATCGGAACTTCGTCCTACCTTTCCACCATTCTTTGGGGGTCTGACTAATCCAGGCATTCCCATTCATTCTAACAATAACAGATCAGCCAACACCACCTTCATCAGCTTCCCCTCTGCACATCCGACGTCACCACCATCTGCAATTTCATCATCCTCTCACGCCACTCTAGGAACATCTGCGTCTCCACCATCCAGGCTTACCTCTCAGGGATAAATGTCATATACAAGCTGACTTCTGCCAGTCTCTAGCTCATCCTCACGTTTCCGTGCTGAATAAAGGACTGCAAAAACTGAACCTCGCCTTCCTCCTAAATGCCTACCACTTACTTCGAACCTTCTCTACCGTTGCACTCACTCTGTGCTCTGGCGACCTCTCGCCTTTCACGGACCTCTTCTGGCATAACACCCCATCCATTCTCCATTCATTTATTTCACATTGGCGACCGAAAATTCGAACCCTTGGTCGTCGGGCCTCCAGCACCTACCTCGTGTACGTTCGCCACAACCTCAACGATCTCCTCCAGACCCATTCCACTTTATGCTCTTTCTAAAACTTTTGGGGGCCCCGTTCCGCTGGGCCAATCAAAGATTGAGACGGAGCACCCACCCATTGTCTCAACCCAGCCATCACCGCCTGTTCACCCAGACATCCACTATCCTTCAATAATAAATATCTTCACTGCATTATGTTGATGGCATGGTCCTAGCTAGTAAAATATACAATGCCACATGCTTTGGACTCAGTGTAGCGGACAGGCGATGTACAGGGTATCTGAAGGTCGTTTGCAGTATCCGTAGTACGTTCCCATTGTGTTGATTTTAAAGCAGTGGGCTCCGCCCTCTATGGCGTCTGCAACATACACATATAAACATGCTCAAACTGGGGTGACCAATGGAAATGTCCGATACTAGAATGGTCCAATCACAGCCCTGAAGAAGACGCCTACTCTCTAATATTCTCTAATCAAGAGCTAACTTAAAGGTGCACTTTTCTGGTGGAGGGACCGTCAAATGCTTGTTGGAATGTTTCACAGTATGGGTTTAAAGGCATTTCTGAGCTGTGTCCAAATGTCCCTCTAGTCCCTAACCCCTCGTTCATGAGATTGGCCCACTCTCTTTAGCGCCCTCTACAGTGCACTCAGCTCACTACAGTCGGGTCACGTGACTCTGGTGTCTGGGTGAAAAAAAGTCTAAAGGTAAACTCTGATAAAACTTGATTTCTGTCATAAATAATGATCAGACTGACAGACAAGTTCGGTCGGAGTGAGATTTCCGGGGAGCCTTCACCCTTCATGGTGTAGTGAATCTTTTTAGCCCTTTTTTGTGTGTGTGAAGTTATTTTTTAAACTATTTGACTCAAACCTGAATTGAATTAGATGCATATCTGAGTGATATGAACACAGGGAAAATAAATCATTATCAGCAATTTATTTTTAATACAAAATAACAAAATGAACAGAATAAAAGAAATATCTGTCCTGCTTAACTTAAACCTGTAGAAATTAATATAAACAGGGATGAAAGTGAGCAGGAATGGAAAAGCTGAGAGTCACTGAAAAGCTCGGGGGGTCCGGGGGTATGCCCCCCCGGAAAGTTTTTGAACTGTAGATGCTCTGAGATGCTCTGGGGTCATTTCAGCCACTTTGCACTAACTTCTCACAAAATGTGACTTGCACTGGATGGAATCAGCTCGGGATGTGTAGTCTGGACAGGAGCTGCTGACAGACTCAAGCACATTTCTAAATGATCATCAGTCATGGTGGAACAGGACTTAATGATCTTCATGTGGGAAAAGACTCACATCAATAAGTTTTCATAAATCTATCTCCATTTTATCTGATCAATGTTAATTTTAATCTTAAAATAAGCTAAGCAAACTGTACTGCACTTAAACACTCTGTGCCCCATTTTTGGACCCTCACCCACAGTTTGAGACCCCCCCCCTTTTAACCTGTTTTTTCAACTTCCTCCTGGAGTCACATTCTCTTACTGGTTTTGCAGTGGTATTTACCTCTGCACATTTACCAAATGCACTGTCACTCTTCCCCGCGTATAGCGCACACAGGCTCACACAGGAGGATGTGAAGCGAAGGTACGCGCTGTAGCGAACGCGCTGTAGCGAACGCGCTGTAGCGAGCGCGCTGTCGCGAACGCGCTGTCGCGAACGCGCTGTCGCGAACGCGCTGTCGCGAACGCGCTGTCGCGAACGCGCTGTCGCGAACGCGCTGTCGCGAACGCGCTGTCGCGAACGCGCTGCGTGCGCGCCGCGGCTCCAGACGAGGCGCAGGCTGCAGTGAGAAGCCCCGCGCGGTCCCGCGCACCAGTAAAAGTTTATTGCTAACCGCAGCGGCTGTAATGAAATATGATTACACTCATCTCGAGACCAAGATCGGTGTCGTAGTATTCGACACCAGTCGACTGGTAGATCGACGTATTGGGCCCCTGTTTTAGACACTATTTTTGATTCACACGGTAATACGGGACAAAGTGCGTCCCTTTTCAGCTCAATACGGGATGCGGAATTTTGTTTCTGAATACGGGACGATTCCGTTTTTCAAGGGACGGTTGGCAACCCTAGGTGCGAGTGTCAATTTTTTCCGGGGAGCGGGAGGAGGGGCCAGTGAGTTTTTTTTTACGCTGAAAACGGCGCGGTGCCTAACTAACTCTTCTGAGCCACACAGACTGATTTTCTGGGCACAGAAGCGCTGTGCGCTGCGCTTTAATTGCGTAACTAAATTTCAGTGTGAGAAATACCATGTGTGGCGTGTGAACACGTTGAATTGCGTGTGTCACACTCTCAAAGCGTGAGACTTGAGAGCCCTGTAGCCTGTGACTTGACTTGACTTGCCCAAGAAAAAAATACTTGAGACTTGAGACTTGCACATGTGTGACTTGGTCCCATGTCTGCTTTTCAGGACAACAAACGTGAATGTTTATGTCCCCTGCAATAAGGATACGATCATAGATCGCCACAAATTCAGTCAGGAACTCTGAAAAGTCATTAATAAAATCCTTGTTGTATTTGGGTGGGCGATAAACTATTGCGCACAACAACGGAGGCGCAGCGCTCACTTCAAACAGGATCACCTCAAAGCTGCTGAATAACACAGCGGGTACGAGCTCCTTACACTTAAAAGTATTCTTAAAAATAGTTGCCAGACCTCCTCCACGGCCTGATATCCTAGGGGAGTTAAAGTACAAACAATCCGAAGGCAATAGTTCATAAATGGCACTCGACTCACCCACAATCCGCGCGACTCAAATAAATCCTTAAGTATAAAAGTTTTGTTCGCTAGCGATCTAGCATTCACCAAGGCAAACCGAGTTGAGGAGCTGGGACATGGTGGGCGCGAAGCCCAACGCCGGTGCCAGCCAAAGGCACCGAATGGGGGCCGATCGGGTCCAAAGAACGCCACGGACAGAAGCGGTGATAATCCGAGAATATCCCAGGAGATGTCCATGCAGAACGTGCCAGCCAAGCCTTCATCTTCACCAGCCTGCCCCCGCGCTTTCCCCGGCGTCTGCGGCGCACTCTGCACGCAGGAGGAGCTGGCACACGGATCAGGTAAGCCGGTATCCCCGAAAGGAGTGGAGGGCAGAATGTTCCTCCTCCATCATGCTTAAAGTCCACCAAATTCACACATTTGGGTCGGAGATCCAGAAGTGTTTGGCGATTATACACCAGCAGAGATTTGACATTTACCATGACAATTGACAGAACCACCAAAAACACAAGCAGAGTACGCAGAGACAGACGGCAGGCCACACACCCCGGCGCCATCTTGTCCCTCAGCTGGCCTGGGAACGCCTTGGGGTCCCCCCAGAAGAGCTGGAGGTGTCCGGGGTGAAGGAAGTCTGGGAGTCCCTGCTTAGACTGATGGATGATTTTAATGTGAAGTACTTTAGTCACTTTGAATGTTGTAAAGGGCTCTATAAATAAATGTGATTGATTGATTGAACCAGAGGTGTGGACTCGAGTTATGTGACTTCAACTCGAGTCAGACTCGAGTCACAAATGTGATAACTTTAGACTCGACTCGACAAAATGTACAAACACTTGCAACTCGACTTGGACTTCAATATCAATAACTCGTGACTTCACTTGGACTTAGGCCTTTTGACTTGTGATGCCTTGCTACGTCCAATGAAAAAAACAAACTCTAAAAGTATGTTGATAAGGACTGCACTTGTTGTACTTGTGAATCTGTGAAAATGTATGCAAAGAGCATGTGCGCGCGGCTTGCACAACATCCAATCACAGTAGATCTACGTTGCTTTCATTCGACCGCATCCAAGGCAAATTGCACAACAAATGATGCGGAAACAAGCATCCACGCACCAGTTTGCAAAATGATGCCGAAGGTGATTTAGTTTGGTTATAAAAACTACAAAGTTGTCAACAAAAAACGAACGGCAATATACAGAACGTGCGGGTCAAAGATTACAGACGGAGCTTCCACAACGTCCAATTTTGTTCGGCACCTGAAGCTTTTCTAATGTTATTTGATATGGTGTAAAAAGGTCAAATGAATACAGATCTTGCAGACATTATATGATTTGTAGAAATTTTATTTCTTTGTAAAGGGGACTCGAAATGACTCGAAACTAAAATGTTAGGACTTTGGACTCGACTTGAGACTTGTGAGCTTTGACTTCGGACTTGACTCGGCACTTGGATACTCTTGACTCGGGACTTCACTCGGACTTGAGTGCAAAAGACTTAGACTTACTTGGGACTTGCCCAGAAATGACTTTGTCCCACCTCTGGATTGAACGCCTCGGATACGAGGGTTCTGTGCCCTGCTGCAGACTGGGACAAAATTCTCTGTGCATGTTCAGTAAATGTAGTGACTGTTAGCGTCACTACTTCCTGTCTAATTGTATCTCCATGGGCTTTTTGCCGAGTCACACTAAAATGAAGAAATATTTAAAGATAAGACAGGGGCACCGAGCTGAGGGTTGGCGTCGCTTCACAAATGTGCTGTAAACTTCACCAGACACACTTCTTCTAGAAAGGTCTGCGTCTCAATACTGATGCTAATGATAGTTTTCATTTTGAGGTCTAATGAAAACTAAAATAACATGACAAAAATTACCTACTGTACATATAAAGACAATTATGCAGTTATTACATTAGATTTTAATTGGTGAGGCTGAAGGATTATACTATTATATTTTATTATCATTAGCTTTGTTTGCTAGCCAGCCCAACCCATTCAGTTCCTAAGAAGTCGCCTCTGATCGATTTGATTCTAACGAAATCTCAAAATATCATACGGCTGTGTTTGCAAATGAAACTGCGTCACTGTTTCAAGGAAAATAACCAAATCACAATTCACCATCACACAAGATAAGGCAGTTTCATGAGGCAAGAAGGTCATGAGGTCTTTGTTCTGTATGTATCTGCAACATGATGATGCAAATGGTCGACACGGCCTGGAGTTATTTCCATAATGGACCGAGTACCGTCCTGGATAAACATGCACCTTTGTTTAGCTCAGACGTGGCCCATTGTATCATTGTAGAATCTGCTTTACCATTTGAACCTTGAGAACCATACAGCCCCTTTAAGTTATGAGGGGCCTCTGTATTTGAATCTGGCCCGAGAGACCCCTAAATCTAAGAACGTCTGGACATGTTTAAGTCTGTATCTCGGACATACAGAAGTAGTGAGATTACAGTGGGCAAACCTTTGTTCGGGGCGTTCTCCTTTGATTGGCGTCGAGGCACCCAGGCCCTCTGTCTGGAATTAGCTTATACTTGATTTTTGTAATAAATAGTATTCACACTAGCAGAGCCTGGTTTTTGGATTCTTCCTACAACATCCCACCTGTGCCCAACCCAAGCAGGTGAGAAACGACATCATTTCATTCAACACACAGCAGAAGGTCTAAATAACCTCTTAATGTTATAGAAGATAATACACTTCCTGAATGAAAATAAATCAGATCTTAACTGTGGCTGTGCACTTTTTTATGACGGGGTTCTAGGCATCGTCCTCTCACTCTCTTGTTTCTGTTGAAAATCAAACACCTCAGCAGGACCATCACTGAGGAGCTTGCCAACCACCTCAGTGACCTAAGCCAGCTTGATGGATGAATCCACCTCTGAGTCTCCAGCCACTGCTTCCTCCTCGGACATGATGGTGGGATTGAGGAGATCCTCCTCCTTCCACCGTTCAACAATATCCCCAGTTGAGGTCAACAGCCCTCCACCTGCTCTGTAAACAGTGTTGGTGAAGCACTGCTTCCCCCTTCTGAGGCGTCAGATGGTTTTCTAGGATTTCTTTGAGGCCGTCTGATGCACATGCAGCAGAAAACCAGAATGTTTTTGTGAACATGACGCTAGTAAGTAAACACAGGAAGTGAGTTTTGTACCGAGCTAACAGTGTGAGGTGATGTTCAGAAGAGATGTGCCCATCTACTTAAGATGACCTTAGGTAAAACAGTAGCAGTAGTCTGGATCATGTGTTTCCCTAAAGCTCAAAACTCAACTTGATTGTTTCTCACAGCTAAAATGCAACAAACCTGTGAACCTATAACTGAATCTGTTTAGATTTCCTTTGGTCTCTTGTTATGGCAGTCACTCTAATAAAAACTCTCTAACTCATTCTGTTTCTCAGTTGGGTAAAAGGTCCAGTAAAGTGACTGGAGATCCCCGGCATCACCCTGAGTCCTTGTACTCCAGGCAGCTCCTTCCATCTGGGCAAAGGTCCCTGGTCTCTAGATGCAAAACTAAGCGTTTAAAAACTGCTTTATCCCAGCAGCTGTTTATTGGCTAAAAGCTGTAAATGACTCCTTCATTCTTCATGTTATTCTTTTATTGACATCTGTAGCACACACTGGAGGGACTATGTCTCTGAGCCGGCCTGGAAACACCTCACGACCCCCTGGAAGAGCTAGAGCAAGAGTGTGTGGAAAGGGAAGTCTGGAAGTTATTTTCCTAGACAGGCTCAGCTGTGCCCTTTGAAATGGTCAATTATTCTGCTACCTGATACACACCTGTTTTACATCAAGTCAAAACAGAGTCAAACCGTCAAATATAAATATCCTCAACAAGAGTCCAACGAGGATTACAACACCAAGAAGATTTGATCATGGAGGCACTCTTTCTGCTCATAGTGGGATCATTAGGTGAGTACTGCATCTGATTATCACAGGTTTTCTATCAAATATTTAAAACAAATAAAACTGGTGGGCCATATTTGTAACTTACTTTAACTAAATGATCTTTAAGTCTTTATTTGTCTCACTGTCTCTTGTGCCATTGCATCACAGATTTATGTGAATTCTCAAAATGCATTTCACTCCCATGGGGACATAAACATCACCTTTAATGTAGCTCCAACACACACCGAACGTGACAGTTTTGTACATAACAAGATTTCGACAGATTGTACAGAAGGATTTTGATATCTAATTTTAAGCCTGATTTATCAAAGATTAAACTAAACGTTTACGATGAGAAAACAACATTATATATAACACATTAGTAAATGAGAAGACTGGTCTAACAGTGGTCCTGCTCCTCTCTCAGCCCTGGCTCCAGTCTCATCTCGACAGTTCGTCTTTGTCTATGAGCTGAAGACCCAGGAGGAGGCACGGAGCTACTGCAGACAGCACTACACCGACCTGGCCTCTGTGGAGAACATGGAGGAAGCACTCACCTTATTCCAGATGGCAGACTGGAGCGAAATGCGGCAGCTCCAGCCTCCAGACGGAGTCAACTATGTAAGTGTAGAGACATTAGTGGTCCTGGTGCTGGGGTGGATGTAGCAGTGGTCAAATTAGTAGTACTGGTGATATCAGTAAAACTGTTCTAAAAGTTGTAGCAGAAACCCATGAATGACGGCCTCCTGAGCGGCACCAAAAGGGCAGACAGATGTACTGACCTGACACACACAGTGTGTTCAGTCGTATTTTAAAGACTTGAGAGTACAGATGTTGTGTGGTCCATGTTAACAGAGTGCCTGGATCGGGCTGTATCATGACTTCAACGCTTTCAGCTGGTCCCTGTCAGACCCGGCCTACTACAGCGACGGCCAGGAGAACTACACGAACTGGTTTCCTGGGGAGCCAATTAACTGGGGCGCAAACGAGTTTTGTGTCAGGATGTATTCGGACGGAGGCTGGCATGACAAGAGGTGTACCGACAAATTCCCGGCCATCTGTGTGGATCTGACAGGTGAGACTATGAGCTGATTCCACCACATACAGCTCCACTTCACCATGACCCTGCAGTACTGACACACCCACTGTAGAGAGTGAGAGCCGCTCCACATTCTGTGTATGTGCAGCGCTGGTGCTCCTCCACCGTGCTCACACAGAATTACACACCAACTCTCTTTTGTTCTGGGCCGGTGTCCGACCAGATCCAGCTCCACAGTTCAGAATGAACCAAACAGGAAAGAGAACAACATCTGGATTTACAAAGTAAACACACTCCGCACATGCTTTATTTCCATCAGATCACTAACACAGTAGTTCTGTGGTGCAGCACAAAGGAGCGGGGCTGCATGATGTGGAACCAGCCCGTGAGGCCGGTATTGTGCTTAATACGATCCAATAAGCAAAGAAATGCAGCCTTTCATTTTAACTGTGATGAATGATGCTGCAATAATTTAAGATTAAGATCTTAAATTAAGATGAATCCTTTATTTGTCTCACACAATGACACACAGGAGAAATCTGACTTCTGCATTTGACCCATCCTTTTCAGGAGCAGTGAGCAGCCATCTTTTGGCACCCGGGGGGCAGTACCGTGAAGGGTCTTGCTCATTGCCACGGGGGATTTGAACTCAGGTTCTCCCAGGGCTAACCAGCCGGTTAGCTACACACCAAACTCAGATAGACATTTATATGCATTTTACTGTCTTCTTATTATATAAAAACTTCTATTAAGACACATTGTAAAAAGTTAAATAGCTTATTTACCTGACATGTTTCAGGAAAACACAACATCAGCACAATAATAAAACTACACACCAAACTCAGACCATTCAGCTACAAGAGTCCATGTAAAACGTGCAATAAAACAAACATTGGGGGGACGAGAAGAACATTCAACACAAGAAAAAAGGAACACAAAAAGGAGCGTGAGAAGGAAACTACAACACGGCGAACAAGATCTGAGAAAGAAACTAAAAAACTAAAGTCCACAATATCCAATCTCCGTAAAAGGGGAAACCATGTCATGGACTGGGCTAAAACAGGACCAGAGGAGCACAAATACAAAGATTGATACGAGAGGGTACTGAAATTCCTTAAATATGCAATGTGGCTTATTATAATACTTTATAGTACTTTCTACAGCATTGATTTGTCATTTCTTTTAGCACAGCTTTAAATAATTTAAATAAATAGAGACAATTCCCCCCTTTGTTGGTCCTGACATATAGTAATAAAAAGAACCAGCAGATGGCGCTAAGCCTGTATCTGATGCTACACTGAAAGTCGTTTGGGCCAAAAACAAAGTCGCTGCACTGATGTGGTCACATGTTCTGTGTCGCTCTGCTCAAACATGTGAATGAAACTAAACTAAGAAAAGAGATTCAATTAAAAAAATGTAATGATCACAAATCTGGGAGGAAAAAAAATCATGTCAATTAACCACATTTAAAAAGACACCCTGGTTAATTGCAATTAATCTCGACTAATCACATTATTTTCATAACTATAATGTGCCAAATTGTCAGTTTAGATAAATGACATACTGTAAAACATTGAATAAGGTTAACAGTTCTTTAACAGGTCTGACAAAGCTGTACAAACAGCCTGTGTGTTTTGTCCATTCAGTTTGACATAGGCCTATGAAAGACTCAAATTAGCCTCCATTTTGTGCCATAGCACAATAAAAAGTTGAACTAGGCCCACACATGTGTCGTCCATTTATCTGTTCCTCATGTCCAAACGAGCAGGTGCTGCTCTGCCTGTCAATCATAAGGTCTTTGATGGAGAGGCTGGTCTAACCTCCGTGTGGACTCACAGAACCACTGGTTTAATGAGAACCAGAAAAAACATTCACCCAAATAGTTAACACGTTAATTTTCCCAAACACAACTCCAGGTACAGTACATACACGAGGATACCACACATCAACCAGGTTAAAAGCTCATAATATTGTTGTCTTGGATCCAGACTAGTTCTCTCTGCATGTTCTCTGTATTTTCTATCCATATATTTCTCTGTACTGTGTTATCTGCTGTGTCTCAAGCCAAACTCGAACACAGCCGTACATCAGGTTTGGATATTTCACTGACATGAGCCAGAGGGATAATGTATAAAATATACACATATTAGAGATCATTCTGGATTTTACAGACAAGAAATCTCACAGTTAAACAGCAAATTGTACCACAGACTTCTGTCCTCCAGTTCAGTGTGAAACGATGGGGATTCTAAGATGTCGTGATGTCACAGAAATGTCTCAGAGTAAATGCATACAGGCCTTAACTTATTCTAACTCACTGTTTATGTGTTACGTCCCAGGATCCTCAGAGACCTTTGTTTACACTAAGGACTCCTTCACCTGGGAGGAGGCTCAGCAGTACTGCAGGCTGCACCACACAGACCTGGCCAGTGTGAAAAATGCAACCCAGAACGACCAGATCCGGGCCCTGATCCCCTCCAGGACCTGGTACTGGATCGGCCTCAGGAGGCAGCCCTGGAGGTGGCTGGACGGGAACAACTCCACTTTCTCCTACTGGAAAACCCAAGACCCAGTGCAGCCCGATAACGCTGAAATACACGAACAATGTGTGGTGGCAAACTTTGAGTTTGAGTCTGCAGGAACATGGGAGGACTTAAACTGTGACAAGATGAGACCTTTTGTCTGTTACGACTGGCCTGGTGTGTATCCTGTTGTTCTTCAAAATATGAGTTGAAATGACTTGGATTCTTGAATTTCACTGATCAAAGGCCCAAATTTGTTTCCATCAATTTGAGCAAAAGACAAAACATAACCTACTGTAAAACTGAAGTCATTTCAACTCAAGAAGATAATTGTACACCAACTACTAACTGCACAATTATTGAATCATTTCTTCTTTTGTTTCAGTGAAGAAATACAAGATCAAACTGCAGCTGAACACAAACGGTGTAAATCCAAATGACCCTGTGGTGCTTGAACAACTGCTCCAGCAGGTGAGTCACACTAGTGGCACGAAAAGGCCGGGTTCATCTGTATTAAAGGAGACATATTGTGCCAAATTGACTTTTCAGAACTTTGAATCATGTTACAGTGTTTTTTACCCTCTTAAAGTTGTAAAATCATTGTTTTTTTTTTTTTTAGATGGCACTACGTGTGGGGATCGCCAACGGCACTGAGCTGCTCAAACTCAGCTGGGTTAAAGACGCCAACGGAAATGTATTTAACAAAACCACCGCCCTGTAAAAATGTACTGAGAACTAGAGATGAACTAATGAACCACATACAGAGCATCTAAAAACAGACAAAAAAAATCTAAAATTCTGTGTCTCAAAATTAGAATAGTGTTAAAAAGTTCAATATTGGGAAGTCACGTGTCACACTCTAATCAGCTCATTAACTGAACACACCTGCAAAGGTTTCCTGAGCCTTTAAATGGTCTCTCAGTCTGGGGCAGTGGGTACACAATCACTGACACCCTCCACAAGGAGAAAGACACAAAAGGTCACAGAGTGCTGTATCCAAACATGTTCAGAAAAACTTGAGTGGAAGATAAAAATGTGGTCGGAAAAGGTGCATCAGTGAAAGGGACGACCGCAGCCTTGAGAGGATCGTCGAGCATCTTCCACTCAAGAATTTCTCGGCGTTATCTTAATAGTAATTTTGGTCGTGTCCTGTGTGATTCTCTGCATTTTTAAATGGTTCAATAAGATGATGACTGCACACTACCTGTAAACAGAACTTTTGCCCCAACACCAGACCCAGATTCTGATGACGATGAGTCAAACAGCTCAGACTCAAATTAAGTAAGGTGTGACTTGGATGGTGCACTGCTATTAACGGGCGCCTTAAATCTTTTCCATTATACTCATATTAATTGATTATGTTCATTAATTTGTGGTGTTAATCATTTTATTTTTCTAAGCTTTCAGCTTTAGCTACATTCTTGGTGCTCTCAGCCACAAAAACAGCTGCATCTATTTCTCCACTGTGTTTATGTCAAATGTGTTGTTTGGTTGATTAAGAATAAAATGATTTTATTACTATCAAGGGCGGGGGGGGGGGTGTAATGGAAATCTACATAACTGTTCATGTAATCAATAAAGGTCTGATATAAGTTGGCTTTGTGATTTCTAATGAAATGGGGTGTTTCGACTCGCCACATGTAATCTCTTTGTTAATCAGTTTTAAACTTCAGTTATCTGTGAAGAGGGCCTCTTAGAGGCCTCTTGTTGTCACATAATATCCCCCTGAGAGGTAGAAAAACAAAGATGATAAATAAAAAATAAAATAAAATATTAAACTGCAAACAAGAGAAACTTAAAAAGTAGTGGTTTTCAGGAAAAACCTCACGAGCTACTGCACCCTGCTGCCCTCTCTCAGGCGCTGTGTACAAGAAGAGCATGAGCAGACTCTACTTCCTAAGACACTTCAGGTATTTCAATGTGTGCAGTAAGTTACTGCAGATCTTCTACTGTGGAGGCCAGTGCCCTGGACTTCACTGTGGTTCTACTGGAGGAGCAGCACCAGTAAAAGGGACATTGGACGGATTGACACTGGACAAACTGCTCTCCATCATGGATGGATATATATGTGTGTGTATATATATATATATATATAAGTGCTCCTCACCTTCCATGGTGGTTGGTCTCTCACTCTCATCCAGCTCGGGTCCTCTACCAGAGGCCTGGGAGCTTGAGAGTTCTGCGCAGTATCTTTGCTGTTCCTGTACTGCACTTTTCTGGACTGAGATGTCTGATGTTTTCCCTGGGATCTGTTGTAGCCACTCCTCCAGTTTGGGGGTTACAGCCCTGAGTACTCCGATCACCACGGGCACCACTGATGCCTTCACCTTCCAGGCCTTCTCCAGCTCTTCCTTGAGCCCCTGGTATTTCTCTAGTTTCTCGTGTTCCTTTTTCCTGATGTTACCATCACTTGGTATTGCAATGTCCACCACCACGGCTCTGTTCTGTTGCTTATCCACCACCACTATGTCTGGTTGGTTCCCCATCACCATTCTGTCAGTCTGTATCTGGAAGTCCCACAGGATCTTGGCTCGGTCATTCTCCGCAACCTTCGGAGGTGTTTCCCACCTTGACCTTGGGGTCTCCAGCCCGTACTCTGCACAGATGTTTCTGTACACTATGCCCGCCACTTGGTTGTGTCGCTCCATGTATGCTTTCCCTGCCAGCATCTTACACCCTGCAGTTATGTGCTGGACTGTCTCAGGAGCCTCTTTGCACAGCCTACACCAGGGGTCGGCAACCCGCGGCTCCGGAGCCGCATGCGGCTCTTTGATCCCTCTGATGCGGCTCAGTACAGCGGTCCCTCGTTTATCATGGGGGTTACATTGTAGAAATAAC
>JAVJIX010000432.1:172500-174524 GCA_036785185.1 Paratrypauchen microcephalus | reverse complement strand
GGACCAAAGCGGACCAAAGCGGGCCAAAGCGGACTAAAGCGGGCCAAAGCGGGCCAAAGCGGACCTAAAGCGGGCCAGCGGGGCCAGCGGGACCAAAGCGGACTAAAGGACCAAAGCGGGCCAAAGCGGACCAAAGCGGGACCAAAGCGGACCAAAGCGGACCAAAGCGGACTAAAGCCGGGCCAAAGCGGGGCCAAAAGCGGACCTAAAGCAGGACCAAAGCGGACCAAAGCGGGACTAAAGCAGGACCTAAAGCGAGGACTAAAGCGAGACCAAAGCGGGGGCTAAAGCGGGGCTAAAGCGGGGCTAAAGCGGGGCTAAAGCGGGGCTAAGCGGGACTAGCGGACCTAAAGCAGGACCAAAGCGGGGGCCAAAGCGGGACTAAGCGGGACTAAAGCAGGGCTAAAAGCGGGACCAAAGCAGGGCCAAAGCGGACCAAAGGGACTAAAGCGGGGCTAAAGCGGGGCCTAAGCGGGGGCTCGCGGGTTCAGCGGGGCCTAGCGGGACTAAAGCGGGACTAAAGCGGGGCTAAAGCAGGACTAAAGCAGGACTAAAGCGGGACTAAAGCGGGACTAAAGCGGGACTAAAGCGGGACTAAAGCAGGGCTAAAGCGGGACTAAAGCAGGGCTAAAGCGGGACTAAAGCGGGACTAAAGCGGGGCTAAAGCAGGGCTAAAGCGGGACTAAAGCGGGACTAAAGCGGGACTAAAGCAGGGCTAAAGCGGGACTAAAGCGGGACTAAAAGCTTGGGACTAAACTTCGGGACAAAACCGGGAGTTAGACCGGGACTAAAGCGGGACTAAAGCAGGGCTAAGCGGGACTAGCGGGACTAAAGCGGGACTAAAGCGGGACTAAAGCAGGGCTAAAGCGGGACTAAAAGCGGGACTAAAGCAGGACTAAAGCAGGCTAAGCGGGACAAAACCGGGACTATTAGACCGGGACTAAGCGGGACTAAGCGGGACCCCTGACGGGACTAAACCAGGACTAAACCAGGACTAAAGCAGGACTAAACCGGGATTAGACCGGGACTAAAGCGGGACTAAAGCGGGGCTAAAGCAGGGCTAAAGCGGGACTAAAGCGGGACTAAAGCGGGGCTAAAGCAGGACTAAAGCAGGACTAAAGCGGGACTAAAGCGGGACTAAAGCGGGACTAAAGCGGGACTAAAGCGGGACTAAAGCGGGGCTAAAGCGGGACTAAAGCAGGGCTAAAGCGGGACTAAAGCGGGACTAAAGCGGGACTAAAGCAGGGCTAAAGCGGGACTAAAGCGGGACTAAAGCGGGACTAAAGCGGGACTAAAGCAGGGCTAAAGCGGGACTAAAGCGGGACTAAAGCAGGACTAAACCGGGACAAAACCGGGATTAGACCGGGACTAAAGCGGGACTAAAGCGGGACTAAAGCGGGACTAAAGCGGGACTAAAGCGGGACTAAAGCGGGACTAAAGCGGGACTAAAGCAGGATTAGACCGCGACTAAAGCGGGACTAAAGCGGGACTAAAGCGGGACTAAAGCGGGACTAAAGCGGGACTAAAGCGGGACTAAAGCAGGACTAAACCAGGACTAAAGCAGGACTAAACCGGGACTAAACCGGGATTAGACCGGGACTAAAGCGGGACTAAAGCGGGACTAAAGCGGGACTAAAGCGGGACTAAAGCGGGACTAAACCTGGACTAAACCGGGACTAAAGCGGGACTAAAGCGGGACTAAAGCGGGACTAAACCGGGACTAAACCAGGACTAAAGCGGGACTAAAGCGGGACTAAAGCGGGACTAAAGCGGGACTAAAGCGGGACTAAAGCAGGACTAAAGCAGGACTAAACCGGGACTAAACCGGGATTAGACCGGGACTAAAGCAGGACTAAACCAGGACTAAAGCGGGACTAAAGCGGGATTAGACCGGGACTAAAGCAGGACTAAAGCGGGACTAAACCGGGACTAAAGCAGGACTAAACCAGGACTAAAGCAGGACTAAACCGGGACTAAACCGGGATTAGACCGGGACTAAAGCGGGACTAAAGCGGGACTAAAGC
>JAVJIX010000432.1:125000-162500 GCA_036785185.1 Paratrypauchen microcephalus | reverse complement strand
CACGTCCATGTCCACACGTCCATGTCCACATGTCCACACATCCATGTCCACACGTCCATGTCCACATGTCCACACGTCCATGTCCACACGTCCATGTCCACATGTCCACACGTCCATGTCCACATGTCCATGTCCACACGTCCATGTCCACACGTCCACACGTCCATGTCCACATGTCCACACATCCATGTCCACACGTCCATGTCCACATGTCCACATGTCCATGTCCACATGTCTATGTCCACATGTCTATGTCCACATGTCCACACGTCCATGTCCACATGTCCATGTCCACCATGTCCACACGTCCATGTCCACATGTCCACGTCCATGTCCACGCGTCCACGTCCACATGTCCATGTCAAGTCCATGTCCACATGTCCACGTCCACACGTGTCCACATGTCCACACGTCCATGTCCACATGTCCACATGTCCATGTCCACATGTCTATGTCCACATGTCTATGTCCACATGTCCACACGTCCATGTCCACATGTCCATGTTCACACGTCCATGTCCACACGTCCATGTCCACAAGTCCATGTCCACACGTCCATGTCCACATGTCTATGTCCACATGTCCACACGTCCATGTCCACACGTCCATGTCCACACGTCCATGTCCACATGTCCATGTCCATGTCCACATGTCTATGTCCACATGTCTATGTCCACATGTCCAGACGTCCATGTCCACATGTCCACACGTCCATGTCCACATGTCCATGTCCACACGTCCATGTCCACACGTCCATGTCCACAAGTCCATGTCCACACGTCCATGTCCACATGTCCACGCGTCCATGTCCACATGTCCACACGTCCATGTCCACATGTCCACGCGTCCATGTCCACGCGTCCATGTCCACATGTCCACACATCCATGTCCACACGCCCACACGTCCATGTCCACATGTCTATGTCCACATGTCTATGTCCACATGTCCAGACGTACATGTCCACACGTCCATGTCCACACGTCCATGTTCACACGTCCATGTTCACACGTCCATGTCCACGCGTCCATGTCCACACGTCCATGTCCACATGTCCACACGTCCATGTCCACATGTCCACACGTCCATGTCCACATGTCCACACAACCATGTCCACATGTCCACACGTCCATGTCCACACGTCCATGTCCACACGTCCATGTCCACACGTCCATGTCCACATGTCCACATGTCCACACGTCCATGTCCACATGTCCATGTCCACATGTCCACATGTCCACACGTCCATGTCCACACGTCCATGTCCACACGTCCATGTCCACATGTCCACACATCCATGTCCACACGTCCATGTCCACATGTCCACATGTCCATGTCCACATGTCCATGTCCACATGTCTATGTCCACATGTCCACACGTCCATGTCCACATGTCCATGTTCACACGTCCATGTTCACACGTCCATGTCCACAAGTCCATGTCCACACGTCCATGTCCACATGTCCACACGTCCATGTCCACGCGTCCATGTCCACGCGTCCATGTCCACACATCCATGTCCACAAGTCCATGTCCACATGTCCACGTCCACACGTCCATGTCCACACGTCCACACATCCATGTCCACACGTCCACATGTCCATGTCCACATGTCCACACAACCATGTCCACATGTCCACACGTCCATGTCCACACATCCATGTCCACACATCCATGTCCACACATCCATGTCCACACGTCCATGTCCACACGTCCATGTCCACACGTCCACGTCCATGTCCACATGTCCACATGTCCATGTCCACATGTCCACGTCCACATGTCCACACGTCCATGTCCACACGTCCATGTCCACACGTCCATGTCCACACGTCCATGTCCACACGCCCACACGTCCATGTCCACATGTCTATGTCCACATGTCTATGTCCACATGTCCAGACGTCCATGTCCACATGTCCACACGTCCATGTCCACATGTCCATGTCCACATGTCCACACGTCCATGTCCACACGTCCATGTCCACACGTCCATGTCCACACGTCCATGTCCACATGTCCACACGTCCATGTCCACACGTCCATGTCCACGCGTCCATGTCCACACGTCCATGTCCACACGTCCATGTCCACATGTCCACGTCCACACGTCCATGTCCACATGTCCATGTCCACATGTCCACACAACCATGTCCACATGTCCACACAACCATGTCCACATGTCCACACGTCCATGTCCACACATCCATGTCCACACGTCCATGTCCACACGTCCATGTCCACATGTCCACACGTCCACGTCCATGTCCACATGTCCATGTCCACATGTCCACGTCCACATGTCCACGTCCACATGTCCACGTCCACACGTCCACACGTCCACACATCCATGTCCACACGTCCACATGTCCATGTCCACATGTCCATGTCCACATGTCCATGTCCACAAGTCCATGTCCACATGTCCATGTCCACATGTCCACATGTCCATGTCCACATGTCCATGTCCATGTCCACATGTCCATGTCCACATGTCCATGTCCATGTCCACAAGTCCATGTCCATGTCCACAAGTCCATGTCCACACATCCATGTACACACATCCACGTCCACATGTCCACATGTCCATGTCCACACGTCCATGTCCACACATCCATGTCCACACGTCCACACATCCACGTCCACATGTCCACACGTCCATGTCCACACGTCCATGTCCACACGTCCATGTCCACATGTCCATGTCCATGTCCACACGTCCACGTCCACATGTCCACACGTCCACATCCACATGTCCATGTCCACATGTCCACATGTCCACAAGTCCACATGTCCACACATCCACGTCCACATGTCCACACATCCATGTCCACACGTCCACACATCCATGTCCACACATCCATGTCCACACGTCCACACATCTACGTCCACATGTCCACACATCCACATGTCCACGCATCCGCACATCCATGTCCACATGTCCACACATCCACAAGTCCACATGTCCACACGTCCACATCCACATGTCCACACATCCATGTCCACACGTCCACGTCCACATGTCCATGTCCACATATCTATGTCCACACGTCCATGTCCACATGTCCACACGTCCATGTCCACACGTCCATGTCCACACGTCCACGTCCACATGTCCACACGTCCACATCCACAAGTCCACACATCCACATGTCCACGCATCCGCACATCCATGTCCACATGTCCACACATCCACAAGTCCACATGTCCACACATCCACGTCCACATGTCCACACGTCCACATCCACATGTCCATGTCCACATGTCCACACATCCACAAGTCCACACATCCACGTCCACATGTCCATGTCCACATATCCATGTCCACACATCCATGTCCACACGTCCACATGTCCACACATCCATGTCCACACATCCATGTCCACACATCCATGTCCACACGTCCACACATCCATATCCACACATCCACACGTCCACGTCCACACGTCCATGTCCACATGTCCACACATCCACAAGTCCACATGTCCACACATCCACGTCCACACATCCATGTCCACACATCCATGTCCACACGTCCACACATCCATATCCACACATCCACACGTCCATGTCCACATGTCCACACATCCACAAGTCCACATGTCCACACATCCACGTCCACATGTCCATGTCCACATATCCATGTCCACATGTCCACACGTCCACACATCCACATGTCCACATGTCCATATGTCCACATGTCCATGTCCACATGTCCACATGTGAACATGGACGTGTGGACGTGTTTGATTTGATATATATAATTATAAACATGCGCACACACAAAAACTCGGTCTCCAGTCTGAGCCTCAGAGGAATGACTGAAATGTGGAGCAGGTCCTGACAGGTCCAGACCTGGGACTAAACCAGGACTAAACCAGGTCTGAACCAGGTCTAAACCAGGTCTGAACCAGGACTAAACCAGGACTAAACCAGGTCTGAACCAGGTCTGAACCAGGTCTGAGCCAGGTCTAAACCAGGACTAAACCAGGTCTAAACCAGGTCTGAACCAGGACTAAACCAGGTCTGAACCAGGTCTAAACCAGGTCTAAACCAGGTCTAAACCAGGTCTGAACCAGGTCTGACCCTGGTTCAGACCTGAAATCTCTGAGTCCAGACTGACCAAAGGATTTCCTGTCTTTGTCTGGAGCAAGTCCCTCCCAAAGGACTGAACCAGGACTGAAACCAGGACTAAAACCAGGACTGAAACCAGGGCTGAAACCAGGACTGAACCAGGACTAAAACCAGGACTGAAACCAGGACTAAAACCAGGACTGAAACCAGGACTAAAACCAGGACTGAAACCAGGACTAAAACCAGGACTGAAACCAGGGCTGAAACCAGGACTGAACCAGGACTAAAACCAGGACTGAAACCAGGACTAAAACCAGGACTAAAACCAGGACTAAAACCAGGACTGAAACCAGGACTAAAACCAGGACTAAAACCAGGACTGAACCAGGACTAAAACCAGGACTGAAACCAGGACTAAAACCAGGACTGAAACCAGGGCTGAAACCAGGACTGAACCAGGACTAAAACCAGGACTGAAACCAGGACTAAAACCAGGACTAAAACCAGGACTAAAACCAGGACTGAAACCAGGGCTGAAACCAGGACTAAAACCAGGACTAAAACCAGGACTGAAACCAGGACTAAAACCAGGACTAAAACCAGGACTGAACCAGGACTAAAACCAGGACTAAAACCAGGACTAAAACCAGGACTGAAACCAGGACTAAAACCAGGACTAAAACCAGGACTGAAACCAGGACTAAAACCAGGACTGAAACCAGGACTAAAACCAGGACTAAAACCAGGGCTGAAACCAGGGCTGAAACCAGGACTGAAACCAGGACTGAACCAGGACTAAAACCAGGGCTGAAACCAGGACTGAACCAGGACTAAAACCAGAACCTAAAGCCCCATTATCATTGGAAAATTGAAAAAGGTTTTGCGAGTTTAGAGGGGCTAACCACTCTGCCACAGGAGCGGAGTGTTTACCTTAACAGGTGAGGCTCAGGCCACGCCCCCCACTCCACACACCTGTTTGAACCAGGACCAAACCAGGACCGGATCAGGCCCAAACCAGGTCTAAACCAGGTCTGAACCTAGCCTGGGAATTCCCAGGCCGCTTCCGTTCGTATCTCACTTGTGATATGGTCAGGTGTTAACCAGACTAGGTCTGAACCAGGACTACAACAGTCAAGTGTCAGATGTTCTCTCCTCCAGATGCCCTCCCTCCCTCCTCCTTAAATCAAATAAAACTTTAAAATCCCAATGTTTTATGGCAAAGTCACGTGACGCCATAAACCAATCAGAGCCGACCTTTAGACCAAAACCAGGTCCATTTTTTCAACATTTCAAAGACTCCACCGGGTCTAAACCAGGTCTAAACCAGGTCTAAACCAGGTCTAAACCAGGTCTAAACCGGGATTAAACCTGGGTTAAACTGGGTCTGAACCAGAACTAAACCCGGACTAAACCAGGTCTGCAGCGGGACCGCAGTCGGTTCGAGCGCGAGGGCGGAGGGACCTGCGGAAAACTGTGCGTAAACACCGTAAACAAACCGCGTCAGACACGCGCCAAACCGCCCTGTACGCGGCCGGTGCGCGGTGCGGCGCGGCGCTGTGCTGAGCGGCGCGGCTCGGCCCGATTCGGCCCGGTTTACCTGGACTTGAGCGCGGGGGAAGCCATGATCCAGCGCCGCTCTCCAACAGCGACACAAACCTGACGCACGGACACTTCCGCCTCTCACCTGTGCGTCACACGGCGCAGCGGCGGCACCTGGCGGCGGACCGTGGCAGGTGCAGCTGGAGTTTGAACCAGGACTAAACCAGGACTAAACCAGGTCTAAACCAGGACTAAACCAGGACTAAACCAGGACTAAACCAGGACTAAACCAGGTCTAAACCAGGACTAAACCAGGACTAAACCGGGACTAAACCGGGACTAAATCAGGTCTAAACCAGGACTAAACCGGGTCTAAACCAGGACTGAACCGGGACTAAACCAGGACTAAACCAGGACTAAATCAGGACTAAACCAGGACTAAACCAGGACTAAACCAGGTCTAAACCAGGACTAAAAGAGGACTAAACCAGGACTAAACCAGGTCTAAACCAGGACTAAACCAGGACTAAACCGGGTCTAAACCAGGACTAAACCAGGACTAAACCGGGACTAAACCGGGACTAAATCAGGTCTAAACCAGGACTAAACCGGGTCTAAACCAGGACTGAACCGGGACTAAACCAGGACTAAACCAGGACTAAACCAGGACTAAATCAGGACTAAACCAGGACTAAACCAGGACTAAACCAGGACTAAACCGGGTCTAAACCAGGACTAAACCAGGACTAAACCGGGACTAAACCGGGTCTAAACCGGGACTAAACCGGGACTAAACTGGGACTAAACCGGGTCTAAACCAGGACTAAACCAGGACTAAACCAGGACTAAACCGGGACTAAACCGGGACTGTACGACACAACTGTACGACAACTCAGCCCACAACTGTACAACTCACCCCACAACTGTACGACAACTCACCCCACAACTGTACGACAACTCACCCCACAACTGTACAACAACTCACCCCACAACTGTACGACAACTCACCCTACAGCTGTACGACAACTCACCCCACAACTGTACGACAACTCACCCTACAGCTGTACGACAACTCACCCCACAACTGTACAACAACTCACCCCACAACTGTACGACAACTCACCCTACAGCTGTACGACAACTCACCCCACAACTGTACGACAACTCACCCCACAACTGTACAACTCACCCCACAACTGTACGACAACTCACCCTACAACTGTACGACAACTCAACCTACAACTGTACGACAACTCACCCCACAACTGTACCACAACTCACCCTACAACTGTACAACTCACCCCACAACTGTACGACAACTCACCCTACAACTGTACGACAACTCACCCCACAACTGTACAACTCACCCCACAACTGTACAACTCACCCTACAACTGTACGACAACTCACCCCACAACTGTACGACAACTCACCCCACAACTGTACAACAACTCACCCCACAACTGTACGACAACTCACCCCACAACTGTACAACTCACCCCACAACTGTACGACAACTCACCCCACAACTGTACGACAACTCACCCCACAACTGTACGACAACTCACCCTACAACTGTACAACTCACCCCACAACTGTACGACAACTCACCCTACAACTGTACGGCAACTCACCCCACAACTGTACGACAACTCACCCCACAACTGTACAACAACTCACCCCACAACTGTACAACAACTCACGCCACAACTGTACATCAACTCACTACACAACTGTACAACAACTCACCCCACAACTGTACAACAACTCACCCCACAACTGTACGACAACTCACCCCACAACTGTACAACTCACCCTACAACTGTACGACAACTCACCCCACAACTGTACGGCAACCCCCCACACAACTGTACGACAACCCACCCTAAAACTGTACCACAACTCACCCTACAACTGTAAGACAACTCACCCCACAACTGTACAACTCACCCCACAACTGTACGACAACTCACCCCACAACTGTACAACAACTCACCCCACAACTGTACGACAACTCACCCTACAACTGTACGACAACTCACCCCACAACTGTACAACTCACCCCACAACTGTACGACAACTCACCCTACAACTGTACGACAACTCACCCTACAACTGTACGACAACTCACCCCACAACTGTACGACAACTCACCCCACAACTGTACGACAACTCACCCTACAACTGTACGACAACTCACCCCACAACTGTACGACAACTCACCCCACAACTGTACGACAACTCACCCTACAACTGTACGACAACTCACCCCACAACTGTACGACAACTCACCCCACAACTGTACAACTCACCCCACAACTGTACGACACCTCACCCCACAACTGTACGACAACTCACCCTACAACTGTACGGCAACTCACCCTACAACTGTACGACAACTCACCCCACAACTGTACGACAACTCACCCCACAACTGTACGACAACTCACCCCACAACTGTACAACTCACCCCACAACTGTACGACAACTCACCCTACAACTGTACAACTCACCCCACAACTGTACGACAACTCACCCCACAACTGTACGACAACTCACCCCACAACTGTACGACAACTCACCCCACAACTGTACAACTCACCCCACAACTGTACGACAACTCACCCTACAACTGTACAACTCACCCCACAACTGTACGACAACTCACCCCACAACTGTACGACAACTCACCCCACAACTGTACGACAACTCACCCCACAACTGTACAACTCACCCCACAACTGTACGACAACTCACCCTACAACTGTACGACAACTCACCCCACAACTGGACGACAGCTCACCCTACAACTGTACGACAACTCGCCCCACAACTGTACGACAACTCACCCCACAACTGGACAACTCACCCCACAACTGTCCGGCAACTCACCCTACACCTGTACGACAACTCACCCCACAACTGTACAACTCACCCCACAACTGTACGACAACTCACCCTACAACTGTACAACTCACCCCACAACTGTACGACAACTCACCCCACAACTGTACGACAACTCACCCTACAACTGTACGACAACTCACCCCACAACTGTACGACAACTCACCCCACAACTGTACAACTCACCCCACAACTGTACGACAACTCACCCTACAGCTGTACGACAACTCACCCCACAACTGTACGACAACTCACCGCACAACTGTACAACTCGCCCCACAACTGTACGACAACTCACCCTCCAGCTGTACGACAACTCACCCCACAACTGTACGACAACTCACCCCACAACTGTACAACTCACCCCACAACTGTACGACAACTCACCCTACAACTGTACAACTCACCCCACAACTGTACAACTCACCCCACAACTGTACGACAACTCACCCTACAGCTGTACGACAACTCACCCCACAACTGTACGACAACTCACCCTACAACTGTACGACAACTCACCCTACAACTGTACGACAACTCACCCCACAACTGTACAACTCACCCCACAACTGTACGACAACTCACCCTACAACTGTACGACAACTCACCCCACAACTGTACAAGTCACCGCACAACTGTACAACTCACCCCAGAACTGTACGACAACTCACCCTACAACTGTACAACTCACCCCACAACTGTACGACAACTCACCCTACAACTGTACAACTCACCCCACAACTGTACGACAACTCACCCCACAACTGTACAACTCACCCCACAACTGTACGACAACTCACCCTACAACTGTACAACTCACCCCACAACTGTACAACTCACCCCACAACTGTACGACAACTCACCCTACAACTGTACGACAACTCACCCCACAACTGTACGACAACTCACCCTACAACTGTACGACAACTCACCCTACAACTGTACGACAACTCACCCCACAACTGTACAACTCACCCCACAACTGTACGACAACTCACCCCACAACTGTACGACAACTCACCCCACAACTGTACGACAACTCACCCTACAACTGTACGACAACTCACCCCACAACTGTACAACTCACCCCACAACTGTACGACAACTCACCCCACAACTGTACGACAACTCACCCCACAACTGTACGACAACTCACCCCACAACTGTACAACTCACCCCACAACTGTACGACAACTCACCCCACAACTGTACGACAACTCACCCTACAGCTGTACGACAACTCACCCCACAACTGTACGACAACTCACCCCACAACTGTACGACAACTCACCCCACAACTGTACGACAACTCACCCTACAACTGTACGACAACTCACCCCACAACTGTACGACAACTCACCCCACAACTGTCCAACTCACTCCACAACTGTACGACAACTCAACCCACAACTGTACGACAACTCACCCTACAGCTGTACGACAACTCACCCCACAACTGTACGACAACTCACCCTACAACTGTACAACTCACACCACAACTGTACGACAACTCACCCCACAACTGTACGACAACTCACCCTACAACTGTACGACAACTCACCCCACAACTGTACGACAACTCACCCCACAACTGTACAACTCACCCCACAACTGTACGACAACTCACCCTACAACTGTACGACAACTCACCCCACAACTGTACGACAACTCACCCTACAGCTGTACGACAACTCACCCCACAACTGTACAACTCACCCCACAACTGTACGACAACTCACCCTACAGCTGTACGACAACTCACCCCACAACTGTACGACAACTCACCCCACAACTGTACAACTCACCCCACAACTGTACAACTCACCCCACAACTGTACGACAACTCACCCTACAACTGTACGACAACTCACCCCACAACTGTACGACAACTCACCCCACAACTGTACGACAACTCACCCTACAACTGTACGACAACTCACCCCACAACTGTACAACTCACCCCACAAGTGTACGACAACTCACCCCACAACTGTACAACTCACCCCACAACTGTACGACAACTCACCCCACAACTGTACAACTCACCCTACAACTGTACAACTCACCCCACAACTGTACGACAACTCACCCCACAACTGTACAACTCACCCCACAACTGTACAACTCACCCCACAACTGTACAACTCACCCCACAACTGTACAACTCACCCCACAACTGTACAACACCTCACCCTACAACTGTCCGACAGCTCACCCCACAACTGTACAACTCACCCCACAACTGTACTACAAATCACCTCACAACTGTACGACAACTCACCCCACAACTGTACGACAACTCACCCTACAACTGTACAACTCACCCCACAACTGTACGACAACTCACCCCACAACTGTACGACAACTCACCCCACAACTGTACGACAACTCACCCTACAACTGTACGACAACTCACCCTACAACTGTACGACAACTCACCCCACAACTGTACAACTCACCCCACAACTGTACGACAACTCACCCCACAACTGTACAACTCACCCCACAACTGTACGACAACTCACCCCACAACTGTACAACTCACCCCACAACTGTACGACAACTCACCCCACAGCTGTACAACTCACCCCACAACTGTACGACAACTCACCCCACAACTGTACAACTCACCCCACAACTGTATGACAACTCACCCTACAACTGTACGGCAACTCACCCCACAACTGTACGACAACTCACCCCACAACTGTACGGCAACTCACCCCACAACTGTACAACTCACCCCACAACTGTACGACAACTCACCCTACAACTGTACGACAACTCACCCTACAACTGTACGACAACTCACCCCACAACTGTACAACTCACCCCACAACTGTACGACAACTCACCCCACAACTGTACAACAACTCACCCCACAACTGTACGACAACTCACCCTACAACTGTACGACAACTCACCCCACAACTGTACGACAACTCACCCTACAACTGTACGACAACTCACCCCACAACTGTACGACAACTCACCCCACAACTGTACGACAACTCACCCCACAACTGTACAACTCACCCCACAACTGTACGACAACTCACCCCACAACTGTACGACAACTCACCCCACAACTGTACAACTCACCCCACAACTGTACGACAACTCACCCTACAACTGTACAACAACTCACCCCACAACTGTACGACAACTCACCCTACAACTGTACGACAACTCACCCTACAACTGTACAACTCACCCTACAACTGTCCGACAACTCACCCTCCAACTGTACGACAACTCACCCCACAACTGTACGACACCTCACCCCACAACTGTACGACAACTCACCCCACAACTGTACAACTCACCCCACAACTGTACGACAACTCACCCCACAACTGTACGACAACTCACCACACAACTGTACAACTCACCCCACAACTGTACGACAACTCACCCTACAACTGTACAACAACTCACCCCACAACTGTACGACAACTCACGGCACAACTGTACGACAACTCACCCCACAACTGTACAACAACTCACCCCACAACTGTACGACAACTCACCCTACAACTGTACGACAACTCACCCCACAACTGTACAACTCACCCCACAACTGTACGACAACTCACCCTACAACTGTACGACAACTCACCCTACAACTGTACGACAACTCACCCCACAACTGTACGACAACTCACCCCACAACTGTACAACAACTCACCCTACAACTGTACGACAACTCACCCCACAACTGTACGACAACTCACCCCACAACTGTACGACAACTCACCCTACAACTGTACGACAACTCACCCCACAACTGTACGACAACTCACCCCACAACTGTACAACTCACCCCACAACTGTACGACAACTCACCCCACAACTGTACAACAACTCACCCCACAACTGTACAACAACTCACCCTACAACTGTACGACAACTCACCCCACAACTGTACGGCAACTCAGCCCACAACTGTACGACAACTCACCCCACAACTGTACAACTCACCCCACAACTGTACGACAACTCACCCTACAACTGTACAACTCACCCCACAACTGTACGACAACTCACCCCACAACTGTACGACAACTCACCCCACAACTGTACGACAACTCACCCCACAACTGTACAACTCACCCCACAACTGTACGACAACTCACCCTACAACTGTACAACTCACCCCACAACTGTACGACAACTCACCCCACAACTGTACGACAACTCACCCCACAACTGTACGACAACTCACCCCACAACTGTACAACTCACCCCACAACTGTACGACAACTCACCCTACAACTGTACGACAACTCACCCCACAACTGTACGACAACTCCCCCTACAACTGTACGACAACTCACCCCACAACTGTACGACAACTCACCCCACAACTGTACAACTCACCCCACAACTGTACGACAACTCACCCCACAACTGTACGACAACTCACCCCACAACTGGACAACTCACCCCACAACTGTACGACAACCCACCGCACAACTGTACAACTCACCCCACAACTGTACGACAACTCACCCCACAACTGTACGACAACTCACCCTACAACTGTACGACAACTCACCCCACAACTGTACGACAACTCACCCCACAACTGTACAACTCACCCCACAACTGTACGACAACTCACCCTACAGCTGTACGACAACTCACCCCACAACTGTACGACAACTCACCCCACAACTGTACAACTCACCCCACAACTGTACGACAACTCACCCTACAGCTGTACGACAATTCACCCCACAACTGTACGACAACTCACCCCACAACTGTACAACTCACCCCACAACTGTACGACAACTCACCCTACAACTGTACAACTCACCCCACAACTGTACAACTCACCCCACAACTGTACGACACCTCACCCTACAGCTGTACGACAACTCACCCCACAACTGTACGACAACTCACCCTACAACTGTACGACAACTCACCCTACAACTGTACGACAACTCACCCCACAACTGTACAACTCACCCCACAACTGTACGACAACTCACCCTACAACTGTACGACAACTCACCCCACAACTGTACAACTCACCCCACAACTGTACAACTCACCCCACAACTGTACGACAACTCACCCTACAACTGTACAACTCACCCCACAACTGTACGACAACTCACCCTACAACTGTACAACTCACCCCACAACTGTACGACAACTCACCCCACAACTGTACAACTCACCCCACAACTGTACGACAACTCACCCTACAACTGTACAACTCACCCCACAACTGTACAACTCACCCCACAACTGTACGACAACTCACCCTACAACTGTACGACAACTCACCCCACAACTGTACGACAACTCACCCTACAACTGTACGACAACTCACCCTACAACTGTACGACAACTCACCCCACAACTGTACAACTCACCCCACAACTCTACCACAACTCACCCCACAACTGTACGACAACTGACCCCACAACTGTACGACAACTCACCCTACAACTGTACGACAACTCACCCCACAACTGTACAACTCACCCCACAACTGTACGACAACTCACCCCACAACTGTACGACAACTCACCCCACAACTGTACGACAACTCACCCCACAACTGTACAACTCACCCCACAACTGTACGACAACTCACCCCACAACTGTACGACAACTCACCCTACAGCTGTACGACAACTCACCCCACAACTGTACGACAACTCACCCCACAACTGTACGACAACTCACCCCACAACTGTACGACAACTCACCCTACAACTGTACGACAACTCACCCCACAACTGTACGACAACTCACCCCACAACTGTACAAGTCACCCCACACCTGTACGACAACTCACCCCACAACTGTACGACAACTCACCGTACAGCTGTACGACAACTCACCCCACAACTGTACGACAACTCACCCTACAACTGTACAACTCACCCCACAACTGTACGACAACTCACCCCACAACTGTACGACAACTCACCCTACAACTGTACGACAACTCACCCCACAACTGTACGACAACTCACCCCACAACTGTACGACAACTCACCCCACAACTGTACAACTCACCCCACAACTGTACGACAACTCACCCCACAACTGTACGACAACTCACCCCACAACTGTACGACAACTCACCCTACAGCTGTACGACAACTCACCCCACAACTGTACAACTCACCCCACAACTGTACGACAACTCACCCTACAGCTGTACGACAACTCACCCCACAACTGTACGACAACTCACCCCACAACTGTACAACTCACCCCACAACTGTACAACTCACCCCACAACTGTACGACAACTCACCCTACAACTGTACGACAACTCACCCCACAACTGTACGACAACTCACCCTACAACTGTACAACTCACCCTACAACTGTACGACAACTCACCCCACAACTGTACAACTCACCCTACAACTGTACGACAACTCACCCCACAACTGTACAACTCACCCTACAACTGTACGACAACTCACCCCACAACTGTACGACAACTCACCCTACAACTGTACAACTCACCCCACAACTGTACGACAACTCACCCCACAACTGTACAACTCACCCCACAACTGTACAACTCACCCCACAACTGTACAACTCACCCCACAACTGTACAACTCACCCCACAACTGTACAACAACTCACCCTACAACTGTACGACAACTCACCCCACAACTGTACAACTCACCCCACAACTGTACGACAACTCACCCCACAACTGTACGACAACTCACCCCACAACTGTACGACAACTCACCCTACAACTGTACAACTCACCCCACAACTGTACGACAACTCACCCCACAACTGTACGACAACTCACCCCACAACTGTACGACAACTCACCCTACAAGTGTACGCCAACTCACCTTACAACTGTTCGTCAACTCACCCCACAACTGTACAACTCACCCCACAACTGTACGACAACTCACCCCACAACTGTACAACTCACCCCACAACTGTACGACAACTCACCCCACAACTGTACAACTCACCCCACAACTGTACGACAACTCACCCCACAGCTGTACAACTCACCCCACAACTGTACGACAACTCACCCCACAACTGTACAACTCACCCCACAACTGTATGACAACTCACCCTACAACTGTACGGCAACTCACCCCACAACTGTACGACAACTCACCCCACAACTGTACGGCAACTCACCCCACAACTGTACAACTCACCCCACAACTGTACGACAACTCACCCTACAACTGTACGACAACTCACCCTACAACTGTACGACAACTCACCCCACAACTGTACAACTCACCCCACAACTGTACGACAACTCACCCCACAACTGTACAACAACTCACCCCACAACTGTACGACAACTCACCCTACAACTGTACGACAACTCACCCTACAACTGTACGACAACTCACCCTACAACTGTACGACAACTCACTCCACAACTGTACGACAACTCACCCCACAACTGTACGACAACTCCCCCCACAACTGTACAACTCACCCCACAACTGTACGGCAACTCACCCTACAACTGTACGACAACTCACCCCACAACTGTACAACTCACCCCACAACTGTACGACAACTCACCCCACAACTGTACAACAACTCACCCCACAACTGTACGACAACTCACCCTACAACTGTACGACAACTCACCCTACAACTGTACAACTCACCCTACAACTGTACGACAACTCACCCTACAACTGTACGACAACTCACCCCACAACTGTACGACAACTCACCCCACAACTGTACAACTCACCCCACAACTGTACGACAACTCACCCTACAACTGTACGACAACTCACCCCACAACTGTACGACAACTCACCCTACAACTGTACGACAACTCACCCCACAACTGTACGACAACTCACCCCACAACTGTACGACAACTCACCCCACAACTGTACAACTCACCCCACAACTGTACGACAACTCACCCTACAGCTGTACGAGAACTCACCCCACAACTGTACGACAACTCACCCTACAACTGTACAACTCACCCCACAACTGTACAACTCACCCTACAACTGTACGACAACTCACCCCACAACTGTACGACAACTCACCCCACAACTGTACGACAACTCACCCTACAACTGTACGACAACTCACCCCACAACTGTACGACAACTCACCCTACAACTGTACGACAACTCACCCCACAACTGTACGACAACTCACCCTACAACTGTACGACAACTCACCCTACAACTGTACGACAACTCACCCCACAACTGTACGACAACTCACCCTACAACTGTACGACAACTCACCCTACAACTGTACGACAACTCACCCCACAACTGTACGACAACTCACCCTACAACTGTACGACAACTCACCCCACAACTGTACGACAACTCACCCTACAACTGTACGACAACTCACCCTACAACTGTACGACAACTCGCCCCACAACTGTACGACAACTCACCCCTACAACTGTACGACAATTCACCCCACAACTGTACGACAACTCACCCTACAACTGTACGACAACTCACCCCACAACTGTTCAACTCACCCCACAACTGTACAACTCACCCCACAACTGTACGACAACTCACCCTACAACTGTACGACAACTCAGCCTACAACTGTACGACAATTCACCCCACAACTGTACGACAACTCACCCTACAACTGTACGACAACTCACCCCACAACTGTACGACAACTCACCCTACAACTGTACGGCAACTCACCCCACAACTGTACAACTCACCCCACAACTGTACGACAACTCACCCCACAACTGTACAACTCACCCCACAACTGTACGACAACTCACCCCACAACTGTACAACTCACCCCACAACTGTACGACAACTCACCCTACAACTGTACGACAACTCACCCCACAACTGTACGACAACTCACCCTACAACTGTACGACAACTCACCCTACAACTGTACGACAACTCACCCCACAACTGTACAACTCACCCCACAACTGTACGACAACTCAACCCCACAACTGTACGACAACTCACCCTACAACTGTACGACAACTCACCCCACAACTGTACGACAACTCACCCTACAACTGTACGACAACTCACCCTACAACTGTACGACAACTCACCCTACAACTGTACGACAACTCAACCTACAACTGTACGACAACTCACCCCACAACTGTACAACTCACCCCACAACTGTACGACAACTCACCCTACAACTGTACGACAACTCACCCCACAACTGTACGACAACTCACCCCACAACTGTACGACAACTCACCCCACAACTGTACAACTCACCCCACAACTGTACGACAACTCACCCCACAACTGTACGACAACTCACCCCACAACTGTACGACAACTCAACCTACAACTGTACGACAACTCACCCTACAACTGTACGACAACTCACCCCACAACTGTACGACAACTCACCCTACAACTGTACGGCAACTCACCCCACAACTGTACGACAACTCACCCCACAACTGTACGACAACTCACCCTTCAACTGTACGACAACTCACCCTACAACTGTACGACAACTCAACCTACAACTGTACGACAACTCACCCTACAACTGTACAACTCACCCCACAACTGTACGACAACTCAACCCCACAACTGTAGTTTTGCATGTTCTCCCCGTGTCTGGGTGGGTTCCTGCTCCAGGTCAAATCCTCCTGAGGTCCTGAAGATCCTGGAGCTGGTCCCCGGGCGCAGTTATGTGCTGCCCACTGCTCCGATGGGTCAAATGCAGAGGACAGTTTCTCCTGTGTGAGATCAATAAAGTTGCTTCTTCTTCTTCTTCTTCTTCTTCTTCTTCTTCTTCTGGGTCGCGGGAGCAGCAGTCCAGACAGATGCCCAGAACACAATGCACCAGCCCCCGTAGATCCTCCCGCGGGTGGTGGGTCCACGGGAGGATGGCCATGGGGGCTACCTGTGTACGAGGTGGGGTGGGGCCCTCTCACCGGGGGCTCGCCGGTTCAGACTCCGCCCTCTCACCTGTGGCCGGTTCAGACTCCGCCCTCTCACCTGTGGCCGGTTCAGACTCCGCCCTCTCACCTGTGGCCGGTTCAGACTCCGCCCTCTCACCTTTACTTTATTGTTTATTTGATGGGGACAGATACAAAAACATAGATGAACATCTGATGCAGGTACCACAGTGTTTTAGCCAATGGCTAATTCGCAACACCAGACCCTAGTCCCAGTCCCTAACCCTAACCTGGGACGGTTCACACTCCGCCCTCTCTGACTCCGCCCTCTCACATGGGACGGTTCAGACTCCGCCCTCTCAGACTCCGCCCTCTCTGACTTTGCCCTCTCACCTGGAGCTGGTTCAGACTCCGCCCTCTCTGACTCCACCCTCTCACCTGGAGCTGGTTCAGACTCCGCCCTCTCTGACTCCGCCCTCTCACCTGGAGCTGGTTCAGACTCCGCCCTCTCAGACTCCGCCCTCTCAGACTCCGCCCTCTCAGACTCCGCCCTCTCTGACTCCACCCTCTCACCTGGAGCTCGCCGGTTCAAACCTCGTGTTATTTTGAGTCTTATTTTAAATGATTCTTTGATTAAAAACAAACAAACATTTTGTGTAAAAAATGAACAAATGTGAAATAAAAACGTTTTATTCAAATCCGTTTAGTTTAAATTTAAATATGAAACAAAAGAAAGGCAAAGGGGCGGGTCTCTGCTGTGATTGGTCTGAGCCGCTGCTCTCTCATTGGTCGGTTGGAGGTGCTGCGTTCTCATTGGTCGGTTGGAGGCGCTGCGTTCTCATTGGTCGGTTGGAGGCGCTGCGCTCTCATTGGTCGGTTGGAGGTGCTGCGTTCTCATTGGTCGGTTGGAGGCGCTGCGCTTTCATTGGTCGGTTGGAGGCGCTGCGTTCTCATTGGTCGGTTGGAGGCGCTGCTCTCTCATTGGTCGGTTGGAGGTGCTGCGCTTTCATTGGTTGGTTGGAGGCGCTGGGCTTTCTTTGGTCGGTTGGAGGTGCTGCGTTCTCATTGGTCGGTTGGAGGTGCTGCGTTCTCATTGGTCGGTTGGAGGCGCTGCGCTTTCATTGGTCGGTTGGAGGCGCTGCGTTCTCATTGGTCGGTTGGAGGCGCTGCGCTCTCATTGGTCGGTCGGAGGCGCTGCGCTTTCATTGGTCGGTTGGAGGTGCTGCGTTCTCATTGGTCGGTTGGAGGTGCTGCGTTCTCATTGGTCGGTCGGAGGCGCTGCGCTCTCATTGGTCGGTTGGAGGCGCTGCGCTTTCATTGGTCGGTCGGAGGTGCTGCGCTCTCATTGGTCGGTCGGAGGCGCTGTGCTTTCATTGGTCGGTTGGAGGCGCTGCGCTCTCATTGGTCGGTTGGAGGTGCTGCGCTCTCATTGGTCGGTTGGAGGTGCTGCGTTCTCATTGGTCGGTTGGAGGCGCTGCGCTCTCATTGGTCGGTTGGAGGCGCTGCGTTCTCATTGGTCGGTTGGAGGCGCTGCGCTTTCATTGGTCGGTCGGAGGCGCTGCGTTCTCATTGGTCGGTTGGAGGTGCTGGGCTCTCATTGGTCGGTTGGAGGTGCTGGGCTCTCATTGGTCGGTTGGAGGTGCTGCGTTCTCATTGGTCGGTTGGAGGTGCTGGGCTCTCATTGGTCGGTTGGAGGTGCTGGGCTCTCATTGGTCGGTTGGAGGTGCTGTGCTCTCATTGGTCGGTTGGAGGTGCTGTGCTCTCATTGGTCGGTTGGAGGTGCTGCGCTTTCATTGGTCGGTTGGAGGTGCTGCGTTCTCATTGGTCGGTTGGAGGTGCTGCGCTTTCATTGGTCGGTTGGAGGCGCTGCGCTTTCATTGGTCGGTTGGAGGCGCTGCGCTTTCATTGGTCGGTTGGAGGTGCTGCGTTCTCATTGGTCGGTCGGAGGCGCTGGGCTTTCATTGGTCGGTTGGAGGTGCTGGGCTCTCATTGGTCGGTTGGAGGTGCTGGGCTCTCATTGGTCGGTTGGAGGTGCTGCGTTCTCATTGGTCGGTTGGAGGTGCTGTGCTTTCATTGGTCGGTTGGAGGTGCTGGGCTCTCATTGGTCGGTTGGAGGCGCTGCGCTTTCATTGGTCGGTTGGAGGCGCTGCGCTTTCATTGGTCGGTTGGAGGTGCTGCATTCTCATTGGTCGGTTGGAGGTGCTGTGCTCTCATTGGTCGGTTGGAGGTGCTGGGCTCTCATTGGTCGGTTGGAGGTGCTGGGCTCTCATTGGTCGGTTGGAGGTGCTGGGCTCTCATTGGTCGGTTGGAGGTGCTGCGTTCTCATTGGTCGGTTGGCGGTGCTTGGCTCTCATTGGTCGGTTGGAGGTGCTGCGTTCTCATTGGTCGGTTGGAGGTGCTGGGCTCTCATTGGTCGGTTGGAGGTGCTGCGTTCTCATTGGTCGGTTGGAGGTGCTGGGCTCTCATTGGTCGGTTGGAGGTGCTGGGCTCTCATTGGTCGGTTGGAGGTGCTGGGCTCTCATTGGTCGGTTGGAGGTGCTGGGCTCTCATTGGTCGGTTGGAGGTGCTGTGCTCTCATTGGTCGGTTGGAGGTGCTGCGCTTTCATTGGTCGGTTGGAGGCGCTGCGTTCTCATTGGTCGGTTGGAGGTGCTGCGCTTTCATTGGTCGGTTGGAGGCGCTGCGCTTTCATTGGTCGGTTGGAGGCGCTGTGCTCTCATTGGTCGGTTGGAGGTGCTGCGTTCTCATTGGTCGGTTGGAGGTGCTGTGCTCTCATTGGTCGGTTGGAGGTGCTGGGCTCTCATTGGTCGGTTGGAGGTGCTGGGCTCTCATTGGTCGGTTGGAGGTGCTGCGTTCTCATTGGTCGGTCGGAGGCGCTGGGCTTTCATTGGTCGGTTGGAGGTGCTGCGTTCTCATTGGTCGGTTGGAGGTGCTGTGCTCTCATTGGTCGGTTGGAGGTGCTGGGCTCTCATTGGTCGGTTGGAGGTGCTGGGCTCTCATTGGTCGGTTGGAGGTGCTGGGCTCTCATTGGTCGGTTGGAGGTGCTGGGCTCTCATTGGTCGGTTGGAGGTGCTGCGTTCTCATTGGTCGGTCGGAGTGAACAGTTTGTTGTATTCTTCTTCAAACGAGACGCGTTTCATTCGCTCCAGAGCGAGCAGAGTGAGACCTCCCTGTGACAACAAAACATCAATCACATCACTACAAAAGTACAAGTACTACAAGTACTACATATACTACAAATACTACAAGTACTACAAGTACTACATATACTACATATACTACAAAAGTACAAGTACTACAAGTACTACAAGTACTACAAGTACTACAAATACAACAAGTACTACAAGTACTACATATACTAGAAATACTACAAGTACTACAAGTACTACATATACTACAAGTACTACAAGTACTACAAGTACTACAAGTACTACAAGTACTACATATACTACAAATACTACAAGTACTACAAGTACTACATATACTACAAGTACTACAAGTACTACAAGTACTACAAGTACTACAAATACAACAAGTACTACAAGTACTACATATACTACAAATACTACAAGTACTACAAGTACTACAAGTACTACAAGTACTACATATACTACAAGTACTACATATACTACAAGTACTACAAGTACTACATATACTACAAGTACTACATATACTACAAGTACTACAAATACTACAAGTACTACAAGTACTACAAGTACTACATATACTACAAGTACTACATATACTACAAGTACTACAAGTACTACAAGTACGACAAATACTAAAAATACTACAAGTACTACAGGTACTACAAGTACTACATATACTACAAGTACTACAAGTACTACATATACTACAAGTACTACAAGTACTACAAGTACTACATATACTACAAGTACTACATATACTACAAGTACTACAAGTACGACAAATACTAAAAATACTACAAGTACTACAGGTACTACAAGTACTACAAATACTACAAATACTACGAGTACTACATATACTACAAGTACTACATATACTACAAATACTACAAGTACTACAAGTACTACAAATGCTACAAGTACTACAAATACTACAAGTACTACAAGTACTACAGTACAAGTACTACATGTACGTAGAATCCGTCAGTCGTCCAGGTAGTACCAAAGGCAAAAGGAGAAATTCAGTTTGTCGACTGGACAAAAGTTTATTTGGTCGAATCCGTTTCTCATCCAAGCTGGAAGCTTCTTCAGTCCTGGTTTAGACCTGGTTTAGTCCTGGTTTAGACCTGGTTTAGTCCTGGTTTAGACCTGGTTTAGACCTGGTTTAGTCCTGGTTTAGACCTGGTTTAGTCCTGGTTTAGTCCTGGTTTAGACCTGGTTTAGTCCTGGTTTAGACCTGGTTTAGACTTGGTTTAGACTTGGTTTAGTCCTGGTTTAGACCTGATTTAGTCCTGGTTTAGTCCTGGTGTAGACTTGGTTTAGACTTGGTTTAGTCCTGGTTTAGTCCTGGTTTAGACCTGATTTAGACCTGGTTTAGTCCTGGTGTAGACTTGGTTTAGACCTGGTTTAGTCCTGGTGTAGACTTGGTTTAGACTTGGTTTAGTCCTGGTTTAGACCTGATTTAGTCGTGGTTTAGTCCTGGTTTAGTCCTGGTTTAGACCTGGTTTAGACTTGGTTTAGACTTGGTTTAGTCCTGGTTTAGACCTGATTTAGTCCTGGTTTAGTCCTGGTTTAGACCTGGTTTAGACCTGGTTTAGTCCTGGTTTAGACCTGGTTTAGACTTGGTTTCGACTTGGTTTAGTCCTGGTTTAGTCCTGGTTTAGACCTGATTTAGTCCTGGTTTAGTCCTGCTTTAGACCTGGTTTAGACCTGGTTTAGTCCTGGTTTAGACCTGGTTTAGACATGGTTTAGTCCTGGTTTAGTCCTGGTTTAGTCCTGGTTCAGTCCTGGTTTAGTCCTGGTTTAGTCCTGGTTTAGTCCTGGTTTAGACCTGGTTTAGTCCTGGTTTAGACCTGGTTTAGACCTGGTTTAGACTTGGTTTAGTCCTGGTTTAGTCCTGGTTTAGACCTGGTTTAGACCTGGTTTAGTCCTGGTTTAGTCCTGGTTTAGACCTGGTTTAGTCCTGGTTTAGACCTGGTTTAGACTTGGTTTAGTCCTGGTTTAGTCCTGGTTTAGACCTGGTTTATACCTGGTTTAGTCCTGGTTTAGTCCTGGTTTAGACCTGGTTTAGTCCTGGTTTAGACCTGGTGTAGACTTGGTTTAGACTTGGTTTAGTCCTGGTTTAGTCCTGGTTTAGACCTGATTTAGACCTGGTTTAGTCCTGGTGTAGACTTGGTTTAGACTTGGTTTAGTCCTGGTTTAGACCTGATTTAGTCCTGGTTTAGTCCTGGTTTAGACCTGGTTTAGACCTGGTTTAGTCCTGGTTTAGACCTGGTTTAGACTTGGTTTAGACTTGGTTTAGTCCTGGTTTAGTCCTGGTTTAGACCTGATTTAGTCCTGGTTTAGACCTGGTTTAGATTTGGTTTAGACTTGGTTTAGTCCTGGTTTAGTCCTGGTTTAGACCTGATTTAGTCCTGGTTTAGTCCTGGTTTAGTCCTGGTTTAGTCCTGGTTTAGACTTGGTTTAGACTTGGTTTAGTCCTGGTTTAGACCTGGTTTAGTCCTGGTTTAGACCTGGTTTAGACCCGGTTTAGTCCTGGTTTAGTCCTGGTTTAGACATGGTTTAGACCTGGTTTAGACCCGGTTTAGTCCTGGTTTAGTCCTGGTTTAGACATGGTTTATACCCGGTGTAGTCCTGGTTTAGTCCTGGTTTAGTCCTGGTTTAGTCCTGGTTTAGACTTGGTTCAGTCCTGGTTTAGTCCTGGTTTAGTCCTGGTTTAGACCTGGTTTAGACCTGGTTTAGTCCTGGTTTAGACCTGGTTTAGACCTGGTTTAGACCTGGTGTAGTCCTGGTTTAGACCTGGTTTAGTCCTGGTTTAGACCTGGTGTAGTCCTGGTTTAGACCTGGTTTAGACCTGGTTTAGACCTGGTTTAGTCCTGGTTTAGTCCTGGTTTAGACCTGGTGTAGTCCTGGTTTAGACCTGGTTTAGACCTGGTTTAGTCCTGGTTTAGTCCTGGTTTAGACCTGGTTTAGTCCTGGTTTAGTCCTGGTTTAGTCCTGGTTTAGACATGGTTTATACCCGGTGTAGTCCTGGTTTAGTCCTGGTTTAGTCCTGGTTTAGACCTGGTTTATACCCGGTGTAGTCCTGGTTTAGTCCTGGTTTAGTCCTGGTTTAGACTTGGTTTAGTCCTGGTTTAGTCCTGGTTTAGTCCTGGTTTAGTCCTGGTTTAGACTTGGTTTAGTCCTGGTTTAGACCTGGTTTAGACCTGGTTTAGACCTGGTTTAGTCCTGGTTTAGTCCTGGTTTAGACCTGGTTTAGTCCTGGTTTAGTCCTGGTTTAGTCCTGGTTTAGTCCTGGTTTAGACCTGGTTTAGTCCTGGTTTAGTCCTGGTTTAGTCCTGGTTTAGACCTGGTTTAGTCCTGGTTTAGTCCTGGTTTAGTCCTGGTTTAGTCCTGGTTTAGACATGGTTTATACCCGGTGTAGTCCTGGTTTAGTCCTGGTTTAGTCCTGGTTTAGACCTGGTTTATACCCGGTGTAGTCCTGGTTTAGTCCTGGTTTAGTCCTGGTTTAGACTTGGTTTAGTCCTGGTTTAGTCCTGGTTTAGTCCTGGTTTAGTCCTGGTTTAGACTTGGTTTAGTCCTGGTTTAGACCCGGTTTAGTCCTGGTTTAGTCCTGGTTTAGACATGGTTTAGACCTGGTTTAGACCCGGTTTAGTCCTGGTTTAGTCCTGGTTTAGACATGGTTTATACCCGGTGTAGTCCTGGTTTAGTCCTGGTTTAGTCCTGGTTTAGTCCTGGTTTAGACTTGGTTCAGTCCTGGTTTAGTCCTGGTTTAGTCCTGGTTTAGACCTGGTTTAGACCTGGTTTAGTCCTGGTTTAGACCTGGTTTAGACCTGGTTTAGACCTGGTTTACACCTGGTTTAGTCCTGGTTTAGTCCTGGTTTAGACCTGGTTTAGTCCTGGTTTAGTCCTGGTTTAGTCCTGGTTTAGACATGGTTTATACCCGGTGTAGTCCTGGTTTAGTCCTGGTTTAGACCTGGTTTAGTCCTGGTTTAGTCCTGGTTTAGTCCTGGTTTAGACCTGGTTTAGTCCTGGTTTAGTCCTGGTTTAGTCCTGGTTTAGACATGGTTTATACCCGGTGTAGTCCTGGTTTAGTCCTGGTTTAGACCTGGTTTAGTCCTGGTTTAGTCCTGGTTTAGACCTGGTTTAGTCCTGGTTTAGTCCTGGTTTAGTCCTGGTTTAGACATGGTTTATACCCGGTGTAGTCCTGGTTTAGTCCTGGTTTAGTCCTGGTTTAGACCTGGTTTATACCCGGTGTAGTCCTGGTTTAGTCCTGGTTTAGTCCTGGTTTAGACTTGGTTTAGTCCTGGTTTAGTCCTGGTTTAGTCCTGGTTTAGTCCTGGTTTAGACTTGGTTTAGTCCTGGTTTAGACCTGGTTTAGACCTGGTTTATACCCGGTGTAGTCCTGGTTTAGTCCTGGTTTAGTCCTGGTTTAGTCCTGGTTTAGTCCTGGTTTAGTCCTGGTTTAGACCTGGTTTATACCCGGTGTAGTCCTGGTTTAGTCCTGGTTTAGTCCTGGTTTAGACCTGGTTTAGTCCTGGTTTAGTCCTGGTTCAGTCCTGGTTTAGTCCTGGTTTATACCTGGTTTAGTCCTGGTTTAGTCCTGGTTTAGACCTGGTTTAGTCCTGGTTTAGATCTGGTTTAGTCCTGGTTTAGTCCTGGTTTAGTCCTGGTTTAGACATGGTTTATACCCGGTGTAGTCCTGGTTTAGTCCTGGTTTAGTCCTGGTTTAGACCTGGTTTATACCCGGTGTAGTCCTGGTTTAGTCCTGGTTTAGTCCTGGTTTAGACTTGGTTTAGTCCTGGTTTAGTCCTGGTTTAGTCCTGGTTTAGTCCTGGTTTAGACTTGGTTTAGTCCTGGTTTAGACCTGGTTTAGACCTGGTTTATACCCGGTGTAGTCCTGGTTTAGTCCTGGTTTAGTCCTGGTTTAGTCCTGGTTTAGTCCTGGTTTAGTCCTGGTTTAGACCTGGTTTATACCCGGTGTAGTCCTGGTTTAGTCCTGGTTTAGTCCTGGTTTAGACTTGGTTTAGTCCTGGTTTAGACCTGGTTTAGTCCTGGTTTAGTCCTGGTTTAGACCTGGTTTAGTCCTGGTTTAGTCCTGGTTTAGTCCTGGTTTAGTCCTGGTTTAGACCTGGTTTAGTCCTGGTTTAGTCCTGGTTTAGACCTGGTTTAGTCCTGGTTTAGTCCTGGTTTAGTCCTGGTTTAGTCCTGGTTTAGACCTGGTTTATACCCGGTGTAGTCCTGGTTTAGTCCTGGTTTAGTCCTGGTTTAGACTTGGTTTAGTCCTGGTTTAGACCTGGTTTAGTCCTGGTTTAGTCCTGGTTTAGTCCTGGTTTAGTCCTGGTTTAGACTTGGTTTAGTCCTGGTTTAGACCTGGTTTAGTCCTGGTTTAGTCCTGGTTTAGTCCTGGTTTAGTCCTGGTTTAGACCTGGTTTAGTCCTGGTTTAGTCCTGGTTTAGACCTGGTTTAGACCTGGTTTAGTCCTGGTTTAGACCTGGTTTAGTCCTGGTTTAGTCCTGGTTTAGTCCTGGTTTAGTCCTGGTTTAGACCTGGTTTATACCCGGTGTAGTCCTGGTTTAGTCCTGGTTTAGTCCTGGTTTAGACTTGGTTTAGTCCTGGTTTAGACCTGGTTTAGTCCTGGTTTAGTCCTGGTTTAGTCCTGGTTTAGTCCTGGTTTAGACTTGGTTTAGTCCTGGTTTAGACCTGGTTTAGTCCTGGTTTAGACCTGGTTTAGACCTGGTTTAGTCCTGGTTTAGTCCTGGTTTAGACCTGGTTTAGTCCTGGTTTAGTCCTGGTTTAGTCCTGGTTTAGTCCTGGTTTAGACCTGGTTTAGTCCTGGTTTAGTCCTGGTTTAGTCCTGGTTTAGTCCTGGTTTAGACCTGGTTTATACCCGGTGTAGTCCTGGTTTAGTCCTGGTTTAGTTCTGGTTTAGACCTGGTTTATACCCGGTGTAGTCCTGGTTTAGTCCTGGTTTAGTCCTGGTTTAGACTTGGTTTAGTCCTGGTTTAGTCCTGGTTTAGTCCTGGTTTAGTCCTGGTTTAGACTTGGTTTAGTCCTGGTTTAGACCCGGTTTAGTCCTGGTTTAGTCCTGGTTTAGACATGGTTTAGACCTGGTTTAGACCCGGTTTAGTCCTGGTTTAGTCCTGGTTTAGACATGGTTTATACCCGGTGTAGTCCTGGTTTAGTCCTGGTTTAGTCCTGGTTTAGTCCTGGTTTAGACTTGGTTCAGTCCTGGTTTAGTCCTGGTTTAGTCCTGGTTTAGACCTGGTTTAGACCTGGTTTAGTCCTGGTTTAGACCTGGTTTAGACCTGGTTTACACCTGGTTTAGTCCTGGTTTAGTCCTGGTTTAGACCTGGTTTAGTCCTGGTTTAGTCCTGGTTTAGTCCTGGTTTAGACATGGTTTATACCCGGTGTAGTCCTGGTTTAGTCCTGGTTTAGTCCTGGTTTAGACCTGGTTTAGTCCTGGTTTAGTCCTGGTTTAGTCCTGGTTTAGACCTGGTTTAGTCCTGGTTTAGTCCTGGTTTAGTCCTGGTTTAGACATGGTTTATACCCGGTGTAGTCCTGGTTTAGTCCTGGTTTAGACCTGGTTTAGTCCTGGTTTAGTCCTGGTTTAGACCTGGTTTAGTCCTGGTTTAGTCCTGGTTTAGTCCTGGTTTAGACATGGTTTATACCCGGTGTAGTCCTGGTTTAGTCCTGGTTTAGTCCTGGTTTAGACCTGGTTTAGACCTGGTTTATACCCGGTGTAGTCCTGGTTTAGTCCTGGTTTAGTCCTGGTTTAGACTTGGTTTAGTCCTGGTTTAGTCCTGGTTTAGTCCTGGTTTAGTCCTGGTTTAGACTTGGTTTAGTCCTGGTTTAGTCCTGGTTTAGTCCTGGTTTAGTCCTGGTTTAGTCCTGGTTTAGACCTGGTTTATACCCGGTGTAGTCCTGGTTTAGTCCTGGTTTAGACTTGGTTTAGTCCTGGTTTAGACCTGGTTTAGACTTGGTTTAGTCCTGGTTTAGACCTGGTTTAGTCCTGGTTTAGTCCTGGTTTAGTCCTGGCTTGTACCCAGCTGAAGATGGAGAAGAAGCAGAACAAAATGGCGGCTCGTGCGGCGTCGGCGCCTTCGCCCAGAGGGTCGTTCTCCACCGACGAAATCTGCCACTGATGAGCGAGAAAACAGAAGGAGACGAACCAGAGGAGGCTCCACCCGCCTGAGGAGGAGGTCAAAGGGTCAGAGGAGGAGGTCAGAGGGTCAGAGGAGGAGGTCAGAGGAGGAGGTCCGAGGAGGAGGTCAGCGGTTCAGAGGAGGAGGTCAGAGGAGGAGGTCAGAGGAGGAGGTCAGCGGAAGAGGTCAGAGGAGTAGGTCAGGGGGTCAGAGGAGGAGGTCAGAGGAGGAGGTCCGAGGAGGAGGTCAGCGGTTCAGAGGAGGAGGTCAGCGGAAGAGGTCAGAGGAGTAGGTCAGGGGGTCAGAGGAGGAGGTCCGAGGAGGAGGTCAGCGGTTCAGAGGAGGAGGTCAGAGGGTCAGAGGAGGAGGTCAGCGGTTCAGAGGAGGAGGTCAGAGGGTCAGAGGAGGAGGTCAGAGGAAGAGGTCAGAGGAGTAGGTCAGCGGTTCAGAGGAGGAGGTCAGAGGGTCAGAGGAGGAGGTCAGAGTAGGAGGTCAGAGGGTCGGAGGAAGAGGTCAGAGGAGGAGGTCAGAGGGTCAGAGGAGGAGGTCAGGGGGTCAGAGGAGGAGGTCAGAGGAAGAGGTCAGAGGAGGAGGTCAGAGGAGGAGGTCAGAGGAGGAGGTCAGGGGGTCAGAGGAGGAGGTCAGGGGGTCACAGGAGGAGGTCAGAGGAAGAGGTCAGAGGAGGAGGTCAGAGGTTCAGAGGAGGAGGTCAGGGGGTCAGAGGAGGAGGTCAGAGGTTCAGAGGAGGAGGTCAGGGGGTCAGAGGAGGAGGTCAGAGGAGGAGGTCAGAGGTTCAGAGGAGGAGGTCAGGGGGTCAAAGGAGGAGGTCAGAGGGTTAGAGGAGGAGGTCAGAGGGTCAAAGGAGGAGGTCAGAGGAGGAGGTCAGAGGGTCAGAGGAGGAGGTCAGAGGGTTAGAGGAGGAGGTCAGAGGGTCAAAGGAGGAGGTCAGAGGGTTAGAGGAGGAGGTCAGGGGGTCAGAGGAGGAGGTCAGAGGAGGAGGTCAGAGGGTCAGAGGAGGAGGTCAGGGGGTCAGAGGAGGAGGTCAGAGGGTCAGAGGAGGAGGTCAGAGGGTTAGAGGAGGAGGTCAGGGGGTCAAAGGAGGAGGTCAGAGGGTTAGAGGAGGAGGTCAGGGGGTCAGAGGAGGAGGTCAGAGGAGGAGGTCAGAGGGTCAGAGGAGGAGGTCAGAGGAGGAGGTCAGAGGGTCAGAGGAGGAGGTCAGAGGAGGAGGTCAGAGGAGGAGGTCAGGGGGTCAGAGGAGGAGGTCAGAGGGTCAAAGGAGGAGGTCAGAGGGTCAGAGGAGGAGGTCAGAGGGTCAGAGGAGGAGGTCAGAGGGTCAAAGGAGGAGGTCAGAGGGTCAGAGGAGGAGGTCAGAGGAGGAGGTCAGAGGAGGAGGTCAGAGGGTCGGAGGAAGAGGTCAGAGGAGGAGGTCAGAGGGTCAGAGGAGGAGGTCAGGGGGTCAGAGGAGGAGGTCAGAGGAGGAGGTCAGAGGGTCAGAGGAGGAGGTCAGAGGGTCAAAGGAGGAGGTCAGAGGGTCAGAGGAGGAGGTCAGAGGAGGAGGTCAGAGGAGGAGGTCAGAGGGTCGGAGGAAGAGGTCAGAGGAGGAGGTCAGAGGGTCAGAGGAGGAGGTCAGGGGGTCAGAGGAGGAGGTCAGAGGAGGAGGTCAGAGGGTCAGAGGAGGAGGTCAGAGGGTCAGAGGAGGAGGTCAGAGGAGGAGGTCAGAGGGTCAGAGGAGGAGGTCAGGGGGTCAGAGGAGGAGGTCAGAGGAGGAGGTCAGAGGGTCAAAGGAGGAGGTCAGAGGGTCAGAGCAGGAGGTCAGAGGTGGAGGTCAGGGGGTCAGAGGAGGAGGTCAGAGGGTCAAAGGAGTAGGTCAGAGGGTCAGAGGAGGAGGTGAGAGCGTCAGAGGAGGAGGTGAGAGGAGGAGGTCAGAGGGTCAAAGGAGGAGGTCAGAGGGTCAGAGGAGGAGGTCAGAGGAGGAGGTCAGAGGAGGAGGTCAGAGGGTCGGAGGAAGAGGTCAGAGGAGGAGGTCAGAGGGTCAGAGGAGGAGGTCAGAGGGTCAGAGGAGGAGGTCAGAGGGTCAAAGGAGGAGGTCAGAGGGTCAGAGGAGGAGGTCAGAGGGTCAGAGGAGCACCTGAGGCGAGGATGTCGGCGGTCACGACTCTCTTGCGGTCTCTGACAGAGCTGAGACGGGGGAGGTGGAGGTCAAGGGCGATGAAGGCGGAGCTAAAAACGAGTGCCAGAGTCCCCGCCCCCTCGGCCAGGCCGCAGGCGCCGCCGTTTCCGTTAAACACGCAGACGGTGATGGGCGAGTCCGGCCGGTTCACGAAGCCTTCGTTTGAGACGCAGGCGAGAACGACCAGCGCGAAGACCTGAGGACCACACTAGTGTGAGGCGCTAACTGTATGCACTGCACTGTCTGTAAAATGTAACACACTGTAAAGTGTGCGTGCGTTGTGTGTAAAGTGTGCGTTGTGTGTCTGTAAAGTGTGCGTTGTGTGTGCGTTGTGTGTAAAGTGTGCGTTGTGTGTCTGTAAAGTGTGCGTTGTGTGTGCGTTGTGTGTGCGTTGTGTGTAAAGTGTGCGTTGTGTGTGCGTTGTGTGTGCGTTGTGTGTGCGTTGTGTGTAAAGTGTGCGTTGTGTGTAAAGTATGCGTTGTGTGTAAAGTGTGCGTTGTGTGTAAAGTGTGCGTTGTCTGTGCGTTGTGTGTAAAGTGTGCGTTGTGTGTCTGTAAAGTGTGCGTTGTGTGTGTTGTATGTAAAGTGTGCGTTGTGTGTGCGTTGTGTGTAAAGTGTGCGTTGTGTGTCTGTAAAGTGTGCGTTGTGTGTGCGTTGTGTGTGCGTTGTGTGTAAAGTGTGCGTTGTGTGTACGTTGTGTGTACGTTGTGTGTGCGTTGTGTGTACATTGTGCGTTGTGTGTAAAGTATGCGTTGTGTGTAAAGTGTGCGTTGTGTGTAAAGTGTGCGTTGTCTGTGCGTTGTGTGTAAAGTGTGCGTTGTGTGTCTGTAAAGTGTGCGTTGTGTGTGTGTTGTATGTAAAGTGTGCGTTGTGTGTGCGTTGTGTGTAAAGTGTGCGTTGTGTGTCTGTAAAGTGTGCATTGTGTGTGCGTTGTGTGTACGTTGTGTGTAAAGTGTGCGTTGTGTGTAAAGTGTGCGTTGTGTGTCTGTAAAGTGTGCATTGTGTGTGCGTTGTGTGTGCGTTGTGTGTGCATTGTGTGTAAAGTGTGCGTTGTGTGTAAAGTGTGCGTTGTGTGTCTGTAAAGTGTGCGTTGTGTGTAAAGTGTGCGTTGTGTGTAAAGTGTGCATTGTGTGTAAAGTGTGCGTTGTGTGTGCATTGTGTGTAAAGTGTGCGTTGTGCGTAAAGTGTGCGTTGTGTGTGCGTTGTGTGTAAAGTGTGCGTTGTGTGTCTGTAAAGTGTGCCTTGTGTGTGCATTGTGTGTAAAGTGTGCGTTGTGTGTCTGTAAAGTGTGCCTTGTGTGTGCCATGTGTGTAAAGTGTGCGTTGTGTGTGCGTTGTGTGTAAAGTGTGCGTTGTGTGTAAAGTGTGCGTTGTGTGTGCGTTGTGTGTAAAGTGTGCATTGTGTGTCTGTAAAGTGTGCGTTGTGTGTGTGTTGTATGTAAAGTGTGCGTTGTGTGTCTGTAAAGTGTGCATTGTGTGTGCGTTGTATGTAAAGTGTGCGTTATGTGTGCATTGTGTGTAAAGTGTGCGTTGTGTGTGCGTTGTGTGTAAAGTGTGCGTTGTGTGTCTGTAAAGTGTGCGTTGTGTGTGTGTTGTATGTAAAGTGTGCGTTGTGTGTCTGTAATGTGTGCGTTGTGTGTGTGTTGTATGTAAAGTGTGCGTTGTATGTGCGTTGTGTGTAAAGTGTGCGTTGTGTGTCCGTAAAGTGTGCATTGTGTGTAAAGTATGCGTTGTCTGTAATGTGTGCGTTGTGTGTAAAGTGTGCGTTGTGTGTAAAGTGTGCGTTGTGTGTAAAGTGTGCATTGTGTGTAAAGTGTGCGTTGTGTGTGCATTGTGTGTAAAGTGTGCGTTGTGCGTAAAGTGTGCATTGTGTGTGCGTTGTGTGTAAAGTGTGCGTTGTGTGTCTGTAAAGTGTGCCTTGTGTGTGCATTGTGTGTAAAGTGTGCGTTGTGTGTCCGTAAAGTGTGCCTTGTGTGTGCCATGTGTGTAAAGTGTGCGTTGTGTGTGCGTTGTGTGTAAAGTGTGCGTTGTGTGTAAAGTGTGCGTTGTGTGTGCGTTGTGTGTAAAGTGTGCATTGTGTGTCTGTGTGTGCGTTGTGTGTGTGTTGTATGTAAAGTGTGCGTTGTGTGTCTGTAAAGTGTGCATTGTGTGTGCGTTGTATGTAAAGTGTGCGTTATGTGTGCATTGTGTGTAAAGTGTGCGTTGTGTGTGCGTTGTGTGTAAAGTGTGCGTTGTGTGTCTGTAAAGTGTGCGTTGTGTGTGTGTTGTATGTAAAGTGTGCGTTGTGTGTCTGTAATGTGTGCGTTGTGTGTGTGTTGTATGTAAAGTGTGCGTTGTATGTGCGTTGTGTGTAAAGTGTGCGTTGTGTGTCTGTAAAGTGTGCATTGTGTGTAAAGTATGCGTTGTCTGTAATGTGTGCGTTGTGTGTAAAGTGTGCGTTGTGTGTGTGCGTTGTGTGTGTTGTGTGTAAAGTGTGCATTTTGTGTGTGTTGTGTGTAAAGTGTGCATTGTGTGTGTGTTGTGTGTAAAGTGTGCATTGTGTGTCTGTAAAGTGTGCGTTGTGTGTGTGCGTTGTGTGTGTGTTGTGTGTAAAGTGTGCATTGTGTGTGTGTTGTGTGTAAAGTGTGCGTTGTGTGTGCGTTGTGTGTAAAGTGTGCGTTGTGTGTCTGTAAAGTGTGCATTGTGTGTGCGTTGTGTGTACGTTGTGTGTAAAGTGTGCGTTGTGTGTAAAGTATGCGTTGTCTGTAATGTGTGCGTTGTGTGTAAAGTGTGCGTTGTGTGTGCGTTGTGTGTACATTGTGTGTAAAGTGTGCGTTGTGTGTAAAGTATGCGTTGTCTGTAATGTGTGCGTTGTGTGTAAAGTGTGCGTTGTGTGTGTGCGTTGTGTGTGTGTTGTGTGTAAAGTGTGCATTGTGTGTGTGTTGTGTGTAAAGTGTGCATTGTGTGTGTGTTGTGTGTAAAGTGTGCATTGTGTGTCTGTAAAGTGTGCGTTGTGTGTGTACGTTGTGTGTGTGTTGTGTGTAAAGTGTGCGTTGTGTGTGCGTTGTGTGTAAAGTGTGCGTTGTGTGTCTGTAAAGTGTGCATTGTGTGTGCGTTGTGTGTACGTTGTGTGTAAAGTGTGCGTTGTATGTAAAGTATGCGTTGTCTGTAATGTGTGCGTTGTGTGTAAAGTGTGCGTTGTGTGTGCGTTGTGTGTAAAGTGTGCGTTGTGTGTCTGTAAAGTGTGCATTGTGTGTGCGTTGTGTACGTTGTGTGTAAAGTGTGCGTTGTGTGTAAAGTATGCGTTGTCTGTAATGTGTGCGTTGTGTGTAAAGTGTGCGTTGTGTGTGTGCGTTGTGTGTGTGTTGTGTGTAAAGTGTGCATTGTGTGTGTGTTGTGTGTAAAGTGTGCATTGTGTGTGTGTTGTGTGTAAAGTGTGCATTGTGTGTCTGGAAAGTGTGCGTTGTGTGTGTACGTTGTGTGTGTGTTGTGTGTAAAGTGTGCATTGTGTGTGTGTTGTGTGTAAAGTGAGCATTGTGTGTGCGTTGTCTATAAAATGTGCGTTGTGTGTGTGTTGTGTGTAAAGTGTGCGTTGTGTGTGTGTTGTGTGTAAAGTGTGCGTTGTGTGTGTGCGTTGTGTGTGTGTTGTGTGTAAAGTGTGCGTTGTGTGTGCGTTGTGTGTAAAGTGTGCGTTGTGTGTCTGTAAAGTGTGCATTGTGTGTGCGTTGTGTGTACGTTGTGTGTAAAGTGTGCGTTGTGTGTAAAGTATGCGTTGTCTGTAATGTGTACGTTGTGTGTAAAGTGTGCGTTGTGTGTGCGTTGTGTGTAAAGTGTGCGTTGTGTGTCTGTAAAGTGTGCATTGTGTGTGCGTTGTGTGTACGTTGTGTGTAAAGTGTGCGTTGTGTGTAAAGTATGCGTTGTCTGTAATGTGTACGTTGTGTGTAAAGTGTGCGTTGTGTGTACGTTGTGTGTAAAGTGTGCGTTGTGTGTAAAGTATGCGTTGTCTGTAATGTGTACGTTGTGTGTAAAGTGTGCATTGTGTGTGTGTTGTGTGTAAAGTGTGCATTGTGTGTGCGTTGTGTGTAAAGTGTGCGTTGTGTGTGTGTACTGTGTAAAGTGTGCGTTGTGTGTGCGTTGTGTGTAAAGTGTGCGTTGTGTGTGTGCGTTGTGTGTGTTGTGTGTAAAGTGTGCGTTGTGTGTGCGTTGTGTGTAAAGTGTGCGTTGTGTGTCTGTAAAGTGTGCATTGTGTGTGCGTTGTGTGTACGTTGTGTGTAAAGTGTGCGTTGTGTGTAAAGTATGCGTTGTCTGTAATGTGTGCGTTGTGTGTAAAGTGTGCGTTGTGTGTGTGCGTTGTGTGTGTGTTGTGTGTAAAGTGTGCATTGTGTGTGTGTTGTGTGTAAAGTGTGCGTTGTGTGTGTGCGTTGTGTGTGTGTGTTGTGTGTAAAGTGTGCATTGTGTGTGTTGTGTGTAAAGTGTGTGTTGTGTGTGCATTGTGTGTAAAGTGTGCGTTGTGTGTAAAGTATGTGTTGTCTGTAATGTGTGCGTTGTGTGTAAAGTGTGCGTTGTGTGTAAAGTGTGCGTTGTGTGTAAAGTGTGCGTTGTGTGTAAAGTGTGCGTTGTCAACTCAAAACTCATCTGTTTAGAGAGGCCTTCTCACTCTGACCACTCTGACCATAACTGCACTGTCTTTTAATCTGTATTTGTTTTTAAAATGTATTTCTACACTGTTTTTATTTTGTTTTATCTTGTTTTTATGTACTGTATTATTTAATTAATGTATTTAATACCTTGATGTACGGCGACCTTGAGAGCCTTGAAAGGCGCCTAACAAATAAAATGTATTATTATTATTATTAATGTGTGCGTTGTGTAAAGTGTGCGTTGTGTGTAAAGTGTGCGTTGTGTGTAAAGTGTGCGTTGTGTGTAAAGTGTGCATTGTGTGTAAAGTGTGCATTGTGTGTAAAGTGTGCGTTGTGTGTAAAGTATGCGTTGTCTGTAATGTGTGCGTTGTGTGTAAAGTATGCGTTGTCTGTAATGTGTGCGTTGTGTGTAAAGTGTGCGTTGTGTGTAAAGTGTGCATTGTGTGTAAAGTGTGCGTTGTGTGTGCGTTGTGTGTAAAGTGTGCGTTGTGCGTTGACACAGGGAGAACATGTAAACTCCGTGAGCCGGATGCCCCTCCCACACTCACCCAGCTGAGCAGACGCAGGACTGTGATTGGCTGCTTCAGGAACGTCATCAGATCAGAGGCTCCGCCCACTTTCAGGCCCTCCATGACTCCGCCCCTTTTAGCCAGGCTCCGCCCCTCCCGCAGGCCCCGCCCCTCTCCGCCTCTGAAGAAGAAGAAGTGACTTTTATTGATCTCACACAGGAAAGAATAAAAATATGAATACGACTGAAGCCACGGCTGCCCCGGGACGGAGACGATGTCCACAGGGAGGGCATCTGACAGTCCCATGGCCGTGTTTAAATATTTAACAATAAACTCACTTTATTTAAAATGTATCATTCACAAACCCGTCTGTGACCCATGACCCCGTGACCCGTGACGTCGACTCGAGCGGGAAAACGGTTTAAACGGATTCTAAATGTTTCAGTGAAACTAAAGCGAGTCAGCTGAGCCGTCATGAGACCGACGGCCAACAACAGCCCCTTTCACTGCTCCTAACTCCTATGTCCTAACTCCTATGTCCTAACTCCTATGTCCTAACTCCTATGTCCTAACTCCTATGTCCTAGCTCCTAACTCCTAACTCCTATGTCCTAACTCCTATGTCCTAACTTCTATGTCCTAACTCCTATGTCCTAACTCCTATGTCCTAGCTCCTAACTCCTATGTCCTAACTCATATGTCCTAGCTCCTAACTCCTATGTCCTAACTCCTATGTCCTAACTCCTATGTCCTAACTCCTATGTCCTAACTCCTATGTCCTAACTCCTAACTCCTAACTCCTATGTCCTAACTCCTATGTCCTAACTTCTATGTCCTAACTCCTATGTCCTAACTCCTATGTCCTAGCTCCTAACTCCTATGTCCTAACTCATATGTCCTAGCTCCTAACTCCTATGTCCTAACTCCTATGTCCTAACTCCTATGTCCTAACTCCTAAGTCCTATGTCCTAGCTCCTAACTCCTGTGTCCTAACCCCTATGTCCTAACTCCTATGTCCTAACTCCTATGTCCTAACTCCTATGTCCTAACTCCTATGTCCTAACTTCTATGTCCTAACTCCTATGTCCTAACTCCTATGTCCTAGCTCCTAACTCCTATGTCCTAACTCCTATGTCCTAACTCCTAACTCCTATGTCCTAACTCCTATGTCCTAACTCCTAACTCCTATGTCCTAACTTCTATGTCCTAACTCCTATGTCCTAACTCCTATGTCCTAGCTCCTAACTCCTATGTCCTAACTCCTATGTCCTAACTCCTAACTCCTATGTCCTAACTCCTAACTCCTATGTCCTAACTCCTATGTCCTAATTCCTATGTCCTAACTCCTATGTCCTAGCTCCTATGTCCTAACTCCTATGTCCTAACTCCTAGCTTCTTACTCCTATGTCCTAGCTCCTATGTCCTAACTCCTACATCCTAACCTCTAGCTCCTAACTCCTATGTCCTAGCTCCTATGTCCTTACTCCTATTTCCTAACTCCACCCCTGAC
>JAVJIX010000432.1:105000-115000 GCA_036785185.1 Paratrypauchen microcephalus | reverse complement strand
CAGCAGCAGCAGCAGCAGCAGCAGCAGCAGCAGCAGCAGCAGCAGCAGCAGCAGCAGCAGCAGCAGCAGCAGCAGCAGCAGCAGCAGCAGCAGCAGCAGCAGCAGCAGCAGCAGCAGCAGCAGCAGCAGCAGCAGCAGCAGCAGCAGCAGCAGCAGCAGCAGCACCCGGCAGCAGCAGCAGCAGCAGCAGCAGCAGCAGCAGCAGCAGCAGCAGCAGCAGCAGCAGCAGCAGCAGCAGCAGCAGCAGCAGCAGCAGCAGCAGCAGCAGCAGCAGCAGCAGCAGCAGCAGCAGCAGCAGCAGCAGCAGCAGCAGCAGCAGCAGCAGCAGCAGCAGCAGCAGCAGCAGCAGCAGCAGCAGCAGCAGCAGCAGCAGTAGCAGTAGCAGCAGCAGCAGCAGCAGCAGCAGTAGCAGTAGCAGTAGCAGTAGCAGTAGCAGCAGTAGCAGTAGCAGCAGCAGCAGCAGCAGCAGCAGCAGCAGCAGCAGCAGCAGCAGCAGCAGCAGTAGCAGTAGCAGTAGCAGTAGCAGCAGCAGCAGTAGCAGCAGCAGCAGCAGCAGCAGCAGCAGCAGCAGCAGCAGCAGCAGTAGCAGTAGTAGTAGTAGTAGTAGTAGTAGTAGTAGTAGTAGTAGTAGTAGTAGTAGTAGTATTGAACCATAGTACCACGTTCCGGATCAGGATCAGCATCTGGCGGAGCGTCTCTCCTGGAGGAGAACATCTGTTGCTGTGGAGACGGGGCCGAGCATCGCCGTGGAAACAGGTCAGAACCAACAGCATCAGCACCACGACTCCTGCAGGGGGCGCCATCCTCATCTGCAACAAACCAGAACCCTGGTCAGGACCCAGTGGGACTCAGATCTGGTTAGGATCCTGGTCAGGACCCAGTGGGACTCAGATCTGGTTAGGATCCTGGTCAGGACCCAGTGGGACTCAGATCTGGTTAGGATCCTGGTCAGGACCCAGTGGGATTCAGATCTGGTTTGGATCCTGGTCAGGACCCAGTGGGACTCAGATCTGGTTTGGATCCTGTCTCAGTTGTGTAAAAATGAAAAGCACTCTGGCCTTGAACCAGGTCCAGCCCCTCCACAGACCTCGTCCTCCCGCTGCAGATTTATGGACATGGACAAGTTTGAAGAAAAATAAGAAACTTAAAGTGGACGGGACAAGGACAGGACGAGGACGGGACGAGGACGAGACAAGGACAGTGAGGACAGGACTCCAAATGAAGCTCATCGAGGCCAGCAGCCAAAGGGTCATCCACACAAACTGAATTGGAGCCAGAGTCCATGGAGCCCAATCACGCCCATGAACACTTCCTGTTTGGAACATAGAGACGGGTTAGACGGCTAACCCATTTACCGTCTATGGTCAGGGTCAGGGTCAGGGTTTGGGTTTAAGTTTTAGAATCATTCAGACACAGCAGCGCTTAGCTCTAGTTAGCTCTAGTTAGCTCTAGTTAGCTCTAGTTACCTCTAGTTAGCTCTAGTTAGCTCTAGTTAGCTCTAGTTAGCTCTAGTTACCTCTAGTTAGCTCTAGTTAGCTCTAGTTAGCTCTAGTTAGCTCTAGTTAGCTTTAAGATAAGATGAGACTTTATTGATCTCACACAGGAGAAATTCACTTGCCACATCAGCTCCAGACAGTTTGGTGCAAAAGAAAGTTTGAACAGAAAGTGCAGCAGACAAATAGTAATAATAATAAAATAAGTAAAAAGAGAGTGTAAAAAATATTTCCCGTCTGGACTCTACAGTGCTGCTCGGGCGTAGAGGAGAGCAGAGGCCACCACAGAGTCATAAAAAGTCTTGAGCAGAGGCCTGCTCACTCCAAAGGACCTCAGTCTCCTCAGGAGGTGGAGGTGACTTTGGCCCTTCTTGTACAGGGCGTCGGTGTTGTGGGACCAGTCCAGTTTATTGTTGAGGTGAACACCCAGGTACTTGAAACTGTCCACAGTCTCTATGTCCTGCCCCTGGATGTTCACCGGTGAGTGAGGTAGTGGTCTCCTCCTTTAGTTAGCGCTCATTAGCTTTAGTTAGCTCTGGTTAGCTCTAATTAGCTTTAGTTAGCGCTCATTAGCTTTAGTTAGCTCTGGTTAGCTCTAATTAGCTTTAGTTAGCTTTAGTTTTGACAGCCACAGAACATTAAGCCCCGCCCCCAGACCAAACACAGAGAATCGAGGGCGTTTGTTTTCTTCGTTCGTCCGTTCGTCCGCTGCAGGTTCAGGTTCACGGCGCAGCGTATAAGCGGATGTAGCTAATGCGCTAACCACAGTGTTCCAAACAGGAAGTGAGCACGGGCGCTGCTGACTTCTTCTGAAAACCCGCCGCCGTCTCCTCGTCATTCTGACCTTCAGATGTTCCTCAGTCCTTCTCTGCTCATCGGAACTTCATCGTTTCTTCATTAATGAAACTTTTCCTCGAGGCGTTTGAGTGACACACGAAATGAAACTGTCAGTCAGAACAAAACTCCACATCTCTGAGACGCTGCAGCAACTGCAGACTCCTGAAACTCCTGAGACCAAGACCCAGACCAAGACCCAGACCCTGAGACCAGAGACCAGACCAGAACCAAGACCAAGACCCAGACCAAGAGCCTGAGTCCAGACCCTGAGACCAGACCCTGAGTCCAGACCCTGAGTCCGGACCCAGAACAAAGACTGTGTGATGACGTGTTTTCAGGATTTCCCTCAGGTCTCGGAGCAGAGTGGCGCTCGTGGCGCTCGTGGTCATAGATACGGCGCTCTCTGACGCACTGTGGTTGGACCATTTTTGACCATGTTTTTCCAGTTTGGTTTGGATGGAAAACGCCGTTGGTGCCATGACATAACAGATGGCGCGTCATAGACCTGAGCACCGGGCGGACCCAGGGACCCAGACCGCAGATGGAAACGCTTCAGCTGAAGCTCGAACCCGACCTGTGTCTGGAGGCATCAGACCCACGACTGCGCAGAAGATACTTGATCATAAACGTCATATTTGTGTTTAAATTAGGAAAAGAACCCAACATTAAATTAAAAATACTTTTTTGGTCTTTAGTTTTTCATTATTTCAGATTTTCATGTTTGTTTTTTGGTGAAAGGAAATCTGACCAAACATCTGACCAAACATCTGACCAAACATCTGACCAAACATCTGTCCAAACATCTGACCAAACATCTGACCAAACATCTGTCCAAACATCTGACCAAACATCTGTCCAAAAATCTGACCAAACATCTGACCAAACATCTGTCCAAAAATCTGACCAAACATCTGACCAAACATCTGTCCAAAAATCTGACCAAACATCTGACCAAAAATCTGACCAAACATCTGTCCAAACATCTGACCAAACATCTGACCAAACATCTGACCAAACATCTGACCAAAAATCTGACCAAACATCTGACCAAACATCTGACCAAACACCTGACCAATCACCTGACCAAACATCTAACCAAACATCTGACCAAAAATCTGACCAAACATCTAACCAAACATCTGACCAAAAATCTGACCAAACATCTGACCAAACATCTGTCCAAAAATCTGACCAAACATCTGACCAATCACCTGACCAAACATCTGTCCAAACATCTGTCCAAACATCTGACCAAACATCTGTCCAAACATCTGACCAAACATCTGACCAAACATCTGACCAAACATCTGACCAAACATCTGTCCAAACATCTGACCAAACATCTGACCAAACATCTGACCAAACATCTGACCAAAAATCTGACCAAACATCTGACCAAACATCTGACCAAACACCTGACCAATCACCTGACCAAACATCTGACCAAAAATCTGACCAAACATCTGACCAAAAATCTGTCCAAACATCTGACCAAACATCTGACCAAACATCTGACCAAACATCTGACCAAACATCTGTCCAAACATCTGTCCAAACATCTGACCAAACATCTGACCAAACATCTGACCAAACATCTGACCAAACATCTGTCCAAACATCTGACCAAAAATCTGACCAAACACCTGACCAATCACCTGACCAAACATCTGACCAAAAATCTCACCAAACATCTGACCAAACACCTGACCAAACATCTGACCAAAAATCTGACCAAACATCTGACCAAAAATCTGACCAAACATCTGACCAAAAATGTGACCAAAGATCTGACCAAACATCTAATCAAAGATCTAATCAAACATCTGACCAAACATCTGACCAAACATCTGACCAAACATCTGTCCAAACATCTGACCAAAAATCTGTCCAAACATCTGACCAAACACCTGACCAAAAATCTGACCAAACATCTAACCAAACATCTCACCAAACATCTGACCAAACATCTGACCAAAAATCTGACCAAACATCTGACCAAACATCTGACCAAACACCTGACCAATCACCTGACCAAACATCTGACCAAAAATCTGACCAAACATCTGACCAAAAATCTGTCCAAACATCTGACCAAAAATCTGACCAAACATCTGACCAAACATCTAATCAAACATCTAATCAAACATCTGACCAAACATCTGACCAAACATCTGACCAAACATCTGACCAAACATCTGACCAAACATCTAACCAAACATCTGTCCAAACACCTGACCAATCACCTGACCAAACATCTGACCAAACATCTGACCAAAAATCTGACCAAACATCTAACCAAACATCTGACCAAAAATCTGACCAAACATCTGACCAAACATCTGACCAAACATCTGACCAAACATCTGACCAAACATCTGACCAAACATCTGACCAAACATCTGACCAAACATCTGACCAAACATCTGACCAAACATCTGTCCAAACATCTGTCCAAACATCTGACCAAACATCTGTCCAAACATCTGACCAAACATCTGACCAAACATCTGACCAAACATCTGTCCAAACATCTGACCAAACATCTGACCAAACATCTGACCAAACATCTGACCAAACATCTGACCAAACATCTGACCAAAAATCTGACCAAACATCTGTCCAAACATCTGACCAAAAATCTGACCAAACATCTGACCAAACATCTGACCAAACATCTGACCAAACATCTGACCAAACATCTGACCAAAAATCTGACCAAACATCTGACCAAACATCTGACCAAAAATCTCACCAAACATCTGACCAAACATCTGACCAAAAATCTCACCAAACATCTGACCAAACACCTGTCAAACATCTGACCAAACATCTGACCAAAAATCTCACCAAACATCTGACCAAAAATCTGACCAAAAATCTCACCAAACATCTGACCAAACATCTGACCAAACATCTGACCAAAAATCTCACCAAAAATCCAGTGATCGGAAACACTCACCTTTAAAAGTCTGAAGTCGTCTGGTCCTGGTCTCGGGTGCAGGTCTCTGGTGTGGTCCTGGTTGAGTTCTGGTGTGGTCCTGGTTGAGTTCTGGTGTGGTCCTGGTTGAGTTCTTCTGTGGTCCTGGTTGAGTTCTTCTGTGGTCCTGGTTGAGTTCTGGTGTGGTCCTGGTTGAGTTCTGGTGTGGTCCTGGTTGAGTTCTGGTGTGGTCCTGGTTGAGTTCTGGTGTGGTCCTGGTCTTTGGGGCAGGTTAAATACTGAGTTGGTGGAAAGTGAAATTCTGAGCCGTTTCCTCCTTTTTCACTTTTCAGGTTTGATTTTTTTCTTCACAATTTCATTTTGTTCCTCGAGTTCAAAGTAAAAGAGACTTGAGAAAACCCGAGCGGGTTTCCCCACATCCCCGACACCATCAGCTCTGAGAGAGGAGGAGAGGAGGAGAGAAGAGAGGAGGAGAGGAGAGAGGAGGAGAGAGGAGGAGAGGTTTCCCCACATCCCCGACACCATCAGCTCTGAGGTTCAAGTCCTGCACAGGCTCTGGAGGAGAGAGGAGGAGAGAGGAGAGGAGAGGAGAGGAGAGAGGAGAGGAGGAGAGGAGAGAGGAGGAGGAGAGGAGGAGGAGAGAGGAGAGGAGGAGAGGAGAGAGGAGGAGAGAGGAGGAGAGGAGGAGAGAGGAGAGAGGAGAGGAGGAGAGGAGAGAGGAGGGGAGGAGAGGAGAGAGGAGGGGAGGAGAGGAGAGGAGAGAGGAGAGGAGAGGAGAGGAGAGAGGAGAGGAGAGGAGAGGAGAGGAGAGAGGAGAGAGGAGGAGAGAGGAGAGGAGAGGAGAGAGGAGGAGAGGAGAGGAGAGGAGGAGAGAGGAGGAGAGGAGAGAGAGGAAGAGAGGAGAGAGGAGAGAGGAGGAGAGGAGAGAGAGGAGAGGAGAGAGGAGAGGAGGAGAGGAGGAGAGGAGAGAGGAGGAGAGGAGAGGAGGTTTCCCCACATCCCCGACACCATCAGCTCTGAGGTTCAAGTCCTGCACAGGCTCTGGAGGAGAGAGGAGGAGAAGAGGAGAGGAGAGAGGAGAGGAGGGGAGAGGAGAGAGGAGAGAGGAGGAGGAGAGAGGAGAGAGGAGGAGAGGTTTCCCCACATCCCCGACACCATCAGCTCTGAGGTTCAAGTCCTGCACAGGCTCTGGAGGAGAGAGGAGGAGAGAGGAGAGGAGAGGAGAGAGGAGAGAGGAGAGGAGAGGAGAGGAAAGGAGGAGAGAGGAGAGAGGAGAAGAGAGGAGGAGAGGAGAGAGGAGGAGAGAGGAGGAGAGAGGAGAGGAGAGGAGGAGAGGAGAGAGAGGAGAGGAGAGAGGAGAGAGGAGAGGAGGAGAGGAGAGAGGAGGGGAGGAGAGGAGAGAGGAGGGGAGGAGAGGAGAGGAGAGAGGAGAGGAGAGGAGAGGAGAGAGGAGAGGAGAGGAGAGGAGAGAGGAGAGAGGAGAGGAGAGGAGAGGAGAGAGAGGAGAGAGGAGGAGAGAGGAGAGGAGAGGAGAGAGGAGGAGAGGAGAGAGAGGAGAGGAGAGAGGAGGAGAGGAGAGGAGAGAGGAGGAGAGGAGAGAGGAAGAGAGGAGGAGAGGAGAGGAGGAGAGAGGAGGAGAGGAGAGGAGGTTTCCCCACATCCCCGACACCATCAGCTCTGAGAGAGGAGGAGAGAGGAGAGAGGAGGAGAGGAGAGAGAGAGGAGAGAGGAGGAGAGGAGGTTTCCCCACATCCCCGACACCATCAGCTCTGAGGTTCAAGTCCTGCACAGGCTCTGGAGGAGAGAGGAGGAGAAGAGGAGAGGAGGAGAGGAGAGAGGAGGGGAGGAGAGGAGAGGAGAGAGGAGAGAGGAGGAGAAGAGGAGAGGAGAGGAGAGGAGAGAGGAGGAGGAGAGAGGAGGAGAGGAGAGGAGAGAGGAGAGAGGAGAGAGGAGAGAGAGGAGAGGAGAGAGGAGAGAGGAGAGGAGGAGAGGAGAGAGGAGGGGAGGAGAGGAGAGGAGGGGAGGAGAGGAGAGGAGAGAGGAGAGGAGAGGAGGAGAGAGGAGAGGAGAGAGAGGAGAGGAGAGAGGAGAGAGGAGAGAGGAGGAGAGAGGAGAAAGAGGAGAGGAGAGAGGAGGAGAGAGGAGGAGAGAGGAGAGGAGAGAGGAGGGGAGGAGAGGAGAGAGGAGAGGAGGAGAGGAGAGAGGAGAGAGAGAGGAGATGAGAGAGGTGAGGAGGAGAGGAGGAGAGGAGGAGGAGAGGGGAGAGAGGAGGAGAGAGGAGAGGAGGAGGAGAGGGGAGAGAGGAGGAGAAGAGAGGAGGAGGAGAGGGGAGAGAGGAGAGAGAGGAGAGGAGAGAGGAGAGAGGAGAGGAGGAGAGGAGAGAGGAGAGAGAGGAGAGGAGAGAGGAGAGGAGGAGAGGAGAGAGGAGAGGAGGAGAGGAGAGAGGAGGAGAGAGGAGAGGAGGAGGAGAGGGGAGAGAGGAGGAGAAGAGAGGAGGAGGAGAGGGGAGAGAGGAGAGAGAGGAGAGGAGAGAGGAGAGGAGGAGAGGAGAGAGGAGGGGAGGAGAGGAGAGGAGGAGAGAGGAGAGGAGAGGAGAGGAGAGAGGAGGAGAGGAGGAGAGAGGAGAGGAGAGAGGAGAGGAGAGAGGAGGAGGAGAAGAGAGGAGGAGGAGAGGGGAGAGAGGAGGAGAAGAGAGGAGGAGGAGAGGGGAGAGAGGAGGAGAAGAGAGGAGGAGGAGAGGGGAGAGAGGAGGAGAGAGGAGAGGAGGGGAGAGAGGAGGAGAAGAGAGGAGGAGGAGAGGGGAGAGAGGAGGAGAGAGGAGAGGAGTGTTTGTCGCAGTGCATTGTGGGAGCTGCAGTCCGGGAGTCGCTCTCATTTCCTGTGACTTTTGTTTTGACGAGGTCACTTCCTGTGAGTCTGGAAATAGAAACTCAAACAGAAAAAGAAACTCCAGAAATAAACGGAGTGGAAGAAGGAAGAGAGGAGGAGAGAGGAGGAGAGAGGAGAGAGGAGGAGAGAGGAGAGAGGAGGAGAGAGGAGAGGAGAGGAGAGAGGAGAGGAGAGAGGAGCAGAGAGGAGGAGAGAGGAGGAGAGGAGAGGAGGAGAGGAGAGAGGAGGAGAGGAGGAGAGAGAGGAGGAGAGAGGAGGAGAGGAGAGAGGAGGAGAGGAGAGGAGGAGGAGAGAGGAGGAGAGAGGAGAGAGGAGGAGAGAGGAGGAGAGAGGAGGAGAGGAGAGAGGAGAGAGGATGAGAGGAGAGGAGAGAGGAGGAGAGAGGAGAGAGGAGAGAGGAGAGGAGAGAGGAGAGAGGAGAGAGGAGGAGAGAGGAGAGGAGAGAGGAGGAGAGCATTTCGCTGTTGTCATCCCTTCTTCCACTCCGTTTATTTCTGGAGTTTCTTTTTCTGTTTGAGTTTCTATTTCCAGACTCACAGGAAGTGACCTCGTCAAAACAAAAGTCACAGGAAATGAGAGCGACTCCCGGACTGCAGCTCCCACAATGCACTGCGACAAACACTCCTCTCCTAGAACCACTGTGTAAGATCAGATCAGATCAGATCAGATCAGATCAGACTTTATTGATCTCACACAGTGAAATGGAAACGTGCAATAGAATGTGCATATAAGATAAAATAAATGTGCAACAGTAGAAATTCTAGTGCAACAACAGGAGTAAACAACAGGAGTAAACAACAGGAGTAAACAACAGGAGTAAACAACAGGAGTAAACAACAGGAGTAAATGTAAATGTGCAACAGTCGACTTAGCAGCAGCAGTACAAACAGTAACTAGGAGAGTATGGGGGGGTGAAAAAGAAGATATTGCACGTTTGGAATATATAGTAGAATTATACATGTCACAGTGGGCGGAGTTATCCCGCAGTGGGCGGGGTTTTCTCGCAGTAGGCGGGGTTATCTCACAGTGGGCGGGGTTATCTCACAGTGGGCGGGGTTATCTCACAGTGGGCGGGGTTTTCTCACAGTGGGCGGGGTTTTCTCGCAGTCTCTTGGGTGTTTCCGTTACTTGTTTGGAGCGGACCGGAGTTTGGCGTGTTCTGGACCGGAGCCTGGACCGCGGACCCTCTTAACGCGCTCGTGCACGCGCCTGGCCGCTCGTTCACGGTGAGTCTCGAGAGTTTTACGGTAGTTTCTTTTATTTATTTATTTTTACCGAAGTTTTAGAGTTTGTGCGGAGGAAAGTTTGTGGAGAAAATGACGGTTCCTGTTTAAGACACCTGCTCACGCGCTCACACTGGTTTAGTCCTGGTTTAGACCTGGTTTAGACCTGCTTTAGTCCTGGTTTAGTCCTGGTTTAGTCCTGGTTTAGACCTGGTTTAGTCCTGGTTTAGTCCTGGTTTAGTCCTGGTTTAGTCCTGGTTTAGTCCTGGTTTAGACCTGCTTTAGTCCTGGTTTAGACCTGCTTTAGTCCTGGTTTAGACCTGCTTTAGTCCTGGTTTAGTCCTGGTTTAGACCTGCTTTAGTCCTGGTTTAGACCTGCTTTAGTCCTGGTTTAGTCCTGGTTTAGACCTGCTTTAGTCCTGGTTTAGACCTGGTTTAGTCCTGGTTTAGACCTGGTTTAGACCTGGTTTAGTCCTGGTTTAGTCCTGGTTTAGACCTGGTGTAGTCCTGGTTTAGACCTGGTTTAGACCTGGTTTAGTCCTGGTTTAGACCTGGTTTAGACCTGGTTTAGACCTGGTGTAGTCCTGGTTTAGACCTGGTTTAGTCCTGGTTTAGTCCTG
>JAVJIX010000432.1:97500-100000 GCA_036785185.1 Paratrypauchen microcephalus | reverse complement strand
ACTCTCTCTCTCTCTCTCTCCAGGCTCTCGGCGGTCCGGACGCTCTGGCCGTTACCCGTCAGCTCTTGGCGCAGGCGTTGGCGTCGGTGGCGTTTCAGATAAACTCTGTCTCTGAGTCTTTGCTCCGCCTCCTCGACCTGCAGCAGAGCGACCTGAGGCGCCTCGAGTCGTCTGTGAGCCTCCTGAGCCAGGTGAGTCCTGACCTCCCACCCACTCTCCTCCCCTGTCCTCCTCCTCATCCCTCTCTCCTCTCTCCTCCACTGTCCTCCTCTCTCCTCTCTCCTCCTCTCTCCTCTCTCCTCTCTCCTCTCCTCCTTTCTCCTCCTCATCTCCTCTCTCCTCTCTCCTCTCTCCTCTCTCCTCTCCTCTCTCCTCCTCTCTCCTCTCTCCTCTCTCCTCCTCTCTCCTCTCCTCTCTCCTCTCCTCTCTCCTCCTCTCTCCTCCTCTCCTCCTCTCTCCTCCTCTCTCCTCTCTCCTCCTCTCTCCTCCTCTCTCCTCTGTCCTCTCCTCTCCTCCTCTCTCCTCTCTCCTCTCTCCTCCTCTCTTCTCCTCTCTCCTCTCTCCTCCTCTCCTCTCCTCCTCTCTCCTCCTCTCTCCTCTCTCCTCCTCTCCTCTCTCCTCCTCTCCTCTCTCCTCCTCTCTCCTCTCTCCTCTCCTCCTCTCTCCTCCTCTCTCCTCTCCTCTCTCCTCCTCTCTCCTCCTCCTCTCCTCCTCTGTCCTCCTCTGTCCTCCTCCTCTCCTCTCTCCTCCTCTCTCCTCCTCTCTCCTCCTCCTCTCCTCCTCTCTCCTCCTCCTCTCCTCCTCTCTCCTCTCTCCTCCTCTCTCCTCCTCCTCTCCTCTCTCCTCCTCCTCTCCTCTCTCCTCTTCTCCTCTCCTCCTCTCCTCCTCTCCTCCTCTCTCCTCCTCTCTCCTCCTCTCCTCTCCTCCTCTCTCCTCTCCTCCTCTCTCCTCTCTCCTCCTCTCTCCTCCTCTCCTCCTCTCTCCTCCCCTCTCCTCCTCCTCCTCTCCTCTCTCCTCCTCCTCTCTCTCCTCCTCTCCTCCTCTCTCCTCCTCCTCCTCTCTCTCTCCTCCTCTCTCCTCCTCTCCTCCTCTCTCCTCCTCTCCTCTCTCCTCTCTCCTCTCTCCTCCTCTCTCCTCCTCTCTCCTCCTCTCTCCTCTCTCCTCTCTCCTCCTCTCTCCTCCTCTCTCCTCTGTCCTCTCCTCTCCTCCTCCTCTCCTCCTCTCTCCTCTCTCCTCTCTCCTCCTCTCTCCTCCTCTGTCCTCTCCTCCTCTCTCCTCCTCTCTCCTCCTCTCTCCTCTCTCCTCCTCTCTCCTCCTCCTCTCTCCTCCTCCTCTCCTCTCTCCTCCTCTCCTCCTCTCTCCTCCTCTCTCCTCCTCTCCTCCTCTCTCCTCTCTCCTCCTCCTCTCCTCCTCTCTCCTCCTCTCTCGTCTCCTCCTCTCTCCTCCTCTCTCCTCCTCTCCTCTCTCCTCCTCTCTCCTCCTCTCTCCTCCTCTCTCCTCCTCTCTCCTCCTCTCCTCTCTCCTCCTCTCCTCCTCTCCTCCTCTCTCCTCTCTCCTCTTCTCTCCTCTCTCCTCCTCTCCTCCTCTCCTCCTCCTCTCCTCTCTCCTCCTCTCCTCCTCTCTCCTCTCCTCCTCTCTCCTCCTCCTCTCCTCTCTCCTCTCTCCTCCTCCTCCTCTCCTCCTCCTCTCTCCTCCTCTCTCCTCCTCTCTCCTCTCCTCCTCCTCTCCTCCTCTCTCTCCTCTCTCCTCCTCTCCTCCTCTCCTCTCTCCTCCTCTCTCCTCCTCCTCTCCTCTCTCCTCTCCTCCTCCTCTCCTCCTCTCTCCTCTCTCCTCCTCTCCTCCTCTCTCCTCCTCTCCTCCTCCTCTCCTCCTCCTCTCCTCATCTGTCTCTCCTCCTCTCTCCTCTCTCCTCCTCTCCTCCTCTCCTCCTCTCCTCTCCTCTCTCTCCTCCTCTCCTCCTCTCCTCTCCTCCTCTCTCTCCTCCTCTCTCCTCCTCTCCTCTCTCCTCCTCCTCTCCTCTCCTCCTCTCCTCTCCTCCTCTGTCCTCCTCTCTCCTCTCTCCTCTCCTCCTCATCCCTCTCCTCCTCTCCTCCTCTCCTCCTCTCTCCTCCTCTCCTCTCCTCCTCTCCTCTCCTCCTCTCTCCTCTCTCCTCTCCTCCTCTCTCCTCATCTGTCTCTCCTCCTCTCTCCTCCTCTCCTCCTCTCTCCTCCTCTCCTCTCCTCCTCTCCTCTCCTCCTCTCTCCTCTCTCCTCTCTCCTCCTCTCCTCCTCTCTCCTCCTCTCTCCTCTCCTCCTCTCTCCTCCTCTCTCCTCTCCTCTCTCCTCCTCTCTTCTCCTCCTCTCCTCTCCTCCTCTCTCCTCCTCTCCTCTCCTCCTCATCCCTCTCCTCCTCTCTCCTCTCCTCCTCTCTCCTCCTCTCCTCCTCTCCTCCTCTCTCCTCTCTCCTCCTCTCTCCTCCTCTCCTCCTCTCCTCCTCCTCTCCTCTCCTCCTCCTCTCCTC
>JAVJIX010000432.1:87500-90000 GCA_036785185.1 Paratrypauchen microcephalus | reverse complement strand
TTTGCAGTAGTATTTGCAGTAGTAGTTGTAGTAGTAGTTGCAGTATTTGCAGTAGTAGTTGCAGTAGTAGTTGTAGTATTTGCAGTAGTATTTGCAGTAGTAGTTGTAGTAGTAGTTGCAGTATTTTCAGTAGTAGTTGCAGTAGTAGTTGTAGTATTTGCAGTAGTATTTGCAGTAGTAGTTGTAGTATTTGCAGTAGTATTTGCAGTAGTAGTTGCAGTAGTAGTTGTAGTATTTGCAGTAGTATTTGCAGTAGTAGTTGCAGTAGTAGTTGTAGTATTTGCAGTAGTGTTTGCAGTAGTAGTTGCAGTAGTTGCAGTAGTGTTTGCAGTAGTAGTTGCAGTAGTATTTGCAGTAGTATTTGCAGTAGTATTTGCAGTAGTAGTTGCAGTAGTATTTGCAGTAGTATTTGCAGTAGTAGTTGCAGTAGTTGCAGTAGTGTTTGCAGTAGTAGTTGCAGTAGTATTTGCAGTAGTATTTGCAGTAGTATTTGCAGTAGTATTTGCAGTAGTAGTTGCAGTAGTGTTTGCAGTAGTAGTTGCAGTAGTATTTGCAGTAGTATTTGCAGTAGTATTTGCAGTAGTATTTGCAGTAGTATTTGCAGTAGTAGTTGCAGTAGTATTTGCAGTAGTATTTGCAGTAGTATTTGCAGTAGTAGTTGCAGTAGTAGTTGTAGTATTTGCAGTAGTATTTGCAGTAGTATTTGCAGTAGTAGTTGCAGTAGTAGTTGCAGTAGTATTTGCAGTAGTATTTGCAGTAGTGTTTGCAGTAGTAGTTGCAGTAGTTGCAGTAGTGTTTGCAGTAGTAGTTGCAGTAGTATTTGCAGTAGTATTTGCAGTAGTATTTGCAGTAGTAGTTGCAGTAGTATTTGCAGTAGTAGTTGCAGTAGTATTTGCAGTAGTATTTGCAGTAGTAGTTGCAGTAGTTGCAGTAGTGTTTGCAGTAGTAGTTGTAGTATTTGCAGTAGTATTTGCAGTAGTATTTGCAGTAGTGTTTGCAGTAGTGTTTGCAGTAGTATTTGCAGTAGTAGTTGCAGTAGTAGTTGCAGTAGTAGTTGCAGTAGTAGTTGCAGTAATATTTGCAGTAGTATTTGCAGTAGTGTTTGCAGTAGTAGTTGTAGTATTTGCAGTAGTATTTGCAGTAGTATTTGCAGTAGTAGTTGCAGTAGTTGCAGTAGTGTTTGCAGTAGTAGTTGCAGTAGTATTTGCAGTAGTATTTGCAGTAGTATTTGCAGTAGTAGTTGCAGTAGTTGCAGTAGTGTTTGCAGTAGTAGTTGCAGTAGTATTTGCAGTAGTATTTGCAGTAGTGTTTGCAGTAGTAGTTGTAGTATTTGCAGTAGTATTTGCAGTAGTATTTGCAGTAGTAGTTGCAGTAGTTGCAGTAGTGTTTGCAGTAGTAGTTGCAGTAGTAGTTGCAGTAGTATTTGCAGTAGTAGTTGTAGTATTTGCAGTAGTAGTTGCAGTATTTGCAGTAGTATTTGCAGTAGTAGTTGTAGTATTTGCAGTAGTAGTTGTAGTAGTAGTTGCAGTATTTGCAGTAGTAGTTGCAGTAGTAGTTGTAGTATTTGCAGTAGTATTTGCAGTAGTAGTTGTAGTAGTAGTTGCAGTATTTTCAGTAGTAGTTGCAGTAGTAGTTGTAGTATTTGCAGTAGTATTTGCAGTAGTAGTTGTAGTAGTAGTTGCAGTATTTGCAGTAGTAGTTGCAGTAGTAGTTGTAGTATTTGCAGTAGTATTTGCAGTAGTAGTTGTAGTAGTAGTTGCAGTATTTTCAGTAGTAGTTGCAGTAGTAGTTGTAGTATTTGCAGTAGTATTTGCAGTAGTAGTTGTAGTAGTAGTTGCAGTATTTGCAGTAGTAGTTGCAGTAGTAGTTGTAGTATTTGCAGTAGTATTTGCAGTAGTAGTTGCAGTAGTAGTTGTAGTATTTGCAGTAGTATTTGCAGTAGTAGTTGCAGTAGTAGTTGTAGTATTTGCAGTAGTAGTTGTAGTAGTAGTTGCAGTATTTGCAGTAGTATTTGCAGTAGTATTTGCAGTAGTAGTTGTAGTAGTAGTTGCAGTATTTGCAGTAGTATTTGCAGTAGTAGTTGCAGTAGTAGTTGTAGTATTTGCAGTAGTAGTTGTAGTAGTAGTTGCAGTATTTGCAGTAGTATTTGCAGTAGTATTTGCAGTAGTAGTTGCAGTATTTGCAGTAGTATTTGCAGTAGTAGTTGCAGTATTTGCAGTAGTAGTTGCAGTAGTAGTTGTAGTATTTGCAGTAGTAGTTGTAGTAGTAGTTGCAGTATTTGCAGTAGTAGTTGCAGTAGTAGTTGTAGTATTTGCAGTAGTATTTGCAGTAGTAGTTGTAGTATTTGCAGTAGTATTTGCAGTAGTAGTTGTAGTAGTAGTTGCAGTATTTTCAGTAGTAGTTGCAGTAGTAGTTGTAGTATTTGCAGTAGTATTTGCAGTAGTAGTTGTAGTAGTAGTTGCAGTATTTGCAGTAGTAGTTGCAGTAGTAGTTGTAGTAT
>JAVJIX010000432.1:42500-82500 GCA_036785185.1 Paratrypauchen microcephalus | reverse complement strand
CACTCGCCTCCCTTCTGACTGAAGAACTTTCCACCACAACGCCCCAACCCTTCTGACTGAAGAACTTTCCACCACAACGCCCCAACCCTTCTGACTGAAGAACTTTCCACCACAACGGTCTAACCCTTCTGACTGAAGAACTTTCCACCACAACAGTCTAACCCTTCTGACTGAAGAACTTTCCACCACAACGGTCTAACCCTTCTGACTGAAGAACTTTCCACCACAACAGTCTAACCCTTCTGACTGAAGAACTTTCCACCACAACGCCCCAACTCTTCTGACTGAAGAACTTTCCACCACAACGCCCCAACCCTTCTGACTCAAGAACTTTCCACCACAACGGCCTAACCCTTCTGACTGAAGAACTTTCCACCACAACAGTCTAACCCTTCTGACTGAAGAACTTTCCACCACAACGGTCTAACCCTTCTGACTGAAGAACTTTCCACCACAACAGTCTAACCCTTCTGACTGAAGAACTTTCCACCACAACGCCCCAACTCTTCTGACTGAAGAACTTTCCACCACAACGCCCCAACCCTTCTGACTGAAGAACTTTCCACCACAACAGTCTAACCCTTCTGACTGAAGAACTTTCCACCACAACGGTCTAACCCTTCTGACTGAAGAACTTTCCACCACAACGCCCCAACTCTTCTGACTGAAGAACTTTCCACCACAACGCCCCAACCCTTCTGACTGAAGAACTTTCCACCACAACGCCCCAACTCTTCTGACTGAAGAACTTTCCACCACAACAGTCTAACCCTTCTGACTGAAGAACTTTCCACCACAACGCCCCAACCCTTCTGACTGAAGAACTTTCCACCACAACGCCCCAACCCTTCTGACTGAAGAACTTTCCACCACAACAGTCTAACCCTTCTGACTGAAGAACTTTCCACCACAACAGTCTAACCCTTCTGACTGAAGAACTTTCCACCACAACGGTCTAACCCTTCTGACTGAAGAACTTTCCACCACAACGCCCCAACCCTTCTGACTGAAGAACTTTCCACCACAACGCCCCAACCCTTCTGACTGAAGAACTTTCCACCACAACAGTCTAACCCTTCTGACTGAAGAACTTTCCACCACAACGCCCCAACTCTTCTGACTGAAGAACTTTCCACCACAACAGTCTAACCCTTCTGACTGAAGAACTTTCCACCACAACGCCCCAACCCTTCTGACTGAAGAACTTTCCACCACAACAGTCTAACCCTTCTGACTGAAGAACTTTCCACCACAACGGTCTAACCCTTCTGACTGAAGAACTTTCCACCACAACGCTCATCTCGTTCGCCTTGAGAGAGTGCAGACATGTCTGTCTCTTCCTCCTTATCTCCTGCTCTGTTGTGTGTGCCTCTCTTGTTTTTTGTCATTTTTCTATCTTTTGGAGCAGATTTTCCAAATTCCTAAAATATGGATGTGATCAGCTGGACCCTCAGCACGATTGATACTCTTTTTTTCACGGAGGAGTGCCGCTCCGGGAGAAGCGGTGTGTCCGGATGGTACTTTTGCTGCTGGATATGCGAGGGACTTGTATCGTGCGTGGCAAGTCGTATGTTTGGCACCAATGTACCTGGAGGATGTGGAGGACGTATTCAGATTTCTGATAGCTGGACATCTGTTAATTGGCCTGGGATTGTCCATGATCTATCGCAAAATTTGTAAGCTGGCAGCAAGTAAAGAGTCCCCCAAGCTGTCTGCAGCAATTTCGAGCCACTGTGAAGCCGTTGGGGATCTCGTGAAAGGAGTACATCAGAAAGTGGGATAGGTTGAGGACCTTTTGGAAGGATTTCAACCGAAGGAAACATCTCGATGTTTGGATATCATCACGGGCAGTGTTGTATAGTAACGAAGTAATAATACTTCACTACTGTACTTAAGTACATTTTGGGAGACTTTGTACTTTACTTGAGTTTTTAAAAAAATGAAAACTTTTACTTTTACTAATTGCATACTTTTACTCCGATTAAACTTTTACTCCTATTAAATTACAACGTATTTTGTGCCTGCATTTACTTGCTCATAGGACGGCGTTTCATGGATATCACCAAACCCAATATCTTCGACAGTCTCCATATGACACAAAACTACCATGGCTGAGCCGAACATGGTGTTTTACAGTAGAATTAAGGGCCCAACTGCAAAAACCCTCTTCCTCCAAAAACACTCCTTCAGTGGTGTTGTGTTTGCCTTATTTTCAGCACTGTTATTTAAAAAAACAACGGTTTGGTGGGGGGGCGGGTGAACATTAAAAAATATTAAATTCAGACTGCCTTTGCTTGATACTTTTACTTGTACTTTTAATGACATTACTTGAGTACATTTATTTTTACATTACTTGTCATACTTAAGTAGAAGAAGTTCCAGATACTTTAAGACTTTTACTCCAGTAACATTTCAGTGACTTCGACTTTTACCAAAGTCATTTTTGGGAGGGGAACCTATACTTTTACTTGAGTTTGATTTTCCACTACTTTATACAACACTGGTCACGGGCATGCTGACAGAACTGTGTTTTGCCAACGCATCGCAGTCTGTGCGCCAAGAGGAACTAATGAAGAAGAAGAAGAAGAAGTGACTTTATTGATCTCACGCTGGAGAAATTCTTCTCTGCATTTTAACCCATCCTATATATACAGTATATATACATATATTAGGAGCAGTGGGCAGCACACACATTAGGGCGCCCGGGGACCATCTCCATGATCTTCTTGCTTCGGTTTGGTCAGGACCTAAGCTGGAGGTACCTATGGTGCATGTTTTGGGTTGGTGGGGGAAACCGGAGTGCCCGGAGGAAACCCACCCAGACACGGGGAGAAACATGCAAACTCCACACAGAAAGGCTCGGGCGACCCGGGGATCGAACCCGGAACCTTCTTGCTGTGAAGCGTGAGTGCTACCCACTCAGCCACCGTGCCGCCAGAGATCCATGAGATCTCTCATGAATCTTCATGGGGATATGAAGATGGGGGCAGAACCAGGGGCCCAGCCAAATTGCTCGCTCACCTGGGTCTCTAAAATGTATTTCATCATGCTAAATTAATGCCCTGTAAATCTGTCCTGTCTCCTGCGGAAATCTGTCTCCAACGTTTATCTTTGTTTTGACTCTGCCTCCCTGCAGGACACTCCAAGGCCACAGATGTGACTCATGAACTCTTCAAAAACATGGGCACACACTATTGGACTATTCACACTGACATAAGTAAAATGTTTCCCTGTCTTTTTAGAAAGGTCTGCACTCGGTTTCAATCAATTTAATTGATTTCTGATCTGATCCCTGCCCCACCCTTCCTTTTTGTCGCCAAAGAAAAAAACACCGTACGTTACCTGTCCAATTGTCATTACATGTTGTGAATAATTGTCATTGATTGTACTGCATCTTTTCCACTCTGTATCTGAGTTGGCGGTGCACATGTACGTGGCCCCTCCCCCAGCCGCTCTATCACTGTCCTGCCTGGTTAGTGGGGAAACCAAATTTGGAATTCACTCTTTGTACATGTACATATGGTTTTTCCACAATAAAGCAACTGTGACTATGACGACGCCCTCACCCTTCTGACTGAAGAACTGAAGAACCACCCCAGTCCACATCAGGACCCAGCACAGTTTAGAACACCACCCTCTGCTCCCGTCTGCAGTACTGCAGTACTGAGTATTGAGTACTGTCTGCAGTACTGTGTTCTGTCTGCAGTACTGTGTTCTGTCTGCTGTACTGCAGTACTGTCTGCAGTACTGAGTACTGTCTGCAGTACTGTGTTCTGTCTGCTGTACTGCAGTACTGTGTTCTGGTGTTCTGTATGTTGTATTTGTAGTATTTGTCATATTTGTAGTACTGCGTTATCTAGACGCCAGAGAAACAAAAGACGGAAACCAATGAGATAGTTCCGGAAAGTAGTTAGCTAGGTAGCTCCTCCCTACAGCAAGATATAAGCAAGTGTCTTACCAGTATTCTTATTAGAGCTGACGAAGCCTCTCGGATGAGCGGCCAAACGTTTTCAACCAAACAAACTTTGTCCAGTTGACAAATTGAACTTCTCCTTTTATCTTTTATTATTTGTAGTACTAAATATATTTCTTTCTCTGTAGTTTTGGGAGGCCCGTGGCTCCGCCCTCTGTCCCCTCCTCGTGGAAGGCTCCGCCCACCTGTGATGTCATCGAGCCCCTCCCCCTGAGTAACGTCATTGATGAGGCTCCGCCCCCAGAGGAGCCCGTGGCCCCGCCCCCTCCGCCGCCGCCGCCCAATCACATGCCGGCTCAGACTCTGGATCTGATTGGTTCCTCTGCAGATGTAGTCCCGCCCCCTCCACCTCCAGCCCCGCCCTCTGCACTGGCCCCGCCCCCTCCCCCTCTGGAAACAGGTACTACAAATACTACACCAAAGTACTACAGGTACTACATAAAAGTACTACAGGTACTACACCAAAGTACTACAGATACTACATCAAAGTACTACAGATACTACACAAAAGTACTACAGGTACGACACAAAAGTACTACAGGTGCTACACAAAAGTACTACAGGTACTACACCAAAGTACTACAGGTACGACACAAAAGTACTACAGGTGCTACACAAAAGTACTACAGGTACTACACCAAAGTACTACAGGTACTACACCAAAGTACTACAGGTACTACACAAAAGTACTACAGGTACTACACCAAAGTACTACAGGTACTACACCAAAGTACTACAGATACTACACCAAAGTACTACAGGTACTACACAAAAGTACTACAGGTACTACACCAAAGCACTACAGGTACTACACCAAAGTACTACAGGTACTACACCAAAGTACTACAGGTACTACACAAAAGTACTACAGGTACTACACCAAAGTACTACAAATACTACACCAAAGTACTACAGGTACTACACCAAAGTACTACAGGTACTACACCAAAGTACTACAGGTACTACACAAAAGTACTACAGGTACTACACAAAAGTACTACAGGTACTACACCAAAGTACTACAGGTACTACACAAAAGTACTACAGGTACTACACCAAAGTACTACAGGTACTACACCAAAGTACTACAAATACTACACCAAAGTACTACAGGTACTACACCAAAGTACTACAAATACTACACCAAAGTACTACAGATACTGCAGTACCGCAGGGCTATAGTAGTAACCTGTAGTAAAAGTACTGTAGTAAAAGTACTGTGTTACTGCAGTTTTGGAGGAGTCCAGTTTCCCGCCTCCTCCTGATGACATCACAGAGGCCACACCCCTTTCACCTGAAGACACAGAAGCCCCGCCCCCTCCACCACCTCCACCAATCACAGAGGACTCTGTCTCCTTTGGTAACGCCCCCTCGCCTGATTGGCTCTCTCCATCTCTCTCTGATTGGCTCGCTCTGTTTCTCTCTGATTGGCTCTGTCTGTCTCTGTCTCTCTGATTGGCTCTGTCTGTCTCTGTCTCTCTCTGATTGGCTCTCTCTGTCTCCGTCTCTCTCTGATTGGCTCTCTCTGTCTCCGTCTCTCTCTGATTGGCTCTCTCTGTCTCCGTCTCTCTGATTGGCTCTGTCTGTCTCCGTCTCTCTCTGATTGGCTCTCTCTGTCTCCGTCTCTCTCTGATTGGCTCTCTCTGTCTCCGTCTCTCTTTGATTGGCTCTCTCTGTCTCCGTCTCTCTCTGATTGGCTGTCTTCTTCTTCTTGCTGCTTCTTCCTGTTTCAGTTTCGAGGAGGAGCCGGCACCGAGCTCCGCCCACTGTGCGCTCTCATTCGCTCAGAGTGCGCTCAGGCCCCGCCTCCCGCTGCTTCACGCGCTCGCTCTTCCTGCCTTTCAGCCAATCACGTAAGAGCTCAGGGCGTATGATGTCACAGTGTGATGTCACAGTGTGTTTGTTTCATGTTTCTGTTTCTGCTTCTCTGGCCCCGCCCTCTCAGTCATGATCCCGCCTCCTCCCCCCTTCCCCCCGCCCACAGCTCCGCCTGCTTGGCCCCGCCCCCACTCTCCTGTGGCCTTACCTGCGCGTCTGCAGCACCTGGGTAAGAGCGCCCCCTGGAGCTGCTGCTGGGGAGGGCATCTGACACACGGGGAGGGCATCTGACACACGGGGAGGGCATCTGACACACATTTACTGTTTCTTGTCGTGACTCATGTTCTGTTTTTGTGATTTGCAGATTTGGAAATTCCTCCTCCTCCTCCACTGATCCACGATCAGGACTAAACCTGGACTAAACCTGGACTAAACCTGGACTAAACCTGGACTAAACGAAGACTAAAGCTGGACTAAACCTGGACTAAACCTGGACTAAACCAGGACTAAACCAGGACTAAACCAGGACTAAACCTGGACTAAACCAGGACTAAACCAGGACTAAACCAGGACTAAACCTGGACTAAACCTGGACTAAACCAGGACTAAACCTGGACTAAACCTGGACTAAACCTGGACTAAACCAGGACTAAACCTGGACTAAACCTGGACTAAACCAGGACTAAACCTGGACTAAACCAGGACTAAACCTGGACTAAACCTGGACTAAACCAGGACTAAACCAGGACTAAACCTGGACTAAACCTGGACTAAACCTGGACTAAACCAGGACTAAACCTGGACTAAACCTGGACTAAACCAGGACTAAACCTGGACTAAACCTGGACTAAACCTGGACTAAACCAGGACTAAACCAGGACTAAACCTGGACTAAACCAGGACTAAACCAGGACTAAACCTGGACTAAACCTGGACTAAACCTGGACTAAACGAAGACTAAACCTGGACTAAACCTGGACTAAACGAAGACTAAACCTGGACTAAACCAGGACTAAACGAAGACTAAACTGTGACTAAACTAGACCAGTATTTTTGGTACATAAAAATAAAATATTAAAACGTATAAATCTAAAATATGACGTCATTCTGTTGAAGAATAAATCTTTTTGTGTGAGTCTGGCTCCAACTTGTGGCGTATTTGAGGAACTACAGCTTCATGATAAAGTCACTTTAACTTTTATTTCCATATTTTAAAAATTAAAAAATTAAACCACTTTTTTATTTGTAAAATAGAAATGATCCACAGATAGTTTTGCTCAGTGAATAATGTTTTGTGGATGAGTTTTGTTCTTGAATAAAGCAGAAATGATTCAGATTGTGTGTGTGATGTTGTGACTGTAGAACAGCATGTTTACAGTAGCTCAGACATGGAGACTTGAGACTTAGTGACTTGGACTCGAGTCGCTGTTTTTATGACTTGTGACTTGACTCGACAAAAAATGAAATACTTGAGACTTGACTCGGACTTGGAAGTCTTGGACTCGGGACTTGACTTGAGACACGATGACTTGAATGACTTGCGTGTTCACATAATGTTTCCGTGCTCATTCAACGGCACTGCCACGTCCTGGGACGCAACGCGTGCACCACGTGCACCACCGGCACCACCGGCACGAGGCCGCGCGCAGTGTACGCGCGCAGTGTACGCGCCGCCTCGTGCCGGGGGTGGTGCACGAGGCCGCGCGTGGTTTAGACCTGGTTTAGTCCAGGTCTAGACCTGGTCCAGTCCTAGTTTAGTCCAGGCCCAGTCCAGGTTTAGTTCTGGTTTAGACCTGGTTTAGTCCAGGTCTAGACCAGGTCCAGTCCTAGTTTAGTCCAGGCCCAGTCCAGGTTTAGTTCTGGTCTAGACCTGGTCCAGTCCTGGTTTAGTTCTGGTCTAGACCTGGTTTAGTCCACGTTTAGTCCTGGTCTAGTCTCTTAGCCAATCAGGACGCAGAACACAATGTTACACTATAAAAAGAAAATTGTAAAACAATAAAATAAAATAATAAATCCGCAAACCGCGACAAATCGAGGGATTCCTGTATTCTGTTATTCAGGATCAATACATTTATCTGCTTTTACTAAGGAATAATTAATTGAGGAATATACAATATAATAATACTGTGATATATTTATGACTCAGTGTTATGTTACTATAGCTTATATTCTTAAAGATCCTATTGAAACACTAAAGTTCAGGTGAAAAATGCCGCTTATCAATTAATCGTAAGTCCTGTAGGACTTGACTTGACTTGACTTGACTTGACTTGACTTGACATCGCCTGTGACTTGACTTGCCCAAGAAAAAAATACTTAGGACTTCTTTCTTTTCTTTCTTAGTTTATTTGACAGGGACAATGTGCACAAACATTAAAGATGCTTTACACCAGATTATAGCTGAAGCTAGTTTCCATCTGTCGTCCCTGAGCAGGTGAGAAATACAATATAAAACGTAAACAATATAATCAATACACACTCACACACTACAAATGACCAATTATTACACAATAAAATATTACAATCAAATCTCACTCAGATTATAACATAACATTCAAACATTCAAACATTCAAACTTTGTGGCAATTTATTCCATTCTTTGATGATGAAAGAAAAATGTGTGTGTGCAAAGGCCGAGCTCCGTTTAGGTACTCTGCAGTCACCTGGAGGTCCTGGAGCTCCGTTTAGGTCGTCTGCAGTCACCTGGAGGTCCTGGAGCTCCGTTTAAGTCGTCTGCAGTCACCTGGAGGTCCTGGAGCTCCGTTTAGGTCGTCTGCAGTCACCTGGAGGTCCTGGAGCTCCGTTTAGGTCGTCTGCAGTCACCTGGAGGTCCTGGAGCTCCGTTTAAGTCGTCTGCAGTCACCTGGAGGTCCTGGAGCTCCGTTTAGGTCGTCTGCAGTCACCTGGAGGTCCTGGAGCTCCGTTTAGGTCGTCTGCAGTCACCTGGAGGTCCTGGAGCTCCGTTTAGGTCGTCTGCAGTCACCTGGAGGTCCTGGAGCTCCGTTTAGGTCGTCTGCAGTCACCTGGAGGTCCTGGAGCTCCGTTTAGGTCGTCTGCAGTCACCTGGAGGTCCTGGAGCTCCGTTTAGGTCGTCTGCAGTCACCTGGAGGTCCTGGAGCTCTGTTTAGGTACTCTGCAGTCACCTGGAGGTCCTGGAGCTCCGTTTAAGTCGTCTGCAGTCACCTGGAGGTCCTGGAGCTCCGTTTAAGTCGTCTGCAGTCACCTGGAGGTCCTGGAGCTCCGTTTAGGTCGTCTGCAGTCACCTGGAGGTCCTGGAGCTCCGTTTAAGTCGTCTGCAGTCACCTGGAGGTCCTGGAGCTCCGTTTAGGTCGTCTGCAGTCACCTGGAGGTCCTGGAGCTCCGTTTAGGTCGTCTGCAGTCACCTGGAGGTCCTGGAGCTCCGTTTAGGTCGTCTGCAGTCACCTGGAGGTCCTGGAGCTCCGTTTAGGTCGTCTGCAGTCACCTGGAGGTCCTGGAGCTCCGTTTAGGTCGTCTGCAGTCACCTGGAGGTCCTGGAGCTCCGTTTAGGTCGTCTGCAGTCACCTGGAGGTCCTGGAGCTCTGTTTAGGTACTCTGCAGTCACCTGGAGGTCCTGGAGCTCCGTTTAAGTCGTCTGCAGTCACCTGGAGGTCCTGGAGCTCCGTTTAAGTCGTCTGCAGTCACCTGGAGGTCCTGGAGCTCCGTTTAGGTCGTCTGCAGTCACCTGGAGGTCCTGGAGCTCCGTTTAAGTCGTCTGCAGTCACCTGGAGGTCCTGGAGCTCTGTTTAGGTACTCTGCAGTCACCTGGAGGTCCTGGAGCTCCGTTTAGGTCGTCTGCAGTCACCTGGAGGTCCTGGAGCTCCGTTTAGGTCGTCTGCAGTCACCTGGAGGTCCTGGAGCTCCGTTTAGGTCGTCTGCAGTCACCTGGAGGTCCTGGAGCTCCGTTTAGGTCGTCTGCAGTCACCTGGAGGTCCTGGAGCTCTGTTTAGGTACTCTGCAGTCACCTGGAGGTCCTGGAGCTCCGTTTAAGTCGTCTGCAGTCACCTGGAGGTCCTGGAGCTCCGTTTAAGTCGTCTGCAGTCACCTGGAGGTCCTGGAGCTCCGTTTAGGTCGTCTGCAGTCACCTGGAGGTCCTGGAGCTCCGTTTAAGTCGTCTGCAGTCACCTGGAGGTCCTGGAGCTCTGTTTAGGTACTCTGCAGTCACCTGGAGGTCCTGGAGCTCCGTATAGGTCGTCTGCAGTCACCTGGAGGTCCTGGAGCTCCGTTTAAGTCGTCTGCAGTCACCTGGAGGTCCTGGAGCTCCGTATAGGTCGTCTGCAGTCACCTGGAGGTCCTGGAGCTCCGTTTAGGTCGTCTGCAGTCACCTGGAGGTCCTGGAGCTCCGTTTAGGTTCTCTGCAGTCACCTGGAGGTCCTGGAGCTCCGTTTAGGTTCTCTGCAGTCACCTGGAGGTCCTGGAGCTCCGTTTAGGTCGTCTGCAGTCACCTGGAGGTCCTGGAGCTCCGTTTAGGTTGTCTGCAGTCACCTGGAGGTCCTGGAGCTCCGTTTAGGTTCTCTGCAGTCACCTGGAGGTCCTGGAGCTCCGTTTAGGTCGTCTGCAGTCACCTGGAGGTCCTGGAGCTCCGTTTAGGTTCTCTGCAGTCACCTGGAGGTCCTGGAGCTCCGTTTAGGTTCTCTGCAGTCACCTGGAGGTCCTGGAGCTCCGTTTAGGTCGTCTGCAGTCACCTGGAGGTCCTGGAGCTCCGTTTAGGTTCTCTGCAGTCACCTGGAGGTCCTGGAGCTCCGTTTAGGTTCTCTGCAGTCACCTGGAGGTCCTGGAGCTCCGTTTAGGTCGTCTGCAGTCACCTGGAGGTCCTGGAGCTCCGTTTAGGTCGTCTGCAGTCACCTGGAGGTCCTGGAGCTCCGTTTAGGTCGTCTGCAGTCACCTGGAGGTCCTGGAGCTCCGTTTAGGTCGTCTGCAGTCACCTGGAGGTCCTGGAGCTCCGTTTAGGTCGTCTGCAGTCACCTGGAGGTCCTGGAGCTCCGTTTAGGTACTCTGCAGTCACCTGGAGGTCCTGGAGCTCCGTTTAGGTACTCTGCAGTCACCTGGAGGTCCTGGCTGTTTGTTCAGAGCTGGACACATTTTTTCAATGGAGGAGGCGCTGTGTTATTTAAGATTTTAAAGACTAATCGCACATTTGAATAGGTGATTAAATTGTCAAAGTTTAGCATGTTATGTTGTGCAAATATTGGACAATGATGAGATCGCAGTGGCTTTTTGTCCAGTATCTGAACAGCCTGATTATATAAGGACTTTAAGGGTTTTGTTGTTGTCTCACAGACTTGAGACCAACAAGTTATACAATAATTAATATGTGAGGTAATCATTGCATCCAGATAAACCTTTGCAGCATTATTGTTAAATTTGTTTCGAGTGCGTCTAAACACAGACAGACTATATTTTAAAGTATTAGAAACTTTTTTAACATGCTTTTTAAAACTCAAAATTGGATCCAGAACAACTCCTAAATATTTGAATTCCTCTACTGTTTTGAGTTCTTATTTATGTAAATACGTGGAAAGGAAGACTTCTGTTTTTGTGTCTTAGTAAAATACATTGCCACCGTTTTGTTTGTGTTCAAAGTGAGAGAAGCAGATTGTCGCCAGCGTGAGATGTTTTCCATGACATCAGTTTTTTTGCCACACTGGTCGCTTCACTCCCATGTACATAAACGACGGTATCGTCCGCATACATTTGTATATCCACATCACCACAAACTGAATGGAGATCATTTATATAAATTGTAAAAAGCAATGGCCCAAGGACAGAGCCTTGCGGGACTCCCATATCATTGGCCTTAGATGTTGACAGCTTTGAGTTGACACGTACACACTGGACACGGTCTTTCAAGGAAAAGTAACGTTATTTTACAATCTGAGCCTTCTTTCAGTAATAAAACAAGTCGTTTGACTCACCCATATCACGTTCGTGTCATTTGGAGCTGTTTGAAGAAAGTTATGTTGTAGCGTATCCGTTAGCATTTGTATTCGGGGCATTACTTTGCGGTGTCCAAATAACACAAACTTTAGCACTTTTCAAATCATAGAAGCCCGATGTCTTAATGTAAGATTTAGTTTGAGTCAAAAGTGGCCTGTAATCCGAGATTTATCCATAGTTTTCAGCTTTGCGTTTCATGTTTGGGTCCCGGGAGCTGAGAGCACAGTCCGCACATGCGCACTGGCGTCCTCATCTACTCGAAACTATGGCTAAATCTCGGATTACAGGCCACTTTTGCTTCAAACCAAATCTTACATTAAGACATCGGGCTTCTATGATTTGAAAAGTGCTAAAGTTTGTGTTATTTGGACACCGCAAAGTAATGCCCCGAGCATATGATACAGCACCATGTTAAGGATACGGGATCATTAGTAGAACAGAACGGCTCAACATAAGTTCTGCGATACTGCTCCAATTGACAGAAAAATGATATGGGTGAGTAAAACTACTTGTTTTATTGCCGAAAGAAGGCTCAGATTGTAAAAAAACGTTAATTTGCCTTTAAGATAGGATTCTATCCACTGCAGTGCACCGTGAGACAGATTGTAATGGGTGAGCTTTCTCAGTAACACCGAGTGGTTGACCGTGTCAAAAGCTTTACTTAGGTCCAAAAATACGGCACCCACAACACCGCCCTTTACTGACTCTGAAAAAACAGCATGCAGTTTCGGTGGAATAGTGTTCTCTATATCCAAATTGCATGGGATATAGTAAATTATTTCTGGAGAGGTGTTCTTTTAATTGTTCAGCAATTACTCTCTCCACAACTTTTGAAACCACAGGAAGTATGCTAATTGGTGTGTAATTGCATACATTCTGCTTTAAACACTGGGGTGATTACTGCAGTTTGAAAAGCAATGGGAAAAGTGCTCTCCTCGATTGATGTGTTAGTTATATATGTAATAGAAGTTATAAACCTTTCTTTATTTCTTTTCAGGAGTGCACTGTCCATTCCCCAACTATCCTTACTTTTAGAATTTGTGAATGCCTGGAATATTTGGTTTATTTCATTAATTGATTAATGAATTTAATAGATTTTAAATTCATTAATCAATTTAAAATCTAGCATGTTCTGGTCTTCTGCAATAAACAAATCAGTGGCTTTTACAAAATTCCTAAAATCTTTGTTTTGAATTTCAAGGTTTTTAACTGATTCTATAAAATAATTGTTAAAATGATTAGCTACCATTAGAGCATCAGCTTCAATAAAAATGTCTAGTTTTTGAGCACTTTTATTTTCCCGGGCAGTAACTTTATTCATGGTTTGCCAAAGTCTTTTAGTATTTCCTTTTGCCTGTTCAATTAAGTTCAAGTAAAAATGTGCTTTATTCTTCCTTAACAGGGACGTTACTTGATTTCTGAGCCCTTCATATTGTAATGAATCTGTTTTCATGAATCTGTTTTCATGAATCTGTTTTCATGAATCTGTTTTCATGAATCTGTTTTCAGGTATTTTTGATGCTGCATCAGTTTCATTAAACTCGACTGTCTCATTGACCCAGGGTAGAGATGATTTAATACTAGTTTTCCCAGGTAATTCTTTTGTATATTTATGTATAAGGTCACTGAAGGTTTTCATAAAATCATTAGTTGCATCTTGACAATTTTTACCACAAGTTATTTGATCCCATTGAATTTGTTGAATTTCATGATAAAATAATTCTAATCAGGTCTGGACTGGGACAAAAAAATGGCCTTGGCATTTTTGGCTTAGACCGGCCCTTCATAATTAGTCCTGGTTTAGTCCTGGTTCAGTCCTGATTTAGTCCTGGTTTAGTCCTGGTTTAGTCCTGGTTCAGACCTGGTTTAGTCCTGATGTAGTCCTGGTTTAGTCCTGGTTCAGACCTGGTTTAGTCCTGGTTCAGTCCTGATTTAGTCCTGGTTTAGTCCTGGTTCAGACCTGGTTTAGTCCTGGTTCAGTCCTGATTTAGTCCTGGTTTAGTCCTGGTTCAGACCTGGTTTAGTCCTGGTTCAGTCCTGATTTAGTCCTGGTTTAGTCCTGGTTCAGACCTGGTTTAGTCCTGGTTCAGACCTGATTTAGTCCTGATGTAGTCCTGGTTTAGTCCTGGTTCAGTCCTAAATTGTGGGCCGGTCTCTATGTAAAAAAACGTGGAAAATGCCCGGTGTGCCAGATTACCAGTCCAGGCCTGATTCTAAGTCTCTTTTTGCAATACTTGAAGTCAGTGTATTTAAGTTCCTACTACTTGAATTGTTATATGTTGCTTTTGATGACTTCCTAATGAACAAAGTGAGAGACCTGTAATCAAGTTATACGTTTTTGAGATTCGCTCTTCTTTATTTGTGAAGATCAATCATTGTTTCTGAAGATTTAGTTATGCGAGTTGCCTTCATCATTTGGACCATATGAAACTTTGTCGTTATTTGTTTTAATTTTTTGCTGCTGTTTTTGTCTCGCCAATTGATATGAAAATCCCCTAACAAAATAGTTTCCTTGTTCTTGCACTTTTGAAGTATTTCCGTTAGATGAGTAAAGAAAATGTCCTTTGCTGAAGGTGGTCTGTAGAGCACAATAACCAAACGACATTTCCGGTGAAAGTCTGTTATTCCCACACAAGAATCACTGAGATTTTCAATTTTTGTACAATTAAACTTGAAGGTGAAGACTTGAGACTTGCACATGTGTGACTTGGTCCCATGTCTGATACAGTAGCATGTACTTTTTTATTTAAATATACAGTGTTCATAAAACAGCTCTTCGGCTCTTTCCGTCAGCCGCAGCTCTTCAGCTCTTCGGCTCTTTCCGTCAGCTCTTCGGCTCTTTCCGTCAGCCGCAGCTCTTCGGCTCTTTCCGTCAGCTCTTCGGCTCTTTCCGTACACCGCAGCTCTTCGGCTCTTTGGCTCTTTCCGTCAGCTCTTCGGCTCTTTCCGTACACCGCAGCTCTTCGGCTCTTTGGCTCTTTCCGTCAGTTCTTCGGCTCTTTCCGTCAGCCGCAGCTCTTCGGCTCTTTCCGTCAGCCGCAGCTCTTCGGCTCTTTCCGTCAGCCGCAGTTCTTCGGCTCTTTCCGTCAGCTCTTCGGCTCTTTCCGTCTGTTCCCGTGGATGCCGCTCGGGATTCTTCGTCAGTCTCCGCCAGTTTCCGGCTCGTAACGGTCGCTGTGTTCAAAGCTCGGGCCGGAGCCTGTGACGATAGAGACGGTGCAGAGACCGACTACAGACCGGGAACAGACCGGGAACAGACCGGGTACAAACCGGGTACAAACCGGGTATACACCGGAGACTCGGGCCTCGGTTCGCGGAGAAGTGCAGCAAACGGCGTTACAGCCCCGGGACGCGCGTGTCGGAGCCGCGGGGCGGAATGACGGTGCTCCAGGAGCCGGTCCAGGTGAGAGTCCGGGCCCGGGAGAGCGGGGGGCTGCAGGCCGGCGACAGACGCTGCAGCTCGGCCTCAGGATGCGAGGATGTCCGGGCTCCGCTTCTGGACGTTTGATCGTGTCTTTCAGGTCCAGTACCGGGGTCCAGGTCTGGGTTCTAGTCCGGTTCTGACTCGGGCCTGATGCTGTTTAGTCTGTACGGTGAACAGGCACAGAGCCTCACACCAGACTCCCATCACAATTTGGTCAAATTTACACCAAACGTGTTTATTTCTCGGCCGTGACTGTTTTAGGGCACATTTCTCCACAGTCTCGTGTGAGTCTCGGTGCGCAGATTTGTTCGGCTCATGTCACAGTCCGAAAGAATCTTTATTGTGATGAGAAATTAACTTCAACTTCAAACGAGTCCGGTGCATTTTAGCTCCATTTTCGTTTATCTTTTCAGTTTTTGAGCTTCCACAAACCTCTGGTGTCTGGAGGCTTTTTGTGAATCTGTCAGATCAGGTGGACATTTCACCGACTCTTTTACGGGATTGAAATTCATCTAAAATAATCAGTGAAATGTCAGAAATTTTATAAAAGTTTATTTCACGTTTTATTCTAATTTATGTTAAACTCCGTGTTTCAGTTTGTTCAAGAATTGGTCAGAAAACATAAACGTGAAGAATGTGTTTAAAGTGTGTTTAAAGTGTGTTTAAAGTGTGTTTAAAGTGTGTTCTGATGACAGTTGTATGTTCTGAAGACAGTTGTGTGTTCTGAAGACAGTTGTGTGTTCTGAAGTTAAATCTGTTCACTGAAACATTCTGGTGCAGTTTGTCAAACCTGTTTCTGTGCCACATCAGCCCCGGGGGTCTGGCCCCGTGGCCCGTCCCGGGTAAACCCGGGTAAACCCGGGTAAATCTGTGCTAAATCTGGTTCTGGCCCTCAGAGGGGTTTTATTGGCACTTTGCCGCAGTGTTTGTGTGGTTAGCTCAGAGGCTAACGCCGTAGTTAGCTTTTTTGGAACCAGTCGCTCATTTGGGGGAAATAAAGTGGAACCTGTGGGTGTGGGCTCGGGTCAGTCCCGGGGGTCAGTCCCGGGGGTCAGTCCCGGGTTCGGCTGGCCCCGGTTGGGGTCGGGATAGAGGTTAGGTTAGGTTCTGTGTGGTGTTTTGAGAGGCTAACTGCACTTAGCCGCCGGTGCTAAGGCTAGCATCAGCTGTTAGCCACATTAGCCTCTGCGGAGCCTGTGAGATTCTAACATGAATCGATAAGAAGAAAGATTTTATTATTTTTAAGGATTCTTCTGGAAAATGTTTCTGTGAGTGAAAGAAAGAGGGACAGTTTGATTCAGTAAATGTGGCTTTAGTGTATTTAATGGCATTTCTAGTGTTCATAATGTGTTTATAAAGTTAAAAATTCAATTTTCAAATTATTACGGACTCATGGTCCATTTTTAAAAAACAGACAAGGACATCAACAATACAAAGCAATCAATATTTATATTTTTAAAAGACATACGAGTGTCTCCACATACTGAACAGACATCGTGTTACACTTAAGTCTCAAATGTGTAATTCCGTTTTTATTCCATTGATTTGTTCAGTCTGCAGATAAAACTGTACGTTAAAGTTGTTGTTCACTCGTGCAGTGACAAAAGCCCCGCAGAGCCTCAGGGTGACACCTGCAGTCTTTACTGAATCCAGAGGTGACCAATACGATTTAAACAATAACTTTAAAAACAGTTTAAAGTTGAAGTTTTTTGTGCCCAGGCTGCGGTGTGGCAGGCCCTGAACCATTTCTCCTACCTGGACGCGGTGTTTCTGGCAGAAAGACTCTACGCAGAAGGTGAGAGTGTGAGACTATTAACTCCTCTACCTGGACTGGACCTCTCCTGGTCTAAACCTGGTCTAAACCTGGTCTAAACCTGGTCTAAACCTGGTCTAAACCTGGTCTAAACCTGGTCTAAACCTGGTCTCTGGACCTAGTCCTGGTCTAAACCTGGTCTAAACCTGGTCTAAACCTGGTCTAAACCTGGTCTAAACCTGGTCTAAACCTGGTCTAAACCTGGTCTAAACCTGGTCTAAACCTGGTCTAAACCTGGTCTAAACCTGGTCTAAACCTGGTCTCTGGACCTAGTCCTGGTCTAAACCTGGTCTAAACCTGGTCTAAACCTGGTCTAAACCTGGTCTCTGGACCTAGTCCTGGTCTAAACCTGGTCTAAACCTGGTCTAAACCTGGTCTCTGGACCTAGTCCTGGTCTAAACCTGGTCTCTGGACCTAGTCCTGGTCTAAACCTGGTCTAAACCTGGTCTCTGGACCTAGTCCTGGTCTAAACCTGGTCTCTGGACCTAGTCCTGGTCTAAACCTGGTCTAAACCTGGTCTAAACCTGGTCTAAACCTGGTCTAAACCTGGTCTCTGGACCTAGTCCTGGTCTAAACCTAGTCTAAACCTGGTCTCTGGACCTAGTCCTGGTCTAAACCTGGTCTAAACCTGGTCTCTGGACCTAGTCCTGGTCTAAACCTGGTCTCTGGACCTAGTCCTGGTCTAAACCTGGTCTAAACCCGGTCTCTGGACCTAGTCCTGGTCTAAACCTGGTCTAAACCCGGTCTCTGGACCTAGTCCTGGTCTAAACCTGGTCTAAACCCGGTCTCTGGACCTAGTCCTGGTCTAAACCTGGTCTAAACCTGGTCTCTGGACCTAGTCCTGGTCTAAACCTGGTCTCTGGACCTAGTCCTGGTCTAAACCCGGTCTAAACCCGGTCTTGTGTCCTCAGTGCGCTCTGAAGAAGCTCTGTATCTCCTGGCCACATGTTACTATCGCTCGGGGAAGGCGTACAAAGCCTACCGCCTCCTGAAGGCGCACTCCTGCTGCAGCCCCCAGCTCCGCTTCCTGTTGGCCAAGTGCTGCGTGGAGCTCAGCAAGTAAGTGCACCTCCTCCTGCTGTCTGCACCTCCTGCTGTCTGCTCCTCCTCCTCCTGTCTGCTCCTCCTCCTCCTGTCTGCTCCTCCTCCTCCTGTCTGCTCCTCCTCCTCATGTCTGCTCCTCCTCCTCATGTCTGCTCCTCCTCCTCATGTCTGCACCTCCTCCTCATGTCTGCTCCTGTATCGTATTATTTTTTTACTGGCTCCTTTGTGGCTCCTTTGTGGTTCCTTTGTCAGACCCCCAGGATTTCGCGGGCATTTTTTGTGATTGTTTTGGGCTAAAATCCCTGAATTTGCGGGAGCTTTTCCAAAAAGTTGTGATGATGTGGTGCTGTTAAGGTTTTTGTTGCGATTTTGTTGCGGGAGGAAGTGAAAGTTGCGATAAATAGTTGCGATTTTCGCTTTTTGTAATTAAAATTGAGTAATATTTTGAATACAGAGTTATTACTGACAAAGAATAATACAAAGACACAGAGATCACAGATATGGTCCTAAAACAACCTTACCAACATCCAAAATAAATTACTACTAGGAGGGGAACTGTTTCGGTCTTTTGCTGTTATTTTTGTGGGCAAATGGCGCCGCAGACATGTTTCTTTGCCATTAGAAGCCGTGTCTCAGTTCCCAGAGTGCACAGTTCGGAGCGTGGCCCGAAGGGCATGTGCGTCACACATTTCGTCAGAACACCGGCGCGACGACTGCTGTCCCACTTCTTTTTTGTCCCATGCGCAGTTAACACGCGGTCTGAAGACCGCAGTCGTTAAGCGGTCCGCGGACTGCAGTCGGGGCTGAGCAAGTGTGCACTGCCTTGACTGCAGTCTGAGCCCCCTTCGGGCCGCGCTCCGAGCTGTGCGCTCTGGGAACTGGGACACGGCCGCAGTTTCGTTTTGTCACACGGAAGTAAAGCAGAATGTTGCGGATTCCAAACTCAAACCTTTTAGCCGCCGAGAATATGAGGTTGGGTCCTATGGCTCGCAGATTTGTGACGCACAAAGAGGAGGCTGTGGTGACAGATACGCTGAGATCCAGATATGCGTTTTGTGCATTTATTACAAAAAGAGCGCACACAGCTATGACAGCGCAGCAGGATGAAATGGAACTCATGAAAACCAGCAGGATGAACAGATTAACGTGAAAGATGAATGAATGGTTTGCGGCTACACCCCAACCCTGACTCTCTCCTCTGTGTGACAGGTGAGCACGCGCTTTTACACGCACACACTTCTGTACGTGCACACACCCACACTCACATGACCCACCGCCTCTGCCGCACACACACACACACACACACACACCGTGCACCTCATCTCAGTTATGTCTCCTACACAGAAGGAAGTTGGTCGGCGTTCAATACGTCGCCGATGATTGGTCAAAATTAGTAAAAATTGCGGAAAAGTTGCGGTGATTGGTCAAAATTGCAACACCGCCCTTAATTCGCGGGGATTGGCTGAAGTTGCGTTGAAGTTGCAAATCGCAACATCGCGAATTCCTGGAGGGTCTGCTTTGTGGTTCCTTTGTGGTTCTTTTGTGGTTCCTTTGTGGTTCCTTTGTGGTTCTTTTGTGGTTCCTTTGTGGTTCCTTTGTGGCTCTTTTGTGGTTCCTTTGTGGTTCTTTTGTGGTACCTTTGTGTGTTGCAGACTTGCTGAGGGGGAGCAGATTCTCGTTGGAGGAGTTTTAAACAAACAGAAATCTCAGGACGACATCGTGGCGGAGTTTGGAGACTCTGCTCCGTTCACTCTGTCTCTGCTCGGCCACATCTACTGGTGAGGAGCTCTACGAGAACTAACCCCAACCTGAAAGAACACATCTGTACAAATTATCGATTCATTATAATTAATCTATAGTTGATTGACTTTATCGATCGACTTAAAATTAATTGATAAGCGGCGTTTTTCACCTGAATTTGAGTGTTTCAATAGGGTCTTTAAGAATATAAGCTATAGTAACATAACACTGACTCAAAAATATATCATAGTATTATTATATTGTATATTCCTCAATTAATTATTCCTTAGTAAAAAACACACAAATGTACTGATGCTGAATAACAAAATACATTCTTTATTGAAAATAAATTGAGGACGTTTTTTGTAAAAACGAAACTCGCGCTTTTAGGTGCGTGGTACATGCGGCTTGACGCAGAGCTCCATGATATGAAATGATAAAAAACCAAATTGATCGGGGAAAACATTTCACTCACACACACGCACAGTCGCGCACACACACCGGCACACGGGCCGGACAGAGGGCTGCTTCCACTGCGCTTTCACGTGGAGCCTGCTACGGCCCGGAGCGGAGGAACATGTGCAGCGCGCCGCACATGTGTCCTGGTCCTAGTCCAGACTTGGTCCAGACTTGGTCCAGACTTGGTCCAGACTTGGTCCAGACTTGGTCCAGACTTGGTTCATTCCTGGTCCAGACCTGGTCCAGTCCTGGTCCAGTCCTGGTCCAGTCCTGGTCCAGTCCTGGTCCAGACCTGGTCCAGACCTGGTCCAGTCCTGGTTCAGTCCTGGTTCAGTCCTGGTTCAGTCCTGGTCCAGACCTGGTTTAGTCCTGGTCCAGACCTGGTTTAGTCCTGGTTCAGACCTGGTTCTTGTTTCTTACAGTCAGACAGACCGAGCGGCCAAAGGAGCCGAATGTTTCCAGAAGAGTTTGAGTCTGAACCCGTTCAACTGGAGCCCGTTTCAGAGCCTGTGCCACCTGGGTAAGAACTACTATAATACTACTACTTCTACTGTAGTACTACTATAATACTACTACTTCTACTGTAGTACTACTATAATACTACTACTTCTACTGTAGTACTACTATACTACTACTACTTCTACTGTAGTACTACTATAATACTACTACTTCTACTGTAGTACTACTATAATACTACTACTTCTACTGTAGTACTACTATACTACTACTACTTCTACTGTAGTACTACTATACTACTACTACTTCTACTGTAGTACTACTATACTACTACTACTTCTACTGTAGTACTACTATACTACTACTACTTCTACTGTAGTACTACTATACTACTACTACTTCTACTGTAGTACTACTATACTACTACTACTTCTACTGTAGTACTACTATACTACTACTACTTCTACTGTAGTACTACTATACTACTACTACTTCTACTGTAGTACTACTATACTACTACTACTTCTACTGTAGTACTACTATAATACTACTACTTCTACTGTAGTACTACTATAATACTACTACTTCTACTGTAGTACTACTATACTACTACTATTACTACTGTAGTACTACTACTATTACTACTGTAGTACTACTATACTACTACTATTACCACTGTAGTACTACCATTCTACTACTATTACCACTATAGTACTACCATTACTACTGTAATACTACTATACTACTATTATTACCACTGTAGTACTACTATAGTAGTGCGCGCGTGTGTAATAGTAGTACTACTGTATAAAAGGCCGGGACTTTCATGTGTTTGCAGTAATATGTGAGGACTTTACGTATTAACAATGTTTAAGTATAAGGACCTTTATGTAGAAGTTAAGTGTAAGCAAGAGGAAGTAAGAGACTTTTGCGCGCAAATATGCGCTGATGTTCGCCGCACTTCCGGTAACGTTTGTACATGACATTATTGTAGTTCGCCTCGTGAGCTGGAGTGACCACGGCTGGCGAACTCCACTCACGTTCAGTTTAGTAGAAACCTTTGCACTTGTGCAGTAATATTATTCCTAGTACCTTGCAGTCAATGACGATACACTGCTTTGCCTTGCTTTATGCTAAAGCACTTATGGATATATGCCCTATCAATTGTATTACCCCTGAGCTATCTTATTGAAGAATACAATCATTCATCCAACTCCTCGTCTCCTCTTCATTATCCTCCTGCATTCTAACCGATGCTCCATCTTGGATTGTTCTCCCAAACCTAAATTAACCAGCAATAATTCAAACCTTCCCAACATTCGTCCTTCGAGCCGGATTGGAGTATTCAAGATGGAACCATATGAAGAGAAGATGCCTGATGTGCGTCCTAAGCGCCAAACACGTCGACCTCCCTGGTTTGACGACTATGAAGTGGATTACATGGGCTCAACGCCTCCTAGGGCAGGTGTGTATTCAACATGGTCAAGCCCCCTAACCTCACAGACTCACCCTGGTAGCCTCCAGAGGGACGCTGCTCACACTGAGATTCCTCAGCTAGCCCTCAGCTGCCCCCAGGAAAGAGGCCTGTTCACAGACGACCTACCCGAATACCCCCACCTGCACCGCTCACGCCTAGGCCCTCACTTCAACACAGAGTTGAGAGCCATTCAAGAGGAGAACGCGAAGCTGCTCCAAACAAGACATCACTTCGATTCAGGTATAGCAGAGCTCAATAGGGCAAGAAGCGAGATTAAAGAGCTAATAGAAGTGGCACGCTCACTAAAGGCAGACACTGGGCAGTACAACGCCCCGGCATCGTACAGTATGCACCAACCTCCTCCACGCAGCCCTACAGACATCCGTCATTCTCCTGCTGCCCAGCCTAAGGAGGAGGAGGAGGAAGAGGAAGTGTGGCCCGACCCTCCAGCGTGGTGCAAGCCTGAGGAGGAACTACCTGAAGGTATGTACAACCTAAAGCTTGAGGCATCAAAGCAAGCCTACAGTCAACCCTCCTATGCCTCATTAGGTCCTGCGTACTCGCCTTACAAACCTCCACCTCCAATACAGTATCACCCTCCACCTCTCCTGTCTGCGCCTCGTAGAGAGGTACCAGCTGCAGCCTACTATGCACACGCACAGTATCCCCAGCCGCCACCTCGACCTCCTGTGTCATTCTCACAGCCACTCGCTCATCCTGCTTCAGCCTATGCCAGACCAACGCCTGCAGCAGCGCCAACCCCATTGTACCCTCCAGTGTCAGGCCACAGAGTGGGGCCTGCTACGCCTACCTCCCACCTACCTCTGCAGTCCTCAGTGCCTGAAGAGCATTATAGGGGCCCAAAACCCAGTATCCCCAAGTTTGCTCGCCCTGACCCAAGTGAGTTTGCTCGGCTACGTATAGCCCTGGGGAACCTGCTCCCAGCTAATGCTACGGAACTCTTTAAGTATCAAATACTCTTAGACCATCTGAAGCTAGATGAAGCTAAGCTCATAGCCGATGCCTACCTAAACTCACCAACGCCTTACTCTGACACAATGGCTGCCCTAAATGATAAGTTCGGCCAACCTCACCAGCTCGCCCTGAGGAAGATTAGGAGTGTCCTGGGAGCCCCTGAGGTTAAACGTGGCGACATAGCCGCCTTCGAGACGTTCTCCCTCCAGATCCAGTCGCTCGTGGGCCTACTGCAGACTTCAGGACCCGATGGGGAGATTGAACTCCACTGCGGCTCACATGTAGCTAACCTTCTGATCAAGCTTCCTCCTGAACTGCGAGCTAACTTTCGCCGTCATCAGTTGCAGCACTCTAGAGTCACCCACACGCTGTATGACTTGTCAGAGTGGCTCCGCCACGAATCATGGTGTCAAGGCAGTGACGAGCAGGCCTACGAGAAATGCAGTAAAGCGAAACAGAACACAAAGAGTGATGGTTGTCAGGCAAAGAAAACGGTGACGGTCCTGCACGGTGCTGGTGAGGTTTTACAGTCCGCCTCCCAGTCGCCATCGAAGAAGAAAGTAAAGAACAAAGCCTACTGTGCCTACTGCGAGAGCACCGAGCACTTCCTCAGTCAGTGCACTGAAGTTGCCAAGCTCTCCAAGGATCAGCTGAGAGAGTGGATCCAAGTCAACAAGCGCTGCTGGCGCTGCGCACGAGCTCACCAGGCAGCTCAATGTACGCTCAAGAAACCCTGCAACCTCTGTCAAGGCAAGCACCTCCTCGCTCTCCACGAGATCAACGCGAGGACAGATAAAGTTCAGAGAGATGTGCGTGTCAAAGAAGATAGTGCCTCCGTAAACAGTCCTGCCACTGCCTCGCTCTACCTTGACAGGCCCGGAGCAAGCAACCGTGCCCTGCTGAAGGTCGTGCCTGTACTCGTGCATTGCGGTGGACGAACCTTCAACACCTTTGCCATCCTCGATGATGGGTCCGAGAGGACAATGCTGTTACCCTCTGCAGCTAAGTCCCTTGCCATACGGGGAACTCCTGAAGTCCTGCCACTGCGCACAGTCCGTCAGGACATCCAGGTACTCCATGGGCACACAGTCTCGTTCCATGTGTCTCCTGTTGCCACACCTCAAGTCACCTACAAGATCGATGGTGCCTTCACAGCAAGTCGCCTCACCCTAGCTCAATACACCTACCCTATTGAGCACCTTCAGAGCAAGTACAGTCACCTGCGTGGTATCCCCCTACCTGCCTTACAGGATGCTAAGCCATGCCTCCTGATCGGCTCTGACCAGCCTCACCTAGTAACTCCTGTCGAACCTGTAAGACTTGGCCCACCTGGTAGCCCAGCAGCAGTCCACACTCGCCTGGGCTGGACTCTTCAAGGCCCTATCCAGTTCATGGGGCGGCCATCGCGCTCTGCAGAGTGCATGTTCATCTCCACCCCCACCGCCGGAAGAGCTGGTCAAGCACGTCCAACGGCTCTGGCAAGTGGACACGCTACCTCACCAGCGGGAAAAAGAGGTAACCAGGTCAAAGCAGGACAGGCAGGCAGTCGCTCTGCTTGAAGCCGACACAGTCCGTGTCGAAGTGGAAGGAGTCCACCGGTACGCCACTCCACTGCTGCGCCATGCAAACATGCCCCCACTGTGCGCACCCACAGAGTCAGTGCTGCCTCTGCTGCGTAGCACGGAGCGGCGCCTCCTCCGAGACCCTCAGCGAGCAGAGGCGTACAAGGTCGAAATGAATAAGCTCATCGCAGCTGGTGTGGTGAAGGAAGTCAGCACGGAGAACCCCTCCAAGGAATGCTGGTATATCCCTCATCACCTCGTCAGCCACAACGGTAAGAACCGCCTGGTCTTCAACTGTTCTCACCAATACCAGGGACAGACGCTGAACCAGTACCTCCTGCCTGGCCCCAACCTTGGTGCCTCCCTACTGGGCGTCCTTGTGAGGTTCCGTGAACACCCTGTGGCAGTCAGTGGAGACATCAAGGGGATGTTTCATCAGGTCTGCCTCCTCCCTGGGGACCGTCCCCTCCTCAGGTTCCTGTGGCGTGACTTGAAGGTGAGTGCGCCTCCTAGAATCTTCGAGTGGCAAGTCTTGCCGTTTGGCACCACCTGCAGCCCTTGCTGTGCAACGTATGCACTCCAGCGCCACGTAGTTGACCACACCAAGCCTGAAGACCGCCTCCGGTTCTCTGTAGAGAACTGCTTCTACGTGGACAACTGCCTGCAGAGTGTATGCACAACAGGGGAAGCCAAGCTGCTGGTGGACCGACTACGGGAGCTGTTGACGTCTGCAGGCTTCCAGCTGCGTCAGTGGGCCTGCAATGAACCCAGCGTCCTGAGTCACCTACCTCAAGAAGCCAGATCAGAAAGCCTCGACCTGTGGCTAGCGGAGGATAAGTCTAACCCATTCGAGTCAACCCTCGGCCTCAGCTGGAACTGGCGAACCGACACCTTCGGCTACAAACACAGGCCAGTCACCTACGACGCACCAACGCTGCGTAACATCTACAGAGTCGTCGCGACCCAGTACGATCCCCTGGGCTACCTGCTGCCCTTCTCTACCAGAGCCAAGCTCATCATTCGTCAGCTGTGGGACAAACAGCGCGGCTGGGACGACTCTAACCTCCCAGCTGAACTCCTCCGATCCTGGTCCACTTGGGAAGGTGAGCTGAAGCACCTACCCAACATCGCCTTTCCTCGTCCTTATGCACCTGCGAAAGCCAGCCGAGAGAGTGCTGCACGTGAACTGCACATCTTCGCGGACGCCTCAGAGCAAGCCTATGGTGCAGTGTCCTACATGAGGACTGTGGACGCCGAAGGCCATGTGAACCTGTCCTTCGTCCTTGCCCGATCTCGAGTAGCACCCAAACGTATGCAGTCCATCCCCCGCCTGGAGCTGTGTGCTGCTCTAGTCGCAGCACAACTGTCCTGCGTCCTCAACAAGGAGCTAACCCTGAAAGTGTCCCGCACTGTATTGTGGTCAGATTCCACTACAGTACTAACCTGGCTACAATCCGAGTCTTGTCTGTATAAAGTCTTCGTAGGGGCAAGAGTAGCCGAAATTCAAGAATTAACAGACAGCTGCATGTGGCGCTACGTCGACTCGGCAAATAATCCGGCCGATGACCTGACTAGGGGCAAGTCCCTAGAAGCCCTCGTGGAGCCCAACCGCTGGTCACAAGGGCCACCTTTCCTGCTACAGAGCCCGGACACCTGGCCAGAACGACCGAGTGCCGAGCCACCTGAGGATAAGGCGGAGCTGCGGAAGTCCGCGTTCTGCGGACTGACCGTCACTTTACCCACAACTCATGCCCCTGGTGACAAAGTGTACAGCTCTTGGCAAGAACTCGTGGAGGAGACAGCACGCGAACTTCAACAGAGCTCCAGCAGCTCCACTCCTACTGCTGAAGAGTATCGCCAGGCAGAGGTGATCGTCCTTCAGCGAGCTCAACAGCAGTCATTCCCTGATGATTACCGTCTCCTCTCGACCGGTAAGCCTATCCTGTCCAGTAGCCGCCTGGTCAAGCTGGCTCCTGAGATGGACAAGTCTAGGGCTCTTATTAGAGTCGGCGGACGACTCAGGAGACTGGAAGGGCAAAGCAACATGTCACCGCACCCTGTTGTCCTGGATGCTTCTCACCCAGTCACCCGCCTGCTTATCCGGAAGTACGATGAAGACCTGCATCATCCCGGTCCCGAGCGAGTCTTCGCAGAGCTGCGGCGGTCGTACTGGGTGATCCACGGCAGAGAGGCGATCCGAAGATACCAGCGGACCTGTGCTGAGTGCCAGCGCTGGAGAGCTCAGCCGGCTGTACCCAAGATGGCTGATCTCCCCACTGCCCGTCTTCAACTGTACAAGCCAGCGTTTCATTCCACGGGCGTGGACTGCTTTGGCCCCATGCCTGTGAAAGTGGGCAGACGCCACGAGAAACGTTGGGGGATAATCTTCAAGTGCCTAACAACTAGAGCAGTACACTTGGATCTGCTCAACACTATGGACGCTGACGCCTACCTCATGGCCTTGAGGCGCTTCATTGCGCGGAGAGGCACTCCAGCTGAGCTGTGGTCCGATCAAGGGACTAATTTCAAAGGCGGAGAAAGGGAGCTTAAGGAAGCCTTTGCCAGCATGGCGCCTGCCTTGCAGGCACAGCTAGCTCAACAAAGGATCAAGTTCCACTTTAACCCCCCTGCAGCCCCACACTTTGGGGGTGTGTGGGAAAGAGAAGTGCGATCAGTCAAGTTGGCACTCTACACCTGTGTAGGGTCTCAACCCATCCCTGAAGAGGTGCTACTTACTGTGCTCCTGGAAGTTGAGGCAATCCTCAATGCCAAGCCTTTGGGCTATGTGTCAGCCGACATCGCCGATGTCGACCCAGTGACGCCGTTTAGCCTCCTCATGGGGCGGCCTGATGGATCACTTCCGCAAGTGGTCTACCCGGAGTCCGAGATCCTGAGCCGTCGGCGATGGCGGCACTCACAGATCCTGGCGGATCACTTCTGGTCCCGATTCATCAGAGACTACCTCCCCAGCCTGCAGACACGACAGAAATGGTACTCCTCTCCTCCTGCGCTCCTGGAGAATGCTGTGGTCATGATGGTGGACCCGCAGCTTCCCCGGGCCTTGTGGCCCATTGGCCGTGTGACCCAGATTCATCGCAGCGATGACGGCTACATCAGGTCAGCTGATGTGCTCATCAACGGACACACCTACACCCGACCGGTGGCCCGGTTGGTGATGCTGCCAGCCCTCCCGTCTGGGGAAGACGACACTCCACCACCCGCCGACCCTCCAGACTGAATATCCTTTTATTGGTAGCAAATGTGCCCTGCACATTTGGGGGCGGCTGTATAAAAGGCCGGGACTTTCATGTGTTTGCAGTAATATGTGAGGACTTTACGTATTAACAATGTTTAAGTATAAGGACCTTTATGTAGAAGTTAAGTGTAAGCAAGAGGAAGTAAGAGACTTTTGCGCGCAAATATGCGCTGATGTTCGCCGCACTTCCGGTAACGTTTGTACATGACATTATTGTAGTTCGCCTCACTTATTTTTTTCCTCGTGAGCTGGAGTGACCACGGCTGGCGAACTCCACTCACGTTCAGTTTAGTAGAAACCTTTGCACTTGTGCAGTAATATTATTCCTAGTACCTTGCAGTCAATGACGATACACTGCTTTGCCTTGCTTTATGCTAAAGCACTTATGGATATATGCCCTATCAATTGTATTACCCCTGAGCTATCTTATTGAAGAATACAATCATTCATCCAACTCCTCGTCTCCTCTTCATTATCCTCCTGCATTCTAACCGATGCTCCATCTTAGATTGTTCTCCCAAACCTAAATTAACCAGCAATAATTCAAACCTTCCCAACAACTACTATAGTAGTACTACTATACTACTACTGTTGTACTACTATAGTACTACTATCACTACTGTAGTACTACTGTAGTACTACTAATACTACTACTACTGTCACCTCGGTAAGAATACTACCGTAGTTCTACTCTATAGTACTATAGTATATAGTATATAGTACTATAGTATTATATAGTTTTAATACTATAGTACTAATACTCTCTGAATACTTCCTTCCGTGTTCCAGGGGAGAAGTTGGATCCGGACCAGGTTTTTCGACTCCCACAGATGGCTCCGCCCTCCCAGCCTGTAAGCCCCGCCCAGAACCAGAATCCCAGTCACCGATTGGACACTGCGCTGATGGAGACGCCGCAGGACACGCTGGTGAGTACTTCTGTCGTGTGTGTGTGTGTGTGTGCGTGTGTGTGTGTGTGTGCGTGTGTGTGTGTGTGTGCGTGTGTGTGTGCGCGCGTGTGTGTGTGTGTGCGCGCGTGTCTTTGTGTGTGCGCGTGTGTATCTGTGTGTATGTGTGTGCGCGCGTGTGGGTGTGTGTGTGCGCGTGTGTATCTGTGTGTATGTGTGTGCGCGCGTGTGTGTGTGTGTGTGTGTGCGTGCGTGCGCGCGCGCGAGAACACCTCTGCCAGGTCCATCTAATGACCTCTGTAGTATTTGCAGTAGTATTTGCAGTAGTATTTGCAGTAGTATTTGCAGTAGTATTTGCAGTAGTATTTGTAGTAGTAGTTGTAGTAGTTGCAGTAGTGTTTGTATTAGTATTTGCTGTAGTAGTTGCAGTAGTAGTTGTAGTAGTTGCAGTAGTATTTGCAGTAGTAGTAGTATTTGCTGTAGTAGTTGTGCTAATTGTAGTAGTATTTGCAATAGTAGTAGTATTAGTATTTGCAATAGTAGTAGTATTAGTATTTGCAGTAGTGTTTGCAGTACTGTTTGCAGTAGTAGTTGCAGTAGTAGTTGTAGTATTTGCAGTAGTAGTATTAGTATTTGCAGTAGTAGTTGCAGTAGTAGTTGCAGTAGTAGTTGTAGTAGTTGCAGTAGTGTTTGCAGTAGTGTTTGCAGTAGTATTAGTATTTGCAGTAGTAGTTGTAGCATTTGCAGTAGTATTTGCAGTAGTAGTTGTGCTAATTGTAGTAGTATTTGCAGTAGTGTCTGGCAGCAGTAGCCGCAGCAGCAGCAGCATCAGCATCTACAGCAGCATCTGGCAGCAGCAGCACAGCACCAAGCAGCATCAGCAGCAGCAGTACTAGCATCAGCAGCAGTAGCAGTAGTGTTTCAACTGCAGCAGCATCTGGCAGAAAGCGCCTAGCAGCAGTAGTCAGCAGCATCTAGGCAGCAGCAGCTGTTGAGATCTATCGACGCATCTTGCAGCAGAGCAGTTGTTGCAGCAGGTTGCTTGTTGCAGAAAGCAGCAGATCTGGCTTGCAGCAGAGCCAACCAGAAAGGTCCAGCAGCATCTGCAAAGAGCAGCAGCGCAAAGCATGGCAGAGCAGATTATATAGTTATATAGCTGTTGCATTATTATGTTGCCGCCGCTATTATATATGTTGCTTATATTAGTTAGTTGTTGCTGTTATTACGTATTATTGCTATTGTTGCCGCTGTTATATATATTGCTGCCGCTGTTGCCGCCAGTTGTTGTCATTGCCAGCTGCCGCTGCCGTTGTCGCCGCTATTGTTGCTCCGCCGCTGTTGCCGTTGCCGCCGCTCGCTTGGTGTCCGCTGTTGTTGTTGCCGCCGCTGCTGTTGCCGCCGCCGCTGTCGTTGCCGCCGCTGTTGCCAGTTGTTGCCGGGGTTGCCGTGCCGCCGCTGCTCGCTGTTGCCGTCATTGTTGCTTACGCCGCCGCTGTTGCCGCTGTTGCCAGTTGCTTGCCAAGCTGTTGCCGTTGCCAAGTTGTTGTTGCAACCTGTTGCCGCTGTTGTCGCTTGTTGCTGGTTGCTGCCGCTGCTGCTGCTGCTTGTTGCTGCTGTTGCTGTTGCCGTTGCCGCTGCCGCTGTTGTTGCCGCTGCTGTTGCCGCTTGGTTGTTGCTGCTGTTGCCGCCTGCTGTTGCCGCTGTTGCCGTTTGCTGCCGCTGTTGCCGCTGTTGCAGCTGCAGCTGCCGCCGCTGCTGCAGCAGCAGCAGCTGTTGCAGCAGCAGCTGTTGCTGCTGCTGCTGTTGCCAGGCAGCAGCACCAGCAGCAGCAGCTGCCGTTGCTGCTGCCGCTTGCCGCCGCTGCCGCTGCCAGCAGCAGCAGCAGCAGCAGCAGTTGCCGCTTGCAGCTGCCGCTGTTGCCGCTGCTGCCGCTGCTACAGCAGCAGCAGCAGCAGCAGCGTTGCCGCTGCTAGCAGCAGTTGCAGCAGCAGCAGCAGCTGCTGTTGCCGCTGCCGCCGCTGCCGCAGCAGCAGCTGCTGCAGCAGCAGCAGCTGTTGCTGCTGCTGTTGCCGCAGCAGCCGTTGCCAGCAGCAGCAGCTTGCCGCCGCTGCCGCCAGCAGCAGCAGCAGTTGCTGCCGCTGCCGCAGCAGCTGCCGCAGCAGCAGCAGCAGCAGCAGCGCTGTTGCCAGCAGCAGCAGCAGCTGTTGCCGCAGCCGCTGCTGCCGCCAGCGTTGCTGCTGCTGCTGCCGCCAAGCAGCTGCCGCCGCTGCTGCCGCTGCTGCCGCTGCTGCCGCTGCCGCCGCTGTTGCTGCCGCTGCCGCCGCTAGCAAGGCTGCCGCTGTTGCCGCCGCAGCTGTTGCCGCTGCCAGCAGCAGCAGTTGCCGCTGCTGCTGCCGCTGCTGCAGCAGCAGTAGTAGCAGCAGTAGTAGCAGTAGCAGTAGCAGCAGTAGTAGTAGTAGTAGTAGTAGTAGCAGTAGTAGCAGCAGCAGTAGTAGCAGCAGTAGTAGTAATAAGTAGTGCTGTCAGGCGATTAAAAAAATTAATCTAATTAATTACAGGATTTGTAATTAATTAATCTAATTAATCGCATTTTCATCTCATATCTGCTAAAAGGTCCCCAAATAAAGAATTCGAATTCTAGGAGATTACAGAATTGTAGTTTTTGACAAATCAATTGAATAAAGAAGAAGAGAACATTTGAAATCCACATTTTATTATTAAAAAAAAAAAAAAAAAAAGGTCAAAGACATCCCAGCAAACCAATTAGGCCAGATGCTTATTCAAAAATGCAATACAAATACAGATAAATTAAATTTTTAAATAAAATAAGGCTGAGTCTCAAATAGGCATTTAAGCAGACCCTCAATTCAAAATGAATACTAAAGCTGAGTCAATACAGCAATTCAAAATAATAAAATATAACACGCCTCTACATAAGGCAACATCAAGAACAAGAAGCCAACAGGCATTTCTTTTAGGCCTATCTCATAGGCCACATTAATGTAAGTCAGGAGAACATGACATTGTTTACCATAGTGTAACAAAAATCAAAATCTACAGTATCTGACGCATAACAACTCAAACTCAAAAGAAGATCTGGGGTTACAGTATCAACTCTTCAAATAAAAAAAAAAAAACACCCCAAAATAAAATTACAGGATCTGACAAAAGACAACTTTATATCTCCTTGAGCCAGTTGCTCAGACACACAAGTTTGTTTACATTGTCTGAGTGTAAGGCTGCCCTCTTCTTTTGTATGATGTTACCTGCAAGTGAAAAGAGTCTCTCACATGGAACAGACGTTGCAGGAGTAGCCCGGTATTTGCGAGCAAGCGAGGACAGCTGTCCATAGGCTCCTGCATGAGCTGCCCACCACTCCAGTGGACACTCTTGTATTCCAATGCACGGCTCAGCTTTGTAGTGGGCTAGAGGCCCCGGCTCCTCTATGTCCGAGTCGGAGTCTGAAGAAGACAGCAGGAGGAGGCTCTTCTTTGCTGCTGGCTCATCCTCTGTGGGTGGAGGAACAGCAGGTCCCGCTTCTGATCCTCGCAGCATCTCCTCAATCCAGGTCCACACCTTAAAAGAGGCACAATTAATTTGTTGCTTGGGACTTTCTAACCAAAGCACTCACAGAACACTGGTTTTCTCAGTCACACACATACCTCAGCCCTCTCATCCTTGCATATGCTCTTCAAGTCCTTGAATCGAGGGTCGAGGGCTGTAGCCACCTTCAGCCATCTGTTGTTGATGGTGGCTTTGCGTTTGTCTAGGTCCTTTGAAAAGTTGGCCTTGAACTTTATCATGTAGCCTGGATCTTAATCAGTGGGATCCATGACACGTTTGAGATGGCAGAGTGCGGGGAGCACCACAGAGCATGAGACATAGGTCTCACCTCCAAGCAGCTCAGTCACATATCTGCAGTGGAACAAAAATATGGCAATAATGAATTCACATCATATTTGACGAGAGAGAGAACAGGTGTGCGTGTGAGAGAGGGACATACTTGCAGGGTTCAAGAACGACCTCCAGCTTCTGTAGTTTGTCACACTCTAGGTTAGTCAGTGTGGCCAGGTTGTGCTTCTGTCTGGCCAAAGTGGCATTCACAGCCTCCTGGTTCCGCAGGTACCGTGAGATCATCGAGAGTGTTGAATTCCATCTTTCAGTAAAATACAACTGCATTAGGGGGCTGTAAGTTTTGGACGAACACGCACACGCACACACACACACACAGAATAAATTACCCCAATAGGAAGTAAACAGTCTCACCTTGTGGATACGTCTTGAACCAGGGGCTCTCTGGCTTGTCCGAGGGGAGTCTGCTGCTGGTGCAGTTCTTCTGTACTGGCTGGGCTATGCTTGAAGTGTCCTACTATTTTACGGCACTTTGCCAGGGCGGTGTCAAAGCCGCTGTCCTCAAGGCAGACTGTGATGGTTCTTTGCAGCATATGTGCAACACACGGTATGTGCTCGAAAGGCAGCTGGTGTGCTGCTGCGACCATGTTTCTCGCACTATCGGTTCCGATCGTTGTCACTTTGTTTTCGATTTCCCATTCCTTTATCACAGCATTGAACTGCTCGGCGCATGCATCGGCATGGTGGCGGGTCACCGTTTTGCTCACGGTTAACGCAAAAGACTTAAGTTTCCACTCACTATCGATTAGGTGCGCTGTGATTCCCAAGTAGTTGTGATTGCTCACCGAAGTCCAGTGATCGCCCGTAAGGGCGACACGGCAGGCCCCCGCCAACAATTCTTCTTTTGCATTCCTTTCATTGTTGTACAGCTGGTGAATACTTTTCATCACCGTAGTTCTGGAAGGTAGCTGGAATTTTGGGTCAGATGACGCGATCTGAAACGCCTCCTTTAGTCCCTCGTCTTCTACGATTGAAATTGGCCTGCAATCAGCAGCAACCCACTTTGCGATCGAGTTTGTCAGCCTTCCTGAAGTCGCTTTGCTCATTCGTTTGCCAGCTTCTGTGAGCGTGGTTTGGCGAAGTGTGCTCACATTAGCACTGTCGCCGCTAACACTGGTACTTGCCCGGACATGTTTAGCGTTCAAATGATATGTCAGGCTGGAGGAGCTTCGGTGATGGGAAAATTCTTTTTGACAAAAGCTACAAATCACCGCGTTCTTGTTGATAGTCCCGTCTTGTTTTTTTTTTTATAAATAAACTTGCCGTTCAAAGGCCCGAGCAATGATTTTCTCGCCTCCTCCCCCGAGTCCATCGTCAGTTTCCTCCAGGGTTTATTTGTTTGATTAGCGACGCAGGTGGAAGTGTCACTCCACTGCCAAGTCGCCTACAGGTCCTTCAATGGGACAAATGTAATATGCGCCCACATAGTATTGCCGCTCATAATTAATTGCGTTAATTTTTATAACGCGTTAATTAGCAGTGTAATTAATTAATCTAATTAACGCGTTAAACTGACAGCCCTAGTAATAAGGTGTTTGTGTTGCAGGAGTTGAACCGGTTGAACCTGGAGGCGTCCAGTGGGAAGTTGACCTCTGACCTCTCCGTGTCGTATATCGACTCCTCCATCATCTCTCCAGAGACCGTCTCCGTGGCGACCGCCGCCTCGCTGCTTAGCAACAAACAGAACAAACCCAAAAGTGGGCGGAGTCTGCTGGGAGGCCCGCCCACTCTCAGCCCTCTCACGCCCGGGTGAGTGTGACCCCGCCCCCTCGGGGGTGAGTGTTCGAACCCACCCCTTCGGGGATAGGTGCGAACCCACCCCCTCGGGTGAGGGCAGGACGAGGCGGTGCAGCCGTGGCAGTTTTTAAATCTTTTTTTTTTTTTTTTTAAATCTCAGCTTCGGGATCCTGCCCCTGGAGCCGAGCCCCGGAGACCCCTCATATCTACAGAGCTACAGCAGCGGCATCGACTCTCAGCCCGGCGCCCCCAACAAGAAGGTAACCACCACACTCACAGCAAGAAGGTACATTTTAATATTACTCCATAAACGGCCCGGTGCTCACATCAACCAAACCAAACGACTCAAGTTTGAGTAATACAGGACACACTGCGCTCCACTGTGTTTTTAAACTCCATGTCGCCTCTTAAAGCCTCTTTGTCTTTAGGCTGTGTCGAGGATAAACCAGCCCAAGGTTTTTTCTCAGAGCGGAAACAGCCGAGAAGTGCTCCCCATCCCCTTCAACCAATCACTGCAAAGCGCCGCCCCCCACACCAGGTAACCTGGCCCACATGTCCCCAACTCCACCCCCACACCAGGTAACCCCGCCCACATGTCCCCAACTCCACCCCCACACCAGGTAACCCGGCCCACATGTCCCTAACTCCACCCCCACACCAGGTAACCCGACCCACATGTCCCTAACTCCACCCCCACACCAGGTAACCCGGCCCACATGTCCCTAACTCCACCCCCACACCAGGTAACCCGGCCCACATGTCCCTAACTCACACACCAGGTAACCCGGCCCACATGTCCCTAACTCCACCCCACACCAGGTAACCCGGCCCACATGTCCCTAACTCCACCCCCACACCAGGTAACCCGGCCCACATGTCCCTAACTCCACCCCCACACCAGGTAACCCGGCCCACATGTCCATAACTCCACCCCACACCAGGTAACCCCACCCACATGTCCCTAACTCCACCCCCACACCAGGTAACCCGGCCCACATGTCCCTAACTCACCCCCCACACCAGGTAACCCGGCCCACATGTCCCTAACTCCACCCCACACCAGGTAACCCGGCCCACATGTCCCTAACTCCACCCCCCACACCAGGTAACCCGGCCCACATGTCCCTAACTCCACCCCCACACCAGGTAACCCGGCCCACATGTCCCCAACTCCACCCCCACACCAGGTAACCCGGCCCACATGTCCCCAACTCCACCCCCACACCAGGTAACCCGGCCCACATGTCCCTAACTCCACCCCACACCAGGTAACCCGGCCCACATGTCCCTAACTCCACCCCCCACACCAGGTAACCCGGCCCACATGTCCCTAACTCCACCCCCCCACACCAGGTAACCCGGCCCACATGTCCCTAACTCCACCCCCCCACACCAGGTAACCCGGCCCACATGTCCCCAACTCCACCCCCCACACCAGGTAACCCGGCCCACATGTCCCTAACTCCACCCCCCACAACAGGTAACCCGGCCCACATGTCCCTAACTCCACCCCCCACAACAGGTAACCCGGCCCACATGTCCCCAACTCCACCCCCACACCAGGTAACCCCGCCCACATGTCCACACCAGGTAACCCCACCCACATGTCCATAACTCCACCCCCAAACACCACCCCCCTGCCTGCCATGCCCAGTAATGTGTCTGACCTCTGACCTGTCCACAGCGCGTCCCCTCAGGTCCTGAGTCCCGCTGGACCCCCCAACGTCCAACCCCGACGGAGCTCCAGACTCTTTACCAGCGCCAGCTCCACCGCCAAGGTACGGGAGGGCATCTGGGGCACGGGGAGGGCATCTGGGGCGATGAGAGGGCATCTGACGTGTTTGTTTTGCAGGAAAACAGTAAAAAGCTGAAGATGAAGTTTCCAACTAAAATCCCGAACAGAAAAACCAAATGTAAAACCAACAAAAGCACGTCCAACTCCAACCTCAACGACAGCCTGGACATCATGCGGCTGGAGACTGGCCTCAGTGGCGACTGTAAGGTCCCGACGCATGCCAGGGCCACCGCAGGTACCGCCACACTGACCATACCGCAGCACGCCTACTGCACCTACGACACCACACCGACCATGCCACCCCTACGACACCGCACCGACCATGCCACCCCTACGACACCGCACCGACCATACCACCCCTACGACACCGCACCGACCATGCCACCCCTACGACACCGCACCGACCATGCCACCCCTACGACACTGCACCGACCATGCCACCCCTACGACACCGCATCGACCATACCACCCCTACGACACCACACCGATCATGCCACCCCTACGACACCGCACCGACAATGCCACCCCTACGACACCGCACCGACCATGCCACCCCTACGACATGTTTGTGTGTGTTTTTCAAATGTGCGTCTGGTAAACGTGTGTTTCAGACAGTATCATGAGCATCCTGAGGGACATGGGTCGGGCGTTCCTGTTGCTCTGCTCCTATAGCTGTAAAGAGGCCATCAGTGTGCTTTCCTCTCTGCCCCCTCACCACTACGCTACCGGATGGGTCCTCTGCACCATCGGGAGGGCGCACTTTGAACTGGCCGACTACACACAGGTGTGTAACGACCGCGCGCAGGTGTGTAATGACTGTGGATGTAAGATCGAATCCTTCCATACTGGTGTCACGATTTGATAGACTTGTTCAGTCGATGCTCGTGTCCGTCCGTGCGCTCTGTCGTTTATTTTGGTCCAAAGGGTTTTGGCAGCGTTCTCCTCAGATGCAGCAGGAAATGGCTCCATAGGGACTTGGAGCTGAAATATTCTAAGAGACTTGACCGAACTACAGAGACTTCCATCTTTAAATGTTCATTTATTTGTTTCAGGGACACTGCACATTAATAAACATGTAAATATGGGCTATTTTTCATCTGTAGTCCCTGTGCAGCACTAGCGCTATGTGTGCAACGCTGCTCAGAATCGGAAAGGTTTTATTGCCATATGAGTGAACATGTTCACAATATTAGGAAATTGCTTCGGTACTTGGAGCGGAATGTAAACAAACACTTAACATGCAGCAAATAAAATAAACTAGAAAACCAATAAGCTATAATATGACACAAAATAGGAGAAAGAACACAGCCTTGGGGAGAGCCGGTGCTGATGGTCCAGGAGTCTGAGACTTCCCCAGCCTCACGTGCTGCTTCCTGTCCGTCAGGAAGTCAGTGATCCACCTGCAGAGAGGATCAGGCACGTTCATCTGGGACAGCTTGCCTTGGAGGAGGTCTGGGCGGATGGTGTTGAAGGCAGAGCTGAAGTCCACAAACAGGATCCTGGCGTAGGTTCCCGGGGAGTCCAGATGCTGCAGGGTGAAGTGTAGAGCCATGTTGATGGCATCATCTACAGATCTGTTGGCTCTGTAAGCGAACTGCAGGGGGTCTAGGAGGGGGGCCGTGAGGGTCTTGGGGTGGGGCAGAACCAGGTGCTCCAATGACTTCACAACCACAGAGCCACAGGTCTGAACACAACTACACAACCACTTCCACACAGGTCCTGGTCTAGTCCCGGTCCAGTCCTGGTCTTGTGTCCTCAGGCTGAGAGGATCTTCTCGAAGGTTCTGGTTCAGTCCTGGTCTTGTGTCCTCAGGCTGAGAGGATCTTCTCGAAGGTTCTGGTTCAGTCCTGGTCTTGTGTCCTCAGGCTGAGAGGATCTTCTCGAAGGTTCTGGTTCAGTCCTGGTCTTGTGTCCTCAGGCTGAGAGGATCTTCTCGAAGGTTCTGGTTCAGTCCTGGTCTTGTGTCCTCAGGCTGAGAGGATCTTCTCGAAGGTTCTGGTTCAGTCCTGGTCTTGTGTCCTCAGGCTGAGAGGATCTTCTCGAAGGTTCTGGTTCAGTCCTGGTCTTGTGTCCTCAGGCTGAGAGGATCTTCTCGAAGGTTCTGGTTCAGTCCTGGTCTTGTGTCCTCAGGCTGAGAGGATCTTCTCGGAGGTCCGGAGGATAGAGTCGTACCGTGAGGAGGGGATGGAGATCTACTCCACGACACTGTGGCACCTGCAGAAGGACGTGGCCCTGAGCGCTCTGTCTAAGGAGATGACCGACATGGACCGCAACTGTCCACAGGTAACACCACCCACACCCGCAGGTGACGCCACCCACACCCGCAGGTAACACCACCCACACCCGCTGGTGACACCATCCACCAACACCACCCACACCCGCAGGTGACACCACCCACACCCACACCCGCAGGTAACACCACCCACACCCGCAGGTAACACCACCCACACCCGCAGGTAACACCACCGACACCTGCAGGTAACACCATCCACCACCACCACCCACACCCGCTGGTGACCCCACCCACACCTGCAGGTAACACCATCCACCAACACCACCCACACCCGCTGGTGACACCACCCACACCCGCTGGTGACCCCACCCACACCCGCTGGTGACCACACCCACAGGTAACACCACCCACACCCGTTGGTGACCCCACCCACACCCGCAGATAGCACCACCCACCAACACCACCCACACCCGCAGGTAACACCACCCACACCCGCTGGTGACCCCACCGACACCTTCACACACACCAGGTTTGACTCCACCTCCTCCGCCCTGACACCTGCACGGTCCTGCTTCACATTGTGATGTCACATTTTCACTACACGTTACCTGGACACAGGAGGAGGACCTCGTCTCCCTGGGCTGCATCTTTACACATATCCTTTTAGTCCTGGCTCAGTCCTGGTTCAGTCCTGGTTCAGACCTGGTTCAGACCTGGTTCAGACCTGGTCCAGTCCTGGTTCAGTCCTGGTTCAGACCTGGTTCAGACCTGGTTCAGTCCTGGTTCAGACCTGGTTCAGACCTGGTTCAGTCCTGGTTCAGACCTGGTTCAGACCTGGTTCAGACCTGGTTCAGACCTGGTCCAGTCCTGGTTCAGTCCTGGTCCAGTCCTGGTCCAGTCCTGGTTCAGACCTGGTTCAGTCCTGGTTCAGACCTGGTTCAGACCTGGTTCAGTCCTGGTTCAGACCTGGTTCAGACCTGGTTCAGACCTGGTTCAGACCTGGTTCAGACCTGGTTCAGTCCTGGTTCAGTCCTGGTTCAGACCTGGTTCAGACCTGGTTCAGTCCTGGTTCAGTCCTGGTTCAGTCCTGGTTCAGTCCTGGTTCAGTCCTGGTTCAGACCTGGTTCAGACCTGGTTCAGACCTGGTTCAGTCCTGGTTCAGACCTGTTCTTGTCTTTCAGACCTGGTGTGTGGCGGGGAACTGCTTCAGTTTACAACGAGAACATGACATTGCCATCAAGTTCTTCCAGAGAGCCATACAGGTGTGTGTGTGTGTGTGTCTCTTAAAGGCAAATTAACGTTTTTTTACAATCTGAGCCTTCTTTCGGCAATAAAACAAGTAGTTTTACTCACCCATAGCATTTTTCTGTCAATTGGAGCAGTATCGCAGAACTTATGTTGAGCCGTTCTGTTCTACTAATGATCCCGTATCCGTTAACATGGTGTTGTATCATATGCTCGGGGCA
>JAVJIX010000432.1:25000-37500 GCA_036785185.1 Paratrypauchen microcephalus | reverse complement strand
CTGCAGTCTTCACTACACTGAACATTGCTTTGTTTGTGGCTCGGTGTTTTGTCCTTTGGGTGGACGAGTTTTTGTCTTTAAACTGTTTGTGGGTTTGAAATGGACTGGGATTTCATATTGTCTGAAAATCCTCTGTAGTTTTGTCTTGTTTCTTGTTTCTTTGTTGAAAGCCCATTTAGGATCTCCACAAACAGAGAGGGCTTTCTGCACATGTTGTTCTTCTTTCTCCTTACCCTCTGTGCTTGTGGGAACCACTTGGGCCCTGTGTTGTAATGTCCGAATAACTCCCAGTTTGTGCTGCAGTGGGTGGTCCGTCCATCCATCCATGTTCTTCCTCTTATCCGGGGCCGGGTCGCGCGGGCAACAGTCTAAGCAGGGACTCCCAGACTTCCTTCACCCCGGACACTTCCTCCAGCTCCTCCGGGGGGACCCTAAGGCGTTCCCAGGCCAACCGGGAGACATAGTCCCTCCAGCGTGTCCTGGGTCTTCCCCGGGGCCTCCTCCCGGTGGGACATGCCCAGAACACCTCCCGAGGGAGGCGTCCAGAAGGCGTCCAGAACAGATGCCCGAGCCACCTCAGCTGCTCCTCTCAACGTGGAGGAACAGCGGCTCTACTCTGAGCTCCTCCCGTGTGACTAAGCTCCTCTCCCTATCTCTAAGGGAGCGTCCAGCCACTCTGTGGAGGAAACTCATTTCGGCCGCTTGTATCGGCGATCTCGTCCTTTCGGTCATTACCCAGAGCTCATGACCATATATAGGTGAGGGTAGGAACGTAGATTGACCGGTAAATTGAGAGCTTTGCCTTTCGGCTCAGCTCCCTCTTCACCACAACGGTCCGGTACAACGACCGCATCACTGCCGACGCTGCACCGATCCGCCTGTCAATCTCACGCTCCATCCTCCCCTCACTCGAGAACAAGACCCCGAGATACTTGAACTCCTCCACTTGAGGCAAGCACTCCCCACCCACCCAGAGATGGCAAGCCACCTTTTTCCGGTCAAGAACCATGGCCTCGGATTTGGAAGAGCTGATCCCAGCCGCTGATCCCAGCCGCTTCACACTCGGCTGCAAACCGCCCCAGTGCACACTGGAGGTCCCGGTTCGATGAAGCCATCAGGACAACATCATCTGCAAACAGCAGAGATGAGATCCTGTGGTTCCCAAACCGGATCCCCTCCGACCCCTGACTGCGCCTAGAAATTCTGTCCATAAATATAATGAACAGAACCGGTGACAAAGGGCAGCCCTGGCGCACCATCATGCACAGGTCTGACTTACTACCGGCAATGCGAACACAGCTCCTGCTCCGGTCATACAGGGACCGAACAGCCCTTAGCAAAGGGCCCCGAACCCCGTACTTCCAGAGCACTCTCCACAGGACCCCACGAGGGACACGGTCGAATGCCTTCTCCAGATCCACAAAGCACATGTGGACTGGTTGGGCAAACTCCCATGCACCCTCAAGCACCCGATGGAGAGTATAGAGCTGGTCCAGTGTTCCCCGACCGGGACGAAAACCACACTGCTCCTCCTGAATCCGAGGTTCAACTATCGGTCGAATTCTCCTCTCCAGCACCCTGGAATAGACCTTACCGGGAAGGCTGAGGAGTGTGATTACCCGATAGTTGGAACACACCCTCCGGTCCCCCTTCTTAAACAGAGGGACCACCACCCCGGTCTGCCAGTCCAGAGGTACTGTCCCCGACCGCCACGCGATGTTGCAGAGACGTGTCAGCCAAGACAGCCCTACAACATCCAGAGACTTGAGATACTCAGGGCGGATCTCATCCACCCCCGGGGCCTTGCCACCGAGGAGCTTTCCATCCACCTCAGTGACTTCAGCCAGGGTGATGAGTGAGTCCGCCTCCGAGTCCCCAGCCTCTGCTTCCTCCTCGGAAGACGTGACGGCAGGATTGAGGAGATCCTCAAAGTATTCCTTCCACCGTCCGATAACATCCCCAGTCGAGGTCAACAGCTCCCCACCCGCACTGTAAACAGTGTTGGTGAAGCACTGCTTCCCCCTCCTGAGGCGCCGGACAGTTTGCCAGAATTTCTTTGAGGCCATCTGATAGTCCTCCTCCATGGCCTCTCCGAACTCCTCCCAACCCCGAGTTTTTGCCTCTGCGACCGCCCAGGCTGCAGCACACTTGGCCCGCCGGTACCTGTCGGCTGCCTCCGGAGTCCCACGAGCCAACAAGGCCCGATAAGACTCCTTCAGCCTGACAGCATCCCTTACTTCCAGTGTCCACCACCGGGTTCGGGGATTGCCGCCGCGACATGCACCACAGACCTTACGACCACAGTTACGGGCGGCCGTATCGACAATAGAGGCCGAGACCAGAGCCCATTCAGACTCTATGTCCCCAGCCTTCTCTGGAATCCGGGAGAAGCTCTTCCAGAGGTGTGATTTGAAGGTGCCCCTGACAGAAGGCTCTGCCAGACGTTCCCAACAGACCTTCACGATACACTTGGGCCTGCCAGGTCGCTCTGGCTTCCTCCCCTGCCAGCGGACCCAACTCACAACCAGGTGGTGATCGGTTGACAGCTCTGCCCCTCTCTTCACCCGAGTGTCCAAGACACGCGGCCGGAGGTCAGATGACACGACAACAAAGTCAATCATCGACCTCCGTCCTAGGGTGTCCTGGTGCCACATGCACTGATGGACACCCTTGTGCTCGAACATGGTGTTTGTTATGGACAAACTGTGGCTAGCACAGAAGTCCAATAACAGAACACCGCTCGGGTTCAGATAAGGGAGGCCGTTCCTCCCAATCACCCCTCTCCAGGTGTCACTGTCGTTGCCCACGTGGGCGTTGAAGTCCCCCAGTAGAACAACGGAGTCCCCGGTCGGTGCACTGTCCAGTACCCCTCCCAGGCACTCCAAGAAGGCCAGGTACTTTGCACTGCTGTTCGGCCCGTAGGACGACACAACAGTGAGAGACCTGTCCCTGATCCGAAGGCACAGGGACGTGACCCTCTCGTTCACCGGGGTGAACTCCAACACACGGCGACTGAGCTGTGGGGCAATGAGCAGGCCCACACCAGCCTGCCGTCGCTCCCCGCGGGCAACGCCAGAGAAATGGAGAGTCCAGCCCCCTTCAAGGAGTTGGGTTCCAGAGCCCAAGCTGTGAGTAGAGGTGAGGCCGACTATATCTAGTTGGTAACGCTCAACCTCCCACACGAGCTCAGGCTCCTTCCCCCCCAGCGAGGTGACATTCCATGTCCTCAGAGCTAGACTCCATGTCTGGAGATCTGGTCCCAGCCCCAGTCCTGGCTGCTGCCCAGATCTCTCTGCGCCGGCCCCTTATGGATCCTCCTGCGGGTGGTGGGTCCACGGGAAGATGGCCCCACGTCGCTCCTTCGGGCTGAGCCCGGCCGCACCCCATGGGGGAAGGTCCGGCCACCAGGCGCTCATTGGCGTGCACCCACCCCAGGCCTGGCTCCAGGGTGGGGCCCCGGTAACGCCAATCCCGGTAACGTCATAAAGGGCTTGTGAACCACTCTTGGTCTGACCCGTCCCCCGGGACCTGCTTGCCTTGGGTGACCCTACCAGGGGCATGAACCCCCCGACAACATAGCTCTCGGGATCATTTGGGCACTCAAACCACGTTAAGGTGGCGGCTCAAGTGTGCTGCAGTGGGTGGTTTGAATCAAAAAGCAGGTATTGGTCCGTGTGTGTGGGCTTCCTGTCGCCGGTCTCCATCCATCCATCCATCCATTTTCTTCCGCTTATCCAGGGCCGGGTCGCGGGGGCAACAGTCTAAGCAGGGACCTCCAGACTTCCTTCACCCCGGACACTTCCTTCAGCTCCTCCGGAGGGACCCCAAGGCGTTCCCAGGCCAGCCGGGAGACATAGTCCCTCCAGCGTGTCCTGGGTCTTCCCCGGGGCCTCCTCCCGGTGGGACATGCCCGGAACACCTCCCGAGGGAGGCGTCCAGGAGGCATCCGGAACAGATGCCCGAGCCACCTCAGCTGGCTCCTCTCCACGTGGAGAAGCAGCGGCTCTACTCCGAGCTCCTCCCGTGTGGCCAAGCTCCTCACCCTATCTCCCAGCCACTCTGCGGAGGAAACTCATTTCGGCCGCTTGTATCGGCGATCTCATCCTTTCGGTCATTACCCAAAGCTCATGGCCATAGGTGAGGGGAGGAACGTAGATTGACCGGTAAATTGAGAGCTTCGCCTTTTGGCTCAGCTCCCTCTTCACCACAACGGTCCGGTACAACGACCGCATCACTGCCGACGCTGCACCAATCCGCCTGTCAATCTCACGCGCCATCCTCCCCTCACTCGTGAACAAGACCCCAAGATACTTGAACTCCTCCACCTGAGGCAGGGACTCTCCACCCACCCGGAGAGGGCAAACCACCTTTTTCCGGTCGAGAACCATGGCCTCGGATTTGGAGGAGCTGATTTTCATCCCAGCCGGTCTCCTCCTATCGTTACTACACAATCTATGAAAGCCAATGTTCCCGTGCCAAAGAAGCCCACTCCGGCCACTTTTAATGACTATCGCCCTGTTGCACTGACCCCCATCATCATGAAGTGCTTTGAACGGCTAGTCATGGCACACATCAAATCCATCCTCCCCCCCACCCTAGACCCATACCAGTTTGCATACCGGGCCAACCGCTCTACCGAGGATGCAATCTGTTCTGCACTTCACCCGGCTCTCACCCACCTAGACAATAAAGACTCATACGTGAGAATGCTGTTCATAGATTTCAGTTCAGCATTCAACACTATAATCCCACAGCAGCTCATTATCAAACTAGACCACCTGGGGCTTCAGACCTCACTCTGTAATTGGCTGCTGGACTTCCTCAGTGAGAGGCCACAAGCAGTGCGGGTCGGCAGAAACACCTCAAGCTGCATTAGACTGAGCACAGGAGCCCCCCAGGGCTGTGTGCTCAGTCCGATGCTCTTCACTCTGCTGACCCACGACTGCTCACCGGCGTTCAGCACCAATCACATAGTGAAGTTTGCGGACGATACGACTGTGGTGGGTCTCATCTCTAATAACGATGAGACAAACTACAGGAGTGAGGTGAGCCTTCTGACCCAGTGGTGCAGCAATAACAATCTCCTTCTTAATGTTGAAAAGACCAAGGAGATTGTTATTGACTTCCGGAGAGGCCCCACCCAGCACCCCCCACTGTCCATCAATGGTGCTGCTGTAGAGAGGGTGAGCAGCACCAAATTCCTGGGGGTGCACATCAGTGAGGACCTCTCCTGGACAGTGAATACTGTATCACTGGCAAAGAGGGCTCAGAAGCGCCTCTATTTCCTCCGCAAACTGAGGAGAGCTGGAGCCCCTCCACCCATTATGACCACCTTCTACCGAGGCACCATTGAGAGCGTCCTGACCAGCTGCATCACTGTGTGGTACGGGAGCTGCACTGAACAGAACAGGAAAGCTCTGCAGCGCATAGTGAATGCAGCTGGGAGGATCGCTGGTGTCTCTCTCCCCTCCCTCCTAGACATTTTTAACACCCGGCTCACCCGCAGAGCGTCCAACATTGTGGGTGACCCGAGCCACCCCGCACATAGCCTGTTCAGCCTCCTGCCCTCGGGGAGAAGGTACCGGAGTCTCCGGGCCCACTCCACCAGGCTTTCAAACAGCTTCATCCACCAGGCTGTCAGGAGGCTGAACTCACACCCGAACTCCCACCTTACCCATCTCCGCACCCCCACCCCCCATATTGGCATAACCTGTATTCCATAAAAGACATATCACTCTAGACACTTTAAAAAACTGCTGCTAAGGACTACTGTTGCACTGTTGCACATTTACATTTACTACTGGATTTTACTCCTGTTGCACTGTTGTTTACTACTGTTATTGCACATTTACATTTACTACTGGAATTTTTAGTACTGTTGTTTACTCCTGTTATTGAATTTTACCCCCGTTGCACTGTTGTTTACTACTGTTATGGCACATTGACTACTGGAATTTTAGTACTGTTGTTTACTCCTGTTACTGCACTAGAATTACTACTGTTGCACATTTATTTTTATTTTATCTTAATGCACATTCTACTGCACATGACCAAGTCACTGCTGTATCTTCCATTGCACATTTTGATGCACACTGCACACTTTGGAAATCTGTATATAGTATAGTTTATTTATTATGTTGCACTGTTTTAAGATTTTAGATCGTAGACTTTAGTTTTAACTTTAGATCTCTGTCTTAGATAGTTTTTTGTTGTGTTTTGTCTTCATATTGTATTTTGTACACTGTCTTTTGCACTACCTGGCCAGAGAGAAACAAAATTTCGATTCACTGTATGTTGAACACATATGGCAGAATTGACAATAAAGCTGACTTTGAACTTTGAATGTGTTGTCCTCGGCATCTTCACGAGTGAATTTGATGTTCGGATCTACAGAATTGATATGTGCAGTAAAAGGTTCCAAGATGTTGAAAAATTATCCTCAACGTAACGATACCAATGTGTGGGTGGAGTGCCTGGATATGAGGCCAAAGTCCTCTGTTCAAATTGTTCCATGTATAAGTGAGCGATGATTGGGGAGACCGGTGAGCCCATCGCACAGCCATGGATTTGCCTGTAGATGTTCCCTCTGAACTGGAAATAAGTGGTATTTAAACAAATTTCCAGCAGTTGGCAGATTTGGTCGGGTCAAAGTTCTTCTGAAAGGTTCTTCTTGGTATCCTGCAGTAGTCTCTTTCTTGTCACGTCAAAGGAAACCATCATCTCATCCCAGTCAAACTGGAGAAACAAATTCGGCTGTGTTCTCGATGTGGTGCTCCGTGTTCCCCACCAGAGGAGCCAGGATGGTTTTAGGTGCTTGACCACATTGTGGTGGAGTCTGTGCTACATACAATGGGTCTGAGTGGTACTCCTTGTTTGTGAATCTTTGGCAGGCCATAGATGCACAGGTGTCATCCGGGTACAGTCTGTAATACAGCTGTAGATCAATGACCTTCTTTTTGTACCCACTGGCAGGGTCTCGTTTTAGTATTTCATAGGTTGCGGTGCAGCAACCTACAGTGCAGCTGTTAATTTCAGTCTAAGGTCTCTGGCTTCTGTCTCTGTGAGTTTGTTGTTCCTAATGGTGGTTTCTGCTGCTGTGATGTAGTCCACCGTGGGGATGTGGTTAGGAGTTAGAGAAATTCAGTCCTTTAGAAAGTACTTCTTTCTCTGTCTGAGTGAGTACTTGGTTAGTAAGTTTTTTCACCCAGCGTTCTTTGTGCATCGATTGGCGAGGTTTATCCTCCTTCCTTTTGTCACTCTGATCCTTGAGGTTAGTTTCATATTGATTTTGGAGTTGCGCAAACTTCCTTATGTACCAAGCTCCCAAGCCTCCCACACATGACTGCTGCTGTTGTGTCCTTGGGCAAGACACTTGACCCCACCTCAGCCCCAGTGTCTGTGCACACTGGAAGAGCCCCCATGATACAAGTACATCAAGGCCAGTTGCTTCAAGCGACGTGGGGCCGTCCTCCTGTGGACCCACCACCCGCAGGGGGATCCATGGAGGCCGGTGTGCTGTGATCCTGGCGGTGGAGCGGTCTGGACCATTGCCCCTGTGACCCAAAATACGGAGAAAGCAAAATGGATAGATGTAATCATGGAAAATCATGGAAAATGGATAGATGTAATCATGGAAAATCATGGAAAATGGATGGATGTAATCATGGAAAATGGATAGATGTAATCATGGAAAATCATGGAAAATGGATGGAGTGTCATAATGAGACGGCTGATTCAAAGGCTGAGTGTCCCTCTCAGGTAATGCTGGGGTCACCTGATGCCCTGTACCCTGGTTCCGGAGCTTTCTTCTGTAAAGTCTTCGGAATAAGTTGCTTCTGTCGACATCTAAGGTTAAAGCGTAAATTATATAGATCACTTGTATATTATTAATAGTGTTATAAAGAGTATTGGGTATCTGTATGTGAGTACCTGTAGTACTTGTAGTACCTGTAGTACTTGTAGTACCTGTAGTACTTGTCGTACCTGTAGTACTTGTAGTACTTGTCGTACCAGTAGTACTTGTCGTGCCTGTCGTGCCTGTAGTACCTGTAGTACTTGTCGTGCCTGTAGTACCTGTCGTACCTGTAGTACCTGTAGTACCTGTAGTACCTGTAGTACTTGTCGTGCCTGTAGTACCTGTCGTACCTGTAGTACCTGTCGTGCCTGTAGTACCTGTCGTGCCTGTAGTACCTGTCGTACCTGTCGTACCTGTAGTACTTGTAGTACCTGTAGTACTTGTCGTACCAGTAGTACTTGTAGTACTTGTCGTACCAGTAGTACTTGTCGTGCCTGTCGTGCCTGTAGTACCTGTAGTACTTGTAGTACCTGTAGTACTTGTCGTACCAGTAGTACTTGTAGTACTTGTCGTACCAGTAGTACTTGTCGTGCCTGTCGTGCCTGTAGTACTTGTAGTACCTGTAGTACTTGTCGTGCCTGTAGTACCTGTCGTACCTGTCGTACCTGTCGTACCTGTCGTACCTGTCGTACTTGTGCTGAATACACACATACGAGGCCCTGAGGTTCCACACATGATTTGATTTTTCCTCGTCTTGTGTCTGAGGCTCTGATATTTTGCTGATTCTTTAGTACAGTGGTACCTCACCTTACGAAAGACTCTACAAACGAAAAATCCAAGTTACGAAACGCCTTCACGTTAAATTTTAGTCTCTAGATAGAAAGAAAATTCAAGTTACGAAACGCGAAATCTCAAAAAATTCAATTAATGCGCGCTCAGATGCCCGCTCAGATGCCCCGAAACGTAAATACACTTTATCAGCACACACGGGGTTAGGTTCCAGAGGTGGCCCGCGGTGGGAGAGGTCCACGAGGTAGAACAACTTTGTATTTTGCAATTGTTCTACATGTTTTAGGGCTGTATATGCCTCACCACACACATTCTACACTTTTCTCAGACTGGAGTTGGGCTTTTCTCGCATTTCTCTCTCGTTTGGACATTCGAACTTTCATAGATTTTCTATGGAATGTGTTGATAGTGAAGCGTGGGGGGGGGGTGTGTTGATAGTGAAGCGTGGGGGGGGGGGTGTTGATAGTGAAGCGTGGGGGGGGGGGGCACGGCTCAATATAGCGCCGAACGTGCGAGGGGAGCGAAGACACAACAACACATTATCAGTAGGGTAAAACTCACCTGTCTCACGACGGCCTAAACCCCGCTCACGTTCCCTTAGTGAGTGAACAATCCAACGCTTGGTGAATTCTGCTTCACAATGACAGGAAGAGCCGACATCGAGGGATCAAAAGGCGACGTTGCTATGAACGCTTGGCCGCCACAAGCCAGTTATCCCTGGAGAGGTGCGCGACACAGTGCGAGGCCGCGCGTACACCGGGGCTGTGGGCGCGGGATGGAGCCGCGGCGCCCGGGCCGTGCTACCCCCTCGGGGCCGAGCACGTGCAGGAGCCGCGTGAGGCCAGTGAAAAGCTGCACGGGGTGATTTAATCCTAGTCCAGGTTCAGTCCAGGTTTAGACCTGGTTTATTCCACTTTTCTCTTAGCCAATCAGGATGCAGAACACAATGCTACACTATAAAAAAAAGTTACACTATTTAAAAAAAACCTTGGAACGGAAAGAACGGAGCCTCAGAACGGATCAGGCCTTTTCCATTGAAATAACTACTCAACTTATGAAAAATTCACGTTACGAAACCACTTCTGGAACAAATGAATTTCGTAAGGTGAGATACCACTGTAATCTATAATCTATAATGTTCTGTGTGTCAGGACGTATGAACCCTCTGATATTGATTATATTGATAATATAGAAAATGTGGTTTCAGGCGGCGCTTCAGGAGCTGGAGGAGCTGAAGCAGATCGTTCCCAAAGAATCTCTCGTTTATTTCCTCATCGGAAAGGTAAGCCCCGCCCCCGTCTCTCACCTGTCCCCTCACCTGTCTTCTCACCTGTCCTCTCTCTGTCCTCTCACCTGTCCTCTCACCTGTCCTCTGTCCTCTCACCTGTCCTCTCTGTCCTCTCACCTGTCCTCTCTGTCCCCTCACCTGTCTTCTCACCTGTCCTCTCTCTGTCCTCTCACCTGTCCTCTCACCTGTCCTCTGCCCTCTCACCTGTCCTCTCTGTCCTCTCACCTGTCCTCTCTGTCCTCTCACCTGTCCTCTCTGTACTCTCACCTGTCCTCTGTCCTGTCCTCTGTCCTCTCTCTGTCCTCTCACCTGTCCTCTCACCTGTCCTCTCACCTGTCCTCTGTCTGTCCTCTCACCTGTCCTCTGTCTGTCCTCTCACCTGTCCTCTGTCCTCTGTCCTCTGTGTCCCTGCAGGTGTATAAGAAGTTGGGGCAGACACACTTGGCTCTGATGAACTTCAGTTGGGCGATGGACCTGGACCCCAAAGGAGCCAACAACCAGATCAAAGAGGCCATCGACAAGCGCTACCTCCCCGACGACGAAGGTACTGACGTGGGACCGGGACCGGGGCCGGGACTGGGGCCGGGACTGGGACTGGGGCCGGGACAGGGACTGGGACTGGGACCGGGGCCGGGACTGGGGCCGGGACTGGGGCCGGGACTGGGGCCGGGACTGGGGCCGGGACTGGGGCCGGGGCCGGGACTGGGACTGGGGCCGGGACTGGGGCCGGGACTGGGGCCGGGACTGGGGCCGGAGCCGGGACTGGGACTGGGACTGGGGCCGGGACTGGGACTGGGACTGGGGCCGGGACTGGGGCCGGGACTGGGACTGGGACTGGGGCCGGGGCCGGGACTGGGACTGGGACTGGGGCCGGGACTGGGGCCGGGACTGGGACTGGGGCCGGTTCTAACTTGTGGTTGTTTTTACCGTGGTTTTATTTGAGTTTGAGTTTTCAGTTCTGATATTTCTAATGACGTGGATTTGTTGTCTTGAATCATGTTTTTGCTGAATACTGTGGGTTTATTTGAGTTTTGTTTGTTTCAGGGCCGGAGGAAATGGCCGACGCAGACGACACTCAGCTCCAGACAAACGACAGCGACGACGTTCTGTGAAATCTTTTTTTATCTTTTTACTCAAAATAAAGAATAAAAATCTTCAACACTAAAGTTTGAGTTGTGAGTCTGTGCAGACGACTGTAAATGTTCTGTGGTGCAGGAGATGAAAGTCAAATCCAACATTCAATGCAACAAAAACTTTATTTAACTTTATTTAAGAGTTTAGCAGTTTAGGGGCGGGGCTCCACTCCAGGAGGCGGGGTTAGGGGCGGGGCTCCACTCCAGGAGGCGGGGTTAGGGGCGGGGCTACAGCGTGCAGTTGGCCTCAGGCGAGAGGCGACACATGGCGACCGTCAGGTACGTCTCCACCTGAAACACACGAGGTTCAGAAAGAGAAAATACACAAAACGCACAACATACACACACAACATACACACAACATACACACAACATACAACATACACACAACATACACACAACACACAACATACACACAACATGCACACAGTTCTGCCCCAAACTGAGCAGCAGGGGGCAGAAAAAGAACAGACTCCATACTCTGTCTCCTCTGTCCTCTGTCCTCTTACCTTGTGCATGTCCTCTGTCCTCTGTCCTCTGTCCTCTTACCTTGTGCATGTCCTCTGTCCTCGGTCCTCTGTCCTCTTACCTTGTGCATGTCCTCGGTCCTCTGTCCTCTTACCTTGTGCATGTCCTCTGTCCTCTGTCCTCTGTCCTCTTACCTTGTGCATGTCCTCTGTCCTCTTACCTTGTGCATGTCCTCTGTCCTCGGTCCTCTGTCCTCTTACCTTGTGCATGTCCTCTGTCCTCTTACCTTGTGCATGTCCTCTGTCCTCTGTACTCTTACCTTGTGCATGTCCTCTGTCCTCTGTCCTCTTACCTTGTGCATGTCCTCTGTCCTCGGTCCTCTGTCCTCTGTCCTCTTACCTTGTGCATGTCCTCTGTCCTCTGTCCTCTTACCTTGTGCATGTCCTCTGTCCTCTTACCTTGTGCATGTCCTCTGTCCTCGGTCCTCTGTCCTCTTACCTTGTGCATGTCCTCTGTCCTCTTACCTTGTGCATGTCCTCTGTCCTCTTACCTTGTGCATGTCCTCTGTCCTCTTACCTTGTGCATGTCCTCTGTCCTCGGTCCTCTGTCCTCTGTCCTCTTACCTTGTGCATGTCCTCTGTCCTCTGTCCTCTTACCTTGTGCATGTCCTCTGTCCTCTTACCTTGTGCATGTCCTCTGTCCTCTGTCCTCTTGCCTTGTGCATGTCCTCTGTCCTCTGTCCTCTTACCTTGTGCATGTCCTCTGTCCTCTTACCTTGTGCATGTCCTCTGTCCTCTGTCCTCTTACCTTGTTCATGTCCTCTGTCCTCTGTCCTCTGTCCTCTTACCTTGTGCATGTCCTCTGTCCTCTTACCTTGTGCATGTCCTCTGTCCTCTGTCCTCTTACCTTGTGCATGTCCTCTGTCCTCTGTCCTCTTACCTTGTGCATGTCCTCTGTCCTCTGTCCTCTTACCTTGTGCATGTCCTCTGTCCTCTGTCCTCTTACCTTGTGCATGTCCTCTGTCCTC
>JAVJIX010000432.1:15000-17500 GCA_036785185.1 Paratrypauchen microcephalus | reverse complement strand
GTCACATTAGAGGAGTTTTGGACCAGTGTACCACATGGTTGCTAGGTAACAGTTATGAAATTCACTACTGTGATGTCATGATTTACAAACAGGAAGTAAAATTGGAACCTAAATAACATTTTTAGCCAAATCTTAAATATTACAGTTTTGTTAAGTTTGTCTAAGTTTAATATGGTATCTACTGATGGGCACTAATCTTTCATTTATTTAATTTAGTCTGTTATGTTTGTATATTGTTTATTTTTACAAAAAAAACAATAAACATTTGGTAACAAAAACAAATAAGATGAGAGTTTTGGTCAAATGAGTCCAGCCCGTCACAGGGTCACGGCTCAGGGACGTTTCACATCTATTTAAATCATTTATGTGTTTTCTGTCCTGAAGGAGAGACATTCAAACAGTCCACCAACAACAGTCCACCATCCAACACCAACACCATCATCAACACCAACAACAGTCCACCATCCAACACCAACACCATCACCAACACCAACAACAGTCCACCATCCAACACCAACACCATCACCAACACCAACAACAGTCCACCATCCAACACCAACACTATCACCAACACCAACAACAGTCCACCATCCAACACCATCAACATCACCAACACCAACAACAGTCCACCATCCAACACCAACACCATCACCAACACCAACAACAGTCCACCATCCAACACCAACACCATCACCAACACCAACAACAGTCCACCATCCAACACCAACACCATCACCAACACCAACAACAGTCCACCATCCAACACCAAAACCATCACCAACACCAACAACAGTCCACCATCCAACACCAACACCATCACCAACACCAACAACAGTCCACCATCCAACACCAACACCATCACCAACACCAACAACAGTCCACCATCCAACACCAACACCATCACCAACACCAACAACAGTCCACCATCCAACACCAACACTATCACCAACACCAACAACAGTCCACCAACCAACACCATCAACATCACCAACACCAACAACAGTCCACCATCCAACACCATCACCAACACCAACAACAGTCCACCATCCAACACCAACACCATCACCAACACCAACAACAGTCCACCATCCAACACCATCAACATCACCAACACCAACAACAGTCCACCATCCAACACCAACACCAACACCATCACCAACACCATCACCAACACCAACAACAGTCCACCATCCAACACCAACACCATCACCAACACCATACATTCTTTAGTACAGTGGTACCTCACCTTACGAAAGACTCTACAAACGAAAAATCCAAGTTACGAAACGCCTTCACGTTAAATTTTAGTCTCTAGATAGAAAGAAAATTCAAGTTACGAAACGCGAAATCTCAAAAAATTCAATTAATGCACGCTCAGATGCACGCCCGAAACGTAGATACACTTTATCAACACACACGGGGTTAGGTTCCAGAGGTGGCCCGCGGTGGGAGAGGTCCACGAGGTAGAACAACTTTGTATTTTGCAATTGTTCTACATGTTTTAGGGCTGTATATGCCTCACCACACACATTCTACGCTTTTCTCAGACTGGAGTTGGGCTTTTCTCGCATTTTTCTCTCGTTTGGACATTCGAACTTTCATAGATTTTCTATGGAATGTGTTGATAGTGAAGCGTGGGGGGGGGGGGGGGGTGTTGATAGTGAAGCGTGGGGGGGGGGGGGATGTGTTGATAGTGAAGCGTGGGGGGGGGGTGTGTTGATAGTGAAGCGTGGGGGGATGTTGATAGTGAAGCGTGGGGGGAGGGGGCACGGCTCAATATAGCGCCGAACGTGCGAGGGGAGCGGAGACACAAGATTACTATCAACACATCATCAGTAGGGTAAAACTCACCTGTCTCACGACGGTCTAAACCCCGCTCACGTTCCCTTAGTGAGTGAACAATCCAACGCTTGGTGAATTCTGCTTCACAATGACAGGAAGAGCCGACATCGAGGGATCAAAAGGCGACGTTGCTATGAACGCTTGGCCGCCACAAGCCAGTTATCCCTGGAGAGGTGCGCGACACAGTGCGAGGCCGCGCGTACACCGGGGCTGTGGGCGTGGGATGGAGCCGCGGCGCCCGGGCCGTGCTACCCCCTCGGGGCCGAGCACGTGCAGGAGCCGCGTGAGGCCAGTGAAAAGCTGCACGGGGTGATTTAATCCTAGTCCAGGTTCAGTCCAGGTTTAGACCTGGTTTATTCCACTTTTCTCTTAGCCAATCAGGATGCAGAACACAATGCTACACTATAAAAAAAAGTTACACTATTAAAAAAAAAACTGGGGCCGGGGCCGGGACTGGGACTGGGACCGGGGCCGGGGCCGGGACTGGGACTGGGACTGGGACTGGGACTGGGACTGGGGCCGGGACTGGGGCCGGGACTGGGACTGGGACTGGGGCCGGGACTGGGACTGGGACCGGGGCCGGTTCTAACTTGTGGTTGTTTTTACCGTGGTTTTATTTGAGTTTGAGTTTTCAGTTCTGATATTTCTAATGACGTGG
>JAVJIX010000432.1:5000-7500 GCA_036785185.1 Paratrypauchen microcephalus | reverse complement strand
AGCAGCCATCTTTTTTCGGCGCCCGGGGGGCAGTACCGTGAAGGGTCTTGCCCAAGGACCCACACTGGTTAGCTCATTGCCCAGGGGGGATTTGAACCCACAATCCCCAGGGGGAAAGTCCATGACTTACCAGTTGAGCTAACCAGCCGGTGGGACATGCCCGGAACACCTCCCGAGGGAGGCGTCCAGGAGGCATCCGGAACAGACGCCCGAGCCACCTCAGCTGCTCCTTTTTTCTAATAGTTTTATTTGTCACATAATAATCTCTGTCACATTAGAGGAGTTTTGGACCAGTGTACCACATGGTTGCTAGGTAACAGTTATGAAATTCACTACTGTGATGTCATGATTTACAAACAGGAAGTAAAATTGGAACCTAAATAACATTTTTAGCCAAATCTTAAATATGAGAGTTTTGTTAAGTTTGTCTAAGTTTAATATGGTATCTACTGATGGGCACTAATCTTTCATTTATTTAATTTAGTCTGTTATGTTTGTATATTGTTTATTTTTACAAAAAAAAACAATAAACATTTGGTAACAAAAACAAATAAGATGAGAGTTTTGGTCAAATGAGTCCAGCCCGTCACAGGGTCACGGCTCAGGGACGTTTCACATCTATTTAAATCATTTATGTGTTTTCTGTCCTGAAGGAGAGACATTCAAACAGTCCACCAACAACAGTCCACCATCCAACACCAACACCATCACCAACACCAACAACAGTCCACCATCCAACACCATCAACATCACCAACACCAACAACAGTCCACCATCCAACACCAACACCATCACCAACACCAACAACAGTCCACCATCCAACACCAACACCATCACCAACACCAACAACAGTCCACCATCCAACACCAACACCATCACCAACACCAACAACAGTCCACCATCCAACACCATCAACATCACCAACACCAACAACAGTCCACCATCCAACACCATCAACATCACCAACACCAACAACAGTCCACCATCCAACACCAAAACCATCACCAACACCAACAACAGTCCACCATCCAACACCAACACCATCACCAACACCAACAACAGTCCACCATCCAACACCATCAACATCACCAACACCAACAACAGTCCACCATCCAACACCATCAACATCACCAACACCAACAACAGTCCACCATCCAACACCAAAACCATCACCAACACCAACAACTGTCCACCATCCAACACCAACACCATCACCAACACCAACAGTCCACCATCCAACACCAAAACCATCACCAACACCAACTACAGTCCACCATCCAACACCAACACCATCACCAACACCATCACCAACACCATCACCAACACCAACAACAGTCCACCATCCAACACCAACACCATCACCAACACCATACATTCTTTAGTACAGTGGTACCTCACCTTACGAAAGACTCTACAAACGAAAAATCCAAGTTACGAAACGCCTTCACGTTAAATTTTAGTCTCTAGATAGAAAGAAAATTCAAGTTACGAAACGCGAAATCTCAAAAAATTCAATTAATGCGCGCTCAGATGCACGCTCAGATGCACGCTCAGATGCACGCCCGAAACGTAGATACACTTTATCAACACACACGGGGTTAGGTTCCAGAGGTGGCCCGCGGTGGGAGAGGTCCACGAGGTAGAACAACTTTGTATTTTGCAATTGTTCTACATGTTTTAGGGCTGTAAATGCCTCACCACACACATTCTACGCTTTTCTCAGACTGGAGTTGGGCTTTTCTCGCATTTCTCTCTCGTTCGAACATTCGAACTTTCATAGATTTTCAATGGAATGTGTTGATAGTGAAGCGTGGGGGGGGGGGTGTGTTGATAGTGAAGCGTGGGGGGGGGGGGGGGGGATGTGTTGATAGTGAAGCGTGGGGGTGTTGATAGTGAAGCGTGGGGGGGGGGGGCACGGCTCAATATAGCGCCGAACGTGCGAGGGGAGCGGAGACACAAGATTACTATCAACACATCATCAGTAGGGTAAAACTCACCTGTCTCACGACGGCCTAAACCCAGCTCACGTTCCCTTAGTGAGTGAACAATCCAACGCTTGGTGAATTCTGCTTCACAATGACAGGAAGAGCCGACATCGAAGGATCAAAAGGCCACGTTGCTATGAACGCTTGGCCGCCACAAGCCAGTTATCCCTGGAGAGGTGCGCGACACAGTGCGAGGCCGCGCGTACACCGGGGCTGTGGGCGCGGGATGGAGCCGCGGCGCCCGGGCCGTGCTACCCCCTCGGGGCCGAGCACGTGCAGGAGCCGCGTGAGGCCAGTGAAAAGCTGCACGGGGTGATTTAATCCTAGTCCAGGTTCAGTCCAGGTTTAGACCTGGTTTATTCCACTTTTCTCTTAGCCAATCAGGATGCAGAACACAATGCTACACTATAAAAAAAAGTTACACTATTTAAAAAAAAACTGGGGCCGGGACTGGGACCGGGACTGGGGACGGGACTGGGGCTGGGACTGGGACTGGGGCCGGGACTGGGACCGGG
>JAVJIX010000338.1:425000-443885 GCA_036785185.1 Paratrypauchen microcephalus | reverse complement strand
AGTCCTGGTTTAGACCTGGTTTAGTCCTGGTTTAGACCTGGTTTAGACCTGGTTTAGTCCTGGTTTAGATCTGGTTTAGATCTGGTTTAGTCGCTGGTTTAGTCCTGGCTTAGAGACCTGGTTTAGTCCTGGTTTAGTCCTGGTTTAGTCCTGGCCAGGACCTGGTTTAAACCTAGTTTAGACCTGGTTTAGACCTGGTTGTAGTCCTGGTTTAGACCTGGTTTTAGTCCTGGTTTAGACCTGGTTTTAGTCCTGATTTAATGCTAGTTTAGTCCTGGCTTTAGATCCGGTTTACACCTGGTTTAGACCTGCTTTAGACCTGGTTCAGACCTGGTTTAGGCCTGGTTTAGTCCTGATTTAGTCCTGGTTTAGTCCTGGCTTAGTCCTGGCTTGGACCTGGTTTAGACCTGGTTCAGTCCTGGATTAGACATGGTTTAGTCCTGGCTTAGATCTGGTTTAGTCCTTGCTTAGAGATCCTGCTTTAGTCCTGGCTTAGACCTGGTTTAGACCTGGTTCAGACCTGGTTTAGACCTGGTTTAGTCCTGGCTTAGATCTGGTTTAGTCCTGGTTTTAGATCTGGTTTAGTCCTGGTTTAAATCTGGTTTAGACCTGGTTTAGACCTGGTTTAGTCCTGGTTTAGTCCTTGGTTTAGATCTGCTTTAGATCTGGTTTAGTCCTGGTTTAGTCCTGGCTTAGATCCTGGTTTAGTCCTGGTTTAGTCGTGGTTTAGTCCTGGCTGAGACCTGGTTTAGACCTGGTTTAGACCTGGTTTAGACCTGGTTTAGACCTGGGTTAGTCCTGGTTTAGACCTGGTTTAGTCCTGGTTTAGTCCTGGTATAGACCTGGTTTAGACCTGGTTCAGACCTGGTTTAAGCCCTGGTTTAGTCCTGGTTTAGTCCTGGCTTAGATCCTGGTTTAGTCCTGGTTTAGACCTGGTTTAGTCCTGGTTTAGACCTGGTTTAGTCCTGGTTTAGACCTGGTTTAGACCTGGTTTGTAGTCCTGGTTTAGTCCTGGTTTAGATCTGGTTTAGATCTGGTTTAGTCCTGGTTTAGTCCTTGGCTTAGTCCTGGTTTAGTCCTGGTTTAGTCCTGGTTTAGTCCTGGCTTAGACCTGGCTTAGACCTGGTTTAGACCTGGTTTAGACCTGGTTCAGACCTGGTTTAGTCCTGGGTTTAGTCCTGGTTTAGTCCTGGTTTAGTCCTGGTTTAGACCTGGTTTAGACCTGGTTCAGACCTGGTTTATCCCTACTTTAGTCCTGGTTTAGTCCTGGCTTAGATCTGGTTTAGTCCTGGTTTAGACCTGGTTTTGTCCCGGTTTAGTCCCGGTTTAGACCTGGTTTAGTCCTGGTTTAGTCCTGGTTTAGTCCTGGTTTAGACCTGGTTTAGTCCTGGTTTAGACCTGGTTTAGTCCTGGTTTAGACCTGGTTCAGACCTGGTTTAGACCTGGTTCAGTCCTGGTTCAGTCCTGGTTTAGTCCTGGTTTAGTCCTGGTTTAGACCTGGTTTAGACCTGGTTTAGACCTGGTTTAGACCTGGTTTAGTCCTGGTTTAGACCTGGTTCAGACCTGGTTTAGACCTGGTTTAGACCTGGTTTAGACCTGGTTTAGACCTGGTTCAGACCTGGTTTAGTCCTGGTTCAGTCCTGGTTTAGTCCTGGCTTAGATCTGGTTTAGTCCTGGTTTAGACCTGGTTTAATCCTGGTTTAGATCTGGTTTAGTCCTGGTTTAGTCCTGGTTTAGTCCTGGCTTAGATCTGGTTTAGTCCTGGTTTAGACCTGGTTTAATCCTGGTTTAGACCTGGTTTAGTCCTGGTTTAGTCCTGCCTTAGATCTGGTTTAGTCCTGGTTTAGTCCCGGTTTAGTCCCGGTTTAGACCTGGTTTAGTCCTGGTTTAGACCTAGTTTAGACCTGGTTTAGACCTGGTTTAGACCCGGGTTTAGTCCTGGTTTAGTGACCTGGTTCAGACCTGGTTTAGACCTGGCTTAGACCTGGTTTAGACCTGGTTTAGACCTGGTTCAGACTTGGTTTAGTCCTGGTTTAGTCCTGGTTTAGCCCTGGTTTAGTCCTGGTATCCTGGTTTAGACCTGGTTTAGTCCTGGTTTAGACCTGGTTTAGACCTGGTTTAGTCCTGGTTTAGTCCTGGCTTAGATCTGGTTTAGATCTGGTTTAGACCTGGTTTAGTCCTGGCTTGGATCTGGTTTAGACCTGGCTTAGACCTGGTTTAGACCTGGTTTAGTCCTGATGTAGACCTGGTTTAGACCTGGTTTAGTCCTGGTTTAGTCCTGGTTTAGGCCTGGTTTAGTCCTGGTTTAGTCCTGGTTTAGACCTGGTTTAGACCTGGTTTAGACCTTGTTTAGACCTGGTTCAGTCCTGGTTTAGTCCTGGTTTAGACCTGGTTTAGTCCTGGTTTAGACCTGGTTTTAGTCCTGGTTTAGTCCTGGTTTAGTCCTGGTTTAGTCCTGGTTTAGACCTGGTTTAGACCTGGTTTAGTCCTGGTTTAGACCTGGTTTAGTCCTGGTTTAGTCCTGGTTTAGTCCTGGCTTAGTCCTGGCTTAGACCTGGTTTAGACCTGGTTTAGTCCTGGTTTAGACCTGGTTTAGTCCTGGCTTAGATCTGGTTTAGTCCTTGCTTAGATCTGCTTTAGTCCTGGCTTAGACCTGGTTTAGACCTGGTTCAGACCTGGTTTAGACCTGGTTTAGTCCTGGCTTAGATCTGGTTTAGTCCTGGTTTAGATCTGGTTTAGTCCTGGTTTAGACCTGGTTTAGACCTGGTTTAGACCTGGTTTAGTCCTGGTTTAGTCCTGGTTTAGATCTGGTTTAGATCTGGTTTAGTCCTGGTTTAGTCCTGGCTTAGTCCTGGTTTAGTCCTGGTTTAGTCCTGGTTTAGTCCTGGCTGAGACCTGGTTTAGACCTTGTTTTAGTCCTGGTTCAGACCTGGTTTAGTCCTGGTTTAGTCCTGGTTTAGACCTGGATTAGTCCTGGTTTAGTCCTGGTATAGACCTGGAATAGACCTGGTTCAGACCTGGTTTAGTCCTGGCTTAGTCCTGGTTTAGTCTTGGCTTAGTCCTGGTTTAGACCTGGTTTAGTCCTAGTTTAGACCTGGTTTAGTCCTGGTTTAGTGCTGGTTTAGACCTGGTTTAGATCTGGTTTAGTGCTGGTTTAGTGCTGGTTTAGACCCAGTTTAGATCTGGTTTAGTCCTGGTTTAGTCCTGGCTTAGTCCTGGTTTAGTCCTGGTTTAGTCCTGGTTTTGTTCTGGCTTAGACCTGGCTTAGAGCTGGTTTAGACCTGGTTTAGACCTGGTACAGAGCTGGTTTAGTCCTGGTTTAGTGCTGGTTTAGTCCTGGTTTAGTCCTGGTTTAGACCTGGTTTAGACCTGGTTCAGACTCAGTTTAGTCCTGGTTTAGTCCTGGTTTAGTCCTGGCTTAGACCTGGTTTACTCCTGGTTTAGACCTGGTTTAGTCCCGGTTTAGTCCTGGTTTAGCCCTGGGTTAGTCCTGGTTTAGACCTGGTTTAGACCTGGTTTAGTCCTGGGTTAGTCCTGGTTTAGACCTGGTTTAGTCCTGGTTTAGACCTGGTTTAGACCTGGTTTAGACCTGGTTCAGTCCTGGTTCAGTCCTGGTTTAGTCCTGGTTTAGTCCTGGTTTAGACCTGGTTTAGACCTGGTTTAGACCTGGTTTAGACCTGGTTTAGTCCTGGTTTAGACCTGGTTCAGACCTGCCTTAGACCTGGTTTAGACCTGGTTTAGACTCTGGGTTTAGACCTGGTTCAGACCTGGTTTAGTCCTGCCGTTTAGTACCTGGTTTAGACCTGGTTTAGTCCTGGTTTAGTCCCTGGTTTAGACCTGGTTTAGACCTGGTTCAGACCTGGTTTAGTCCTGGTTTAGTCCTGGTTTAGTCCTGGCTTAGATCTGGTTTAGTCCTGGTTTAGACCTGGTGGTCTTAGTAGTCCTGGTTTAGACCTGGTTTAGTCCTGGTTTAGACCTGGCTTAGTAGACCTGGTTTGGGTCCTGGTTTGGGTCCCGGTTTGGTCCCGGCTTTAGACCTGGTTTAGTCCTGGTTTAGACCTCCTAGTTTAGACCTGGTTTAGACCTGGTTTAGACCTGGTTTAGTCCTGGTTTAGACCTGGTTCAGACCTGGTTTAGACCTGGCTTAGACCTATTTAGACCTGGTTTAGACCTTGTTCAGACCTGGTTTAGTCCTGGTTCAGTAGTAGTCCTGGTTTAGACCTATTGTGAGTCTTGGCTTTAGTCCTGGTTTAGAGTCCTGGTTTAGACCTGGTTCAATTCCTGGTTTAGTCCTGGTTTAGTCCTGGTTTAGACCTGGTTTAGTAGTCCTGGTTTAGTCCTGGCTCAGTAGACCTGGTTTGTGACCTTGTTTAGTAGTTTAGTTAGTCTAGTAGTAGTAGTTGTAGTAGTAGTAGTAGTAGTAGTAGTAGTAGTAGTAGTAGTAGTAGTAGTAGTAGTAGTAGCGGTAGTAGTAGTAGTAGTAGTAGTAGTAGTAGTAGTAGTAGTAGTAGTAGTAGTAGTAGTAGTAGTAGTAGTAGTAGTAGTAGTAGTAGTAGTAGTGGTAGTAGTAGTAGTAGTAGTAGTAGTAGCAGTAGTAGTAGTAGTAGTAGTAGTAGTAGTAGTAGTAGTAGTAGTAGTAGTAGTACTAGTAGTAGTAGTACTAGTAGCAGTAGTAGCAGTAGTAGTAGTAGTAGTAGTAGTAGTAGTAGTGATAGTAGTAGTAGTAGTAGTAGTAGTAGTAGTAGTAGCAGTAGTAGTGGTGGTGGTGGTAGTAGTAGCAGCAGTAGTAGTAGTAGTAGTAGTAGTAGTAGTAGTAGTAGTAGTAGTGGTGGTGGTTGTAGTAGTAGCAGTAGTAGTAGTAGTAGTAGTAGTAGTAGTAGTAGTAGTATTAGTGGTGGTGGTAGTAGTTGTAGTAGTAGCAGTAGTAGTAGTATAGTAGCAGTAGTAGTGGTAGTAGTAGTAGTAGTAGTAGTAGTAGTAGTAGTAGTAGTAGTAGTAGTAGTAGTGGTGGTGGTGGTTGTAGTAGTAGCAGTAGTACTAGTAGCAGTAGTAGCAGTAGTAGTAGTAGTGGTAGTAGTAGTAGTAGTAGTAGTAGTAGTAGTAGTGGTGGTAGTAGTAGTAGTAGCAGTAGTAGTAGTGGTAGTAGTGGTAGTAGTAATGGTAGTAGTAGTGGTGGTGGTGGTTGTAGTAGCAGTAGTAGTAGTAGTAGTAGTAGTAGTAGTAGTAGTAGTAGTAGTAGTAGTAGTAGTAGTAGTAGTAGTAGTAGTAGTAGTAGTGGTGGTGGTGGTTGTAGTAGTAGCAGTAGTAGCAGTAGTAGTAGTAGTAGTAGTAGTAGTAGTAGTAGTAGTAGTAGTAGTAGTAGTAGTAGTAGTAGTAGTAGTAGTAGTAGTAGTAGCACGAGTGCAAAATCCCCACAGATAAACTCAGGCAGGAAGTGACGCTCATGCTGAGGCTGCAGCGCTGAGTTATCACAGAAAGAAATATTAAATGACCCAAAAAGAAGTTCAAAAACAAACTCTTTGCAGTAGTGCTAGTACTAGTGGTGGTAGTAGTAGTAGTAGTAGTGGTAGTAGCAGTATAGTAATAGTAGTAGTAGTAATAGTAGTAGTAGTAATAGTAGTAATAGTAGTAGTAGTAGTAGTAGTAGTAGTAGTAGTAGTAGTAGTAGTAGTAGTGTCATGGTTCATGTTTTCTTTGGCTGTTATTTCATATTTTGTGTATTTTATTCCTTTGGTGTGTCCTTTCAGTGTTTTATTTTGACATTTTCTGTCAGCTTGTTTTAGTTTTACTTCCTGTCTGTTGATTGTTTTCCCCTGCCCTGATGTGCTACACCTGTGTCTGTCTGCATTTATACCCCATGTTTCTCTCTCTGCCCTTTGTTGGTCCATTGTCATCTCGTCTTGTCTCTCGTCACGTTTTGTCATTATTAGTCATGTCTTGCCCTCTTTGCCTTTTTGGATTTTGGTCAGTTCTTTTTATTATTAAAGTACTTAAACAGTAGTCCTGCATTTTGGTCATCCCTCCTGTTTCCTCGCGACAGAATGGACCAACCAAATCAGACCCAAGCAGACTACTCTCTTTTTTTGTTAATGTGTGGGAAGTGGATTGTCTCCTGCAGCTGCTCTGCAGCAGGCCCGGACTATGCCTGCAATGAGTCTGCTACCCAGAAGAGTCACAAGGAGGAGACATGGGGCTTGCAGATGGTAGCCCAGCCCTGCTTGTTAAGCCCTCCTTCCTCCACTTCAGCTCCCACCTCCTTCTCAAGGGTCACTGGTGCCCAGTGCCATTACAGACTGCTCCACCATCCCTGAATTCTATTTTGCTGGAGCTTTTTTTGAGATCCCTGACCTCGACTCTAGCCCAAGCTTAACCTTGAGTCACCGCTAGACACATCTCTCCGTCCCAGGGTGGTCGTTTTCTGAGCCCCTGCAGCAGTGCTTCGCTGGACAGCCTCCGTCCAGGGAGCTTTGCTTCTGTTCCTGAGCCACCGCTGGACACATCTCTGGTCCAGGGTGGTCGTTCTCCGAGCCCCTGCAGCAGCTTGGACAAAGTTCTCTCGTCCAGGGAGCTTACCTGCTTCTGTGTCCTGTGCCACCGCTCACATCTCCTCTCGTCTGGTGCCCCTGCAGCAGCTTCGCTGGAGTTCTCCGTCCAGGAGCTTGCCACTCAGATCGTCTCTGCCCCCTCATCCAGATATCCCACCTGTTTTCATGATTCCAGACCATTCTGACTGTTTTTTTCAGAATGGTCAGAATGGTCTGGGGTCATGAAGGCAAGGGCAGTTCACAATGGAGATGGCAGTGAAGTTAGGTGGGATGTCTGGAGCTCAACTTGGATGAGGGGCAGGGCTGAGATCTGGTGGCAAGCTCCCTGGACGGAGAACTTTGTCCAGCGAAGCTGCTGCAGGGGCTCGGGAGAACGACCACCCCAGACGGAGAGATGTGTCCAGCGGTGGCTCAGGAACAGAAGCAGGTAAGCTCCCTGGACGGAGAACTTTGTCCAGCGAAGCTGCTGCAGGGGCTCGGGAGAACGACCACCCTGGACGGAGAGATGTGTCCAGCGGTGGCTCAGGAACAGAAGCAGGTAAGCTCCCTGGACGGAGAACTTTGTCCAGCGAAGCTGCTGCAGGGGCTCAGGAGAACGACCACCCTGGACGGAGAGATGTGTCTAGCGGTGGCTCAGGAACAGAAGCAGGCAAGTCGAGGTCAGGGATCTCCAAAAAAAAGCTCCAGCAAAATAGAATTCAGGGATGGTGGGCAGTCTGTAATGGCACTGGGCACCAGTGACCCTTGAGAAGGAGGTGGGAGCTGAAGTGGAGGAAGGAGGGCTTAACAAGCAGGGCTGGGCTACCATCTGCAAGCCCCATGTCTCCTCCTTGTGACTCTTCTGGAGGTAGCAGACTCATTGCAGGCATAGTCCCGGGCCTGCTGCAGAGCAGCTGCAGGAGACAATCCACTTCCCACACATTAACAAAAAAAAGAGAGTAGTCTGCTTGGGTCTGATTTGGTTGGTCCATTCTGTCGCGAGGAAACAGGAGGGATGACCCAAAATGCAGGACTACTGTTTAAGTACTTTAATAATAAAAAGAACTGACCAAAATCCAAAGAGGCAAGACATGACTAATAATGACAAAACGTGACGAGACCAGACGAGACATTGACAATGGACCAACAAAGGGCAGAGGAGAACATGGGGTATAAATGCAGACAGACACAGGTGTAGCACATCAGGGCGGGGAAGACAATCAACAGACAGGAAGTAAAACTAAAACAAGCTGACCAGAAATGTCAAAATAAAACACTGAGGACACACCAAAGGAATAAAATACACAAAATATGAAATAACAGCCAAAGAAAACATGAACCATGACACTACTACTACTACTACTACTACTACTACTACTACTACTACTACTACTACTATTACTACTATTACTACTACTACTATTACTACTACTACTATTACTATACTACTGCTACTACCACTACTACTACTACTACTACCACCACTAGTACTAGCACTACTGCAAAGAGTTTGTTTTTGAACTTCTTTTTGGGTCATTTAATATTTCTTTTTCTGATAACTCAGCGCTGCAGCCTCAGCATGAGCGTCACTTCCTGCCTGAGTTTATCTGTGGGGATTTTGCACTCGTGCTACTACTACTACTACTACTACTACTACTACTACTACTACTACTACTACTACTACTACTACTACTACTACTACTACTACTACTACTACTACTGCTACTACTGCTACTACTACAACCACCACCACCACTACTACTACTACTACTACTACTACTACTACTACTACTACTACTACTACTACTACTACTACTACTACTATACTACTACTACTGCTACTACTACAACCACCACCACCACTAATACTACTACTACTACTACTACTACTACTACTACTACTACTGCTACTACTACAACCACCACCACTACTACTACTACTACTACTACTACTACTACTACCACTACTATTACTACTACTACTATTACTGCTACTTCTACTACTACGACTACCACTACTACTACCACCACCACTACTACCACCTCTACTACTACTACTACTACCACCACCACTACTACTACTACTACTACTACTAGTACTACTACTACTGCTACTACTACAACCACCACCACCACTAATACTACTACTACTACTACTACTACTACTACTACTACTACTGCTACTACTACAACCACCACCACTACTACTACTACTACTACTACTACTACTACTACTACTACTACTACTACTACTACTACCACCACCACCACCACCACCACTACTACTACTACTACTACTACTACTACTACTACTACTACTACTACTACTACTACTACTACTACTACTACTACTGCTACTACTACTACTACTACTACTACTACTACTACCACTACTACTACTACCACTACTACTACTACTACTACTGCTACTACTACTACTACTACTACTACTACTACCACTACTACTGCTACTACTACTACTACTACTACTACTACTACTACCACTACTACTACTACTACTACTACTACTACTACTACTACCGCTACTACTACTACTACTACTACTACTACTACTACTACTACCACTACTACCACTACTACTACTACTACTACTACTAGACTAACTAAACTAAACCAGGTCTAAACCAGGTCTAAGCCAGGACTAAACCAGGACTAAACCAGGTCTAAACCAGGACTAAACCAGGACTAAACCAGGTCTGAACCAGGTCTAAACCAGGTCTAAACCAGGACTAAACCAGGACTAAACCAGGTCTAAACCAGGACTAAACCAGGACTAAACCAGGTCTGAACCAGGTCTAAACCAGGTCTAAACCAGGTCTAAGCCAGGTCTAAACCAGGTCTAAACCAGGTCTAAGCCAGGACTAAACCAGGACTAAACCAGGTCTAAACCAGGACTAAACCAGGACTAAACCAGGTCTGAACCAGGTCTGAACCAGGACTAAACCAGGACTAAACCAGGACTAAACCAGGTCTAAACCAGGACTAAACCAGGACTAAACCAGGTCTGAACCAGGTCTAAACTAGGACTAAACCAGGTCTAAACCAGGACTAAACCAGGTCTAAACCAGGTCTAAGCCAGGACTAAACCAGGTCTAAACCAGGTCTAAACCAGGTCTAAACTAGGTCTAAACCAGGACTAAACCAGGTCTAAACCGGGACTAAACCGGGACTAAACCAGGACTAAACCAGGTCTAAACCAGGTCTAAACCAGGACTAAACCAGGTCTAAACCAGGACTAAACCAGGTCTAAACCAGGACTAAACCAGGGCTAAATCAGGACTAAACCAGGGCTAAACCAGGACTAAACCAGGTCTGAACCAGGTCTAAACCAGGTCTAAACCAGGACTAAACCAGGACTAAACCGGGTCTAAACCAGGACTAAACCAGGACTAAACCAGGTCTGAACCAGGTCTAAACCTGGGCTAACCCAGGTCTAAACCAGGTCTAAACCAGGTCTGAACCAGGTCTGAACCAGGACTAAACCAGGTCTAAAACCAGGTCTAAACCAGGTCTAAAACCAGGTCTAAACCAGGACTAAACCAGGACTAAACCAGGACTGAACCAGGACTGAACCAGGTCTAAACCAGGTCTGAACCAGGTCTAAACCAGGACTAAACCAGGTCTAAACCAGGACTAAACCAGGTCTAAACCAGGACTAAACCAGGACTAAACCAGGACTAAACCAGGTCTAAACCGGGACTAAACCGGGACAAAACCAGGTCTAAACCAGGACTAAACCAGATCTAAGCCAGGACTAAACCAGGACTAAACCAGGACTAAACCAGGTCTGAACCAGGTCTAAACCAGGTCTAAACCAGGACTAAACCAGGACTAAACCAGGACTAAACCAGGACTAAACCAGGTCTGAACCAGGTCTAAACCAGGTCTAAACCAGGTCTAAGCCAGGTCTAAGCCAGGACTAAACCAGGACTAAACCAGGACTAAACCAGGACTAAGCCAGGACTAAACCAGGACTAAACCAGATCTAAACCAGATCTAAACCAGGACTAAACCAGGACTAAACCAGGTCTAAACCAGGTCTAAACCAGGACTAAACCAGGTCTAAACCAGGACTAAACCAGGTCTAAACCAGGACTAAACCAGATCTAAGCCAGGACTAAACCAGGACTAAACCAGGACTAAACCAGGTCTGAACCAGGTCTAAACCAGGTCTATACCAGGACTAAACCAGGACTAAACCAGGTCTAAACCAGGACTAAACCAGGACTAAACCAGGTCTGAACCAGGTCTAAACCAGGTCTAAACCAGGTCTCAGCCAGGACTAAACCAGGACTAAACCAGGACTAAACCAGGACTAAGCCAGGACTAAACCAGGACTAAACCAGATCTAAACCAGATCTAAACCAGGACTAAACCAGGACTAAACCAGGTCTAAACCAGGTCTAAACCAGGTCTAAACCAGGACTAAACCAGATCTAAACCAGGACTAAACCAGATCTAAGCCAGGACTAAACCAGGTCTAAACCAGGTCTGAACCAGGTCTAAACCAGGTCTAAGCCAGGACTAAAGCAGATCTAAGCAAGGACTAAACCAGATCTAAGCCAGGACTAAACCAGGTCTAAACCAGGACTAAACCAGGTCTAAACCAGGTCTAAGCCAGGACTAAGCCAGGACTAAACCAGGACTAAACCAGGACTAAACCAGGCCTAAACCAGGTCTGAACCAGGTCTAAACCAGGTCTAAACCAGGACTAAACCAGGACTAAACCAGGACTAAACCAGGACTAAACCAGGTCTAAACCAGGACTAAACCAGGTCTAAACCAGGACTAAACCAGGTCTGAACCAGGTCTAAACCAGGTCTAAACCAGGTCTAAGCCAGGACTAAACCAGGACTAAACCAGGACTAAACCAGGTCTAAGCCAGGACTAAACCAGGACTAAACCAGATCTAAACCAGATCTAAACCAGGACTAAACCAGGTCTAAACCAGGTCTAAACCAGGACTAAACCAGGTCTAAACCAGGACTAAACCAGGTCTAAACCAGGACTAAACCAGATCTAAGCCAGGACTAAACCAGGACTAAACCAGGTCTGAACCAGGTCTAAACCAGGTCTAAACCAGGTCTAAACCAGGACTAAACCAGGACTAAACCAGGTCTAAACCAGGACTAAACCAGGACTAAACCAGGTCTGAACCAGGTCTAAACCAGGTCTAAACCAGGTCTAAGCCAGGTCTAAACCAGGTCTGAACCAGGTCTAAACCAGGACTAAACCAGGTCTAAACCAGGTCTAAACCAGGTCTAAACTAGGTCTAAACCAGGACTAAACCAGGTCTAAACCGGGACTAAACCGGGACTAAACCAGGACTAAACCAGGTCTAAACCAGGTCTAAACCAGGACTAAACCAGGTCTAAACCAGGACTAAACCAGGTCTAAACCAGGACTAAACCAGATCTAAGCCAGGACTAAACCAGGACTAAACCAGGACTAAACCAGGTCTGAACCAGGTCTAAACCAGGTCTAAACCAGGACTAAACCAGGACTAAACCAGGTCTAAACCAGGACTAAACCAGGACTAAACCAGGTCTGAACCAGGTCTAAACCAGGTCTAAACCAGGTCTAAACCAGGTCTAAACCAGGTCTGAACCAGGTCTAAACCAGGACTAAACCAGGTCTAAACCAGGTCTAAACCAGGTCTAAACCAGGTCTAAACCAGGACTAAACCAGGACTAAACCAGGACTGAACCAGGACTGAACCAGGTCTAAACCAGGTCTGAACCAGGTCTAAACCAGGACTAAACCAGGTCTAAACCAGGACTAAACCAGGTCTAAACCAGGACTAAACCAGGACTAAACCAGGACTAAACCAGGTCTAAACCGGGACTAAACCGGGACAAAACCAGGTCTAAACCAGGACTAAACCAGATCTAAGCCAGGACTAAACCAGGACTAAACCAGGACTAAACCAGGTCTGAACCAGGTCTAAACCAGGTCTAAACCAGGACTAAACCAGGACTAAACCAGGACTAAACCAGGACTAAACCAGGTCTAAACCAGGTCTAAAACCAGGTCTAAAACCAGGTCTAAGCCAGGTCTAAGCCAGGACTAAACCAGGACTAAACCAGGACTAAACCAGGACTAAGCCAGGACTAAACCAGGACTAAACCAGATCTAAAACCAGATCTAAAACCAGGACTAAACCAGGACTAAACCAGGTCTAAACCAGGTCTAAAACCAGGACTAAACCAGGTCTAAACCAGGACTAAACCAGGTCTAAACCAGGACTAAACCAGATCTAAGCCAGGACTAAACCAGGACTAAACCAGGACTAAACCAGGTCTGAACCAGGTCTAAACCAGGTCTATACCAGGACTAAACCAGGACTAAACCAGGTCTAAACCAGGACTAAACCAGGACTAAACCAGGTCTGAACCAGGTCTAAACCAGGTCTAAACCAGGTCTCAGCCAGGACTAAACCAGGACTAAACCAGGACTAAACCAGGACTAAGCCAGGACTAAACCAGGACTAAACCAGATCTAAACCAGATCTAAACCAGGACTAAACCAGGACTAAACCAGGTCTAAACCAGGTCTAAACCAGGTCTAAACCAGGACTAAACCAGATCTAAACCAGGACTAAACCAGATCTAAGCCAGGACTAAACCAGGTCTAAACCAGGTCTGAACCAGGTCTAAACCAGGTCTAAGCCAGGACTAAAGCAGATCTAAGCAAGGACTAAACCAGATCTAAGCCAGGACTAAACCAAGACTAAACCAGGACTAAACCAAGACTAAACCAGGTCTGGAACGAGGACTAAACCAAGATTCAACCAGGACTAAACCAGGCCTAAAACCAGGTCTGAACCAGGACTAAACCAGGTCTAAAACCAGGACTAAACCAGGCCTAAAACCAGGTCTGAACTAGGACTAAACCAGGTCTGAACCAGGACTAAACCAGGTCTAAAACCAGGACTAAACCAGGTCTGAACCAGGTCTAAACCAGGTCTAAACCAGGTCTAAGCCAGGACTAAACCAGGACTAAACCAGGACTAAACCAGGTCTAAGCCAGGACTAAACCAGGACTAAACCAGATCTAAACCAGATCTAAACCAGGACTAAACCAGGTCTAAACCAGGTCTAAACCAGGACTAAACCAGGTCTAAACCAGGACTAAACCAGGTCTAAACCAGGACTAAACCAGATCTAAGCCAGGACTAAACCAGGACTAAACCAGGTCTGAACCAGGTCTAAACCAGGTCTAAACCAGGTCTAAACCAGGACTAAACCAGGACTAAACCAGGTCTAAACCAGGACTAAACCAGGTCTAAACCAGGACTAAACCAGGACTAAACCAGATCTGAACCAGGTCTAAACCAGGACTAAACCAGGTCTAAACCAGGTCTAAACCAGGTCTAAACCAGGTCTAAACCAGGACTAAACCAGGTCTAAACCAGGACTAAACCAGGACTAAACCAGGACTAAACCAGGACTAAACCAGGTCTAAACCGGGACTAAACCGGGACTAAACCAGATCTAAACCAGGTCTAAACCAGGTCTAAGCCAAGACTAAACCAGGACTAAACCAGGACTAAACCAGGTCTGAACCAGGTCTAAACCAGGTCTACATCAGGACTAAACCAGGACTAAACCAGGACTAAACCAGATCTAAACCAGGTCTAAACCAGGTCTAAACCAGGACTAAACCAGATCTAAGCCAGGACTAAACCAGGTCTAAACCAGGACTAAACCAGATCTAAGCCAGGACTAAACCAGGTCTAAACCAGATCTAAACCAGATCTAAGCCAGGACTAAACCAGGACTAAACCAGGTCTAAACCAGGTCTACATCAGGACTAAACCAGGTCTAAACCAGGTCTAAGCCAGGTCTAAACCAGATCCAAGCCAGGCCTAAACCAGGACTAAACCAGATCTAAGCCAGGACTAAACCAGGTCTAAACCAGGTCTAAACCAGGACTAAACCAGGACTAAACCAGGTCTAAACCAGGACTAAACCAGGACTAAACCAGGTCTGAACCAGGTCTAAACCAGGTCTAAACCAGGTCTCAGCCAGGACTAAACCAGGACTAAACCAGGACTAAACCAGGACTAAGCCAGGACTAAACCAGGACTAAACCAGATCTAAACCAGATCTAAACCAGGACTAAACCAGGACTAAACCAGGTCTAAACCAGGTCTAAACCAGGTCTAAACCAGGACTAAACCAGATCTAAACCAGGACTAAACCAGATCTAAGCCAGGACTAAACCAGGTCTAAACCAGGTCTGAACCAGGTCTAAACCAGGTCTAAGCCAGGACTAAAGCAGATCTAAGCAAGGACTAAACCAGATCTAAGCCAGGACTAAACCAGGTCTAAACCAGGACTAAACCAGGTCTAAACCAGGTCTAAGCCAGGACTAAGCCAGGACTAAACCAGGACTAAACCAGGACTAAACCAGGCCTAAACCAGGTCTGAACCAGGTCTAAACCAGGTCTAAACCAGGACTAAACCAGGACTAAACCAGGACTAAACCAGGACTAAACCAGGTCTAAACCAGGACTAAACCAGCTCTAAACCAGGACTAAACCAGGTCTGAACCAGGTCTAAACCAGGTCTAAACCAGGTCTAAGCCAGGACTAAACCAGGACTAAACCAGGACTAAACCAGGACTAAACCAGGTCTAAGCCAGGACTAAACCAGGACTAAACCAGATCTAAACCAGATCTAAACCAGGACTAAACCAGGTCTAAACCAGGTCTAAACCAGGACTAAACCAGGTCTAAACCAGGACTAAACCAGGTCTAAACCAGGACTAAACCAGATCTAAGCCAGGACTAAACCAGGACTAAACCAGGTCTGAACCAGGTCTAAACCAGGTCTAAACCAGGTCTAAACCAGGACTAAACCAGGACTAAACCAGGTCTAAACCAGGACTAAACCAGGTCTAAACCAGGACTAAACCAGGATTAAACCAGATCTGAACCAGGTCTAAACCAGGTCTAAACCAGGTCTAAGCCAGGACTAAACCAGGACTAAACCAGGACTAAACCAGGACTAAACCAGGTCTAAGCCAGGACTAAACCAGGACTAAACCAGATCTAAACCAGATCTAAACCAGGACTAAACCAGGACTAAACCAGGTCTAAACCAGGTCTAAACCAGGACTAAACCAGGTCTAAACCAGGACTAAACCAGATCTAAACCAGGACTAAACCAGATCTAAGCCAGGACTAAACCAGGACTAAACCAGGTCTAAACCAGGTCTGAACCAGGTCTAAACCAGGTCTAAGCCAGGACTAAACCAGGTCTAAACCAGGACTAAACCAGGTCTAAGCCAGGTCTAAGCCAGGACTAAGCCAGGACTAAACCAGGACTAAACCAGGACTAAACCAGGCCTAAACCAGGTCTGAACCAGGTCTAAACCAGGTCTAAACCAGGACTAAACCAGGTCTAAACCAGGTCTAAACCAGGACTAAACCAGGTCTAAACCAGGTCTGAACCAGGTCTAAATCAGGTTTAAACGAGGTCTAAACCAGGTCTAAGCCAGGACTAAACCAGATCTAAACCAGGTCTAAACCAGGTCTAAACCAGTTCTAAGCCAGGACTAAACCAGGACTAAACCAGGTCTAAACCAGGACTAAACCAGGTCTAAGCCAGGACTAAAGCAGATCTAAGCCAGGACTAAACCAGGACTAAACCAGATCTAAGCCAGGACTAAACCAGGACTAAACCAGATCTAAGCCAGGACTAAACCAGATCTAAGCCAGGACTAAACCAGGACTAAACCAGATCTAAGCCAGGACTAAACCAGATCTAAGCCAGGCCTAAACCAGGACTAAACCAGATCTAAGCCAGGACTAAACCAGATCTAAACCAGGTCTAAACCAGGTCTAAGCCAAGACTAAACCAGGACTAAACCAGGACTAAACCAGGTCTGAACCAGGTCTAAACCAGGTCTACATCAGGACTAAACCAGGACTAAACCAGGACTAAACCAGATCTAAACCAGATCTAAGCCAGGACTAAACCAGGACTAAACCAGGACTAAACCAGGTCTAAACCAGGACTAAACCAGGTCTAAACCAGGTTTAAACCAGATCTAAACCAGGTCTAAACCAGATCCAAGCCAGGACTAAACCAGATCAAAGTCAGGACTAAACCAGGTCTAAACCAGGACTAAACCAACTCTAAACCAGGACTAAACCAGGTCTAAACCAGGACTAACCAGATCTAAGCCAGGACTAAACCAACTCTAAACCAGGACTAAACCAGGACTAAAACAGGTCTAAACCAGGACTAAACCAGGTCTAAACCAGGACTAAACCAGGTCTAAACCAGGACTAAACCAGAACTAAACCAGGTCTAAACCAGGACTAAACCAGAACTAAACCAGGTCTAAACCAGGACTAAACCAGAACTAAACCAGGTCTAAACCAGGACTAAACCAGGTCTAAACCAGGACTAAACCAGGTCTAAAACAGGACTAAACCAGGTCTAAACCAGGTCTAAACCAGGACTAAACCAGGTCTAAACCAGGACTAAACCAGGACTAAACCAGGTCTAAACCAGGACTAAACCAGAACTAAACCAGGTCTAAACCAGGACTAAACCAGGACTAAACCAGGTCTAAACCAGGACTAAACCAGGTCTAAAACAGGACTAAACCAGGTCTAAACCAGGTCTAAACCAGGACTAAACCAGGTCTAAACCAGGACTAAACCAGGTCTAAACCAGGACTAAACCAGAACTAAACCAGGTCTAAACCAGGACTAAACCAGGTCTAAACCAGGTCTAAACCAGGATTAAACCAGGTCTACAGTCACAAACTAAACAGAACCAGACCTGTACACTTTATAAACTAAACCAACTAAACTAGCGCCAAACATGGGCTTATTTTAGATTTGTAATCGTAAACCTTAAACATTTTAAACCTAATATCAAAGTGAGTCCAATTACTCATTATTGGCAATGAAATAAAACTGTGCTAGTGTTAATCAAGTCATTTTGTTTGAATATATTTCGTCATTTCATATAGTCTATAAGAATGACACTTTTTAAAATAATAATTCAAAATGTCAAATTCTATGTTAAAACTGTTTCTGCATTTCAGCTTTGTTTAAAACATGTGGTCTGGTTCAGTTCAGGCTTTACTTCCGCATTTTGTCAATACTTAATGGACCCGAAGCCACTCTGCACTGGGAAAACTGGGCCTCAACGTCAAAAAGGTTAAGAACCCCTGTATTAGAAGAAACATGTTCCACATGAAACTCCACACTGTGCCCCACCAAAATCTGTGCAGTCTAGATCCGGGCCTGGCTTTGACGAGATAAAATATCACATGTGATAGTGTTTATCTTTCCCGTGAAGTGGTCAGCAAACTGCTCACAGAGAGAGTCAGTGGGTGTCAAGTAAAACGCGTTAGAATCGGGGTTTAAAATGTTTTCAGTGGTTGAGAAGAGAACTTTTGGATTATTTTTGTGGTGGGAGATTATTGTGGAGAAGTAATGATTTCTTGCATTTCTTATAGCGTTGTTGTTATAGCATCGTTGTTGATTGATGAATAATTGGTGGTTTATTGTCGTTTTGTTTTTTCTCCATCTGCGTTCTGAGTATTATTAACACTGAACACTGAAACTGAGTTTTGATATTTTTAAGACGGTAAACTTCAGGCACAGCGCCTTTAAAGACGTGTTTCATGTTTTAACTTCCTCATCAGAAACGCCTGAGGAGGTTTGAGAGTCGTCCACATGTGAGGGCCGGAACTTCAACGGTCTCACTCCTGATTGGCTCGTCGGTTGCTATGACGCCCAGAGTGACACTGAAAGATAAACTGAGAGGATGAGCTGTTTGTGGAAAGTTTTACACCTGGTTTCACATGTTCATATTTACGAGAAAAAACACAAAAGATCAAGAGATAAGAACGTGTTTAAAAACAGGATATTAAAGAGCACACACAGATCTGGATCACACCTCGCTCATCTACTCCACCTCGCTCTGTCCTGCTTCAGTCTCGGTTCAGACGTGGTTCAGTCCTGGTTCAGACCTGGTTCAGACCTGGTTCAGTCCTGGTTCAGTCCTGGTTCAGTCCTGGTTCTCGGACATGTTCCTCTGGGTGCTGTTCTTGTTCCTCTGGTGTTCCGGTGAGTTCTGGTTCTTCTTCTTCACAAACTTTAATTGATGTAAAAATTGCCGTGTATAAAAAAACACACAATCTGCTATTTTGAGGTGGTTTTATTTAAAAAAGTGACGTCTTGTGTCAGTTTTAAGACGATTATTCACATAATTAAATTAAAATAATATTCCAGTCTGACCTGGGTCCTCGGTGTTGCGTCAGTATTTCTGTTTAAAAGCTCCACACGGCCGTCTGTGGTTCTGCCCAGGGT